>JAFBJQ010000665.1:0-214192 GCA_016785345.1 Trinectes maculatus
TGTATGATAATGAATTTTTTGACGTTTTTGACAAAAACGTAAGACTATAGCCTTATGTTTCTGGCAATTTTTTGGCCAATCAAAAAATTTTGTTTTCTGCTAATGGTGAATAAATCTTATCTAATGGCATTTGAACGCATTTTTATCAAATTTTATGATGATGAATTTTTGACGTTTTTGACAAAAAAATAAGGCTATAGCCTTACGTTTCTGGCAGTTTTTTTGCCGATCAAAAAAGGTGTTTTCTGATATTTATTCACGGTAGTATCATTGCTAATCGTGAATAAATGTTATATCATGGCATTTGAACGCATTTTTATCAAATTTTATGATTATGAATTTTTGACGCTTTTGACAAAAACATAAGGTATAGCCTTACGTCTCTGGCAATTTTTAGGCCTATCAAAAAATGATGTTTTCTGGCATTTAATCATGGGAGCATCATTGCTAATGGTGAATAAATGTTACTTATGTGCAGTTCTACAAGTTCTACGAATGTCAGCAAGGGCTCCAAACGGCAAATCAAATGGGCTCTAGTAAACCAAGTGTCGCATGAGGCATGTCACAAGCCTGTTGGAGACATGGTGTTGTGACGATTATCGTCACACCATTGTTAAAAAAAAGTATTTTGAAAAAAGAAAATGTTGTCACATTCTTGACATCATACTATACTATGACGTTTTTGACGACTATGTGACGTTTTTGTGAATTTTTTTTGTCAAATTTTCGACATCATACTATACTTACGACGACATATTATATAGCATGACATTTTTGATTATAGCATGAAAAATTTAAATTTTGTCAGATTTTCGCCAAAATACTATACTATGACGTTTTTGACGCTTTTCTGAAAAATGAAAACTTTTTCGTCTATATTATGTACTGTGACGTTTTTGACGACGTTTTTGAGAAAAATGAATTTTTTAAACACAGTTTAAACAAAGTATACAACAATGCTTTTGAAGACTTTTTTACATTTTCAAGTGTAACATTTTCGACAACATATTATAATGTGACATTTTTGATGACTTTTTCACGTTTTTTTGAAAACTTAAGTTTTGTGACATTTTTGACAACATACAACACTGTGGCGTGTTTGATCATGGGTTTGATTCCCAGCTGGGTGTCATCTGAAATCATCCTATGTAGTTAAATTCTTGATGATATACTATACTATGATGTTTTTGTTCTGGTTTTGATGTTTTCATGAAACCGGCAATAACTCAACAAAAACACCATAGTCCTCGATGCTGTCAAAATGTCACAAATTTTTAATTTTCACAAAAACATAAAAAATCAGACCAAAATGCCATTGTATAGTCTGTCGTTCAAGATCTAAAACAATTTCACACAATTTTAACTTTTCACAAAAACATCAAAAGACCCAACCAAAACCACATTGTATAATATGTCATTGAAAATATAAAAAAATTCACATTTCATAAAATTTTCAAATTTCACAAAAAAGTCAAAAACTCAACAAAAGTAATAGTACTCTATGTTATTAAAAATTTCACGTTTTATTTTCACAAAATGTCAAAACTCGACAAAACGTTATCGTATACCTTGTCTTTGAAAATTTAACAAAATTTTAACTTTTCACAAAAACATTAAAAACTCGACAAAACGTCATAATATTCTATTGCTGTCGAAACAAAGTCACAAAATATTTTCACAAAATATTCTCTTTTCATGAAAACGTCAAAAATTCAAATTTGTTGTCGAAATGAAAATGTCAAAAACCCAACCAAAACACCATTGACCAGTGAAAAAAAATCCACAAAAATAACAAAAAAACTCGACAAAAACATTATTGTATTCCATGTTGTCGACAATGTCACAAAATTTTAATTTCACAAAAACATTCAAAACTCAATCAAAATGCCACAGTATGCTATTTCGTCGAAAATTAGACAAAATTGTCACCTTTAGTGTAGAATGTCATCAAAAATTTCACACATTTCTCTCTTTTCACGAAAACGTCAAAAACTCAAGAAAAACGTTGTAGTATGTCTTTAAAAATAAAAATAAGAAAGACACAGCGAGTGATGGTTCTACTCATTAATATCTACAGTAGTTTCTTTTTATTCTGCTGCTCTGGCTCAGAATCTGTAATGGCCCATGTGCCGTAATTACTGCAGTGCCAGCAGGGGGGCACTTATGTTAACTTACATTTTATTTATTATTTATTAACACCCTGGATTTGTGTGCACCAACAGCGACCGCATTGCATCTCTGAGTGAGGTAGAGATGAAGAGAGCACTTTAAATGCTACAAGGATCTCCAGTTACTGCACGGTAGACCTAAATGTGTTATAATAAATTCCAAATTCACAGGACGACATGAATTATTAAAAAATTGTGTAGACAATGTTTCACAAAGCACATAACTCCCCATAAATCATTTGTTTCCTCACATGTTTATGGCCTTCATGTAGAATCTGCTGGGAATCATGGTTGTGCCTGAAAACTCAAGGTTCTAGAAAAAATATAACGCTGTTTTGAAAGGAGCGCAAGAGTGACTTTTTTCACCTGTGTTCTGACAATTTAACAAACTTAATTTAATCAATTATGTTGTCCATGGATTTCTTCTGTTGTTAATAATCAGGTCAGTCAATTCAATCTGCCATTTTCTCTCTTGTTCCGACAGACATGTTTGAAAACGCTTTTTTGCATTAGATGGAAAAAAAAGAGCCTTGAGAAAACACAGGGAGAACAAAGAAAAACAGGATGGTGCATTAACCTTCTGCACCCAGAGGCCAAAAAGGGTCTCTGAGAAAGCTGAAAGGGGGTAGGCAAGACAAGGCTAGGGTAATGAAGAGAAAGAAAGCTGGCTTACAGTTTGGCAGTGAGAAAAAGAGGCTTTTAAACGTCTGCACACCAGTGCATTTTTTGTGCCAAAATTTAGAGTAAGTCAGTATTTATTAAAATAAAGAGGTAAAAATATATTTTCTACATATTTATGTAAACTTTCATATCATAGTAATAAGACTACTTTCTGGTTTGAATTAGGCACATTTCCTCTCATCCTGTATCACCCAATAGATGATGCTGACCCTGGAAGGATCACTCAGGGATTTAGTTAGTTTCTAAACAGCCGCTATAAGCAAGATAAAGCCGTGAGCACCCACCTGGACACCATATTGTTCTAAGTGCTTGAGGTGCATTTGACTTATATGGAGGTATATTGATTAAATATAATGTATATACTTAAAATCAATAAAAAATCAATGATTTCATGAATTGCACCAAGCAGATTAAAATTAGCTTGTTGCCTGTATCTTATTAATAACTAACTAATAACTGTGAGTTAGTTTGTTCGTTAAACATATTGTACAATAGTAAAAAAAAAAGTACTAGCATCAAATTTGGCTTTAAAGATGAGGGATATCCAATTGTGGGGTTAGAAGAGTCTAAATGTCCTGAAATTCAATAAAGAGCAGAGATAACATTGTAACATCATAAACTCTAATACCAAGTCTATTAAGGTTGATCGATTGAAATAAACCATTTAGTTAACAATTCTGACTGTGTAAGTAACTCTAACTTCAAACTGATTGTCAAGCAACCTAATGTATGCACCTTACCTTTGATCATATAAAAATGCTTTAAGGCTAAAGAAGAGAAGAGGCCAGAAAAACACCACCCTCCAAATCCAGTGCAGCTCTTTCCAAACAGCCATGCACACTACTTCATCATACTAAGAAATCTAGCCCTTGACAGGCCAGCGATGGCTGGTTATGTTTGCAAAGCTGAGTCTGAGCAACGGCTGTTTAATATTAAATGATAAATGGACTGCATTTCTATTACAGTTTTTTCAAGGTTCTTTCCACTTTGTCATTCACACACATTCAAAGCACAAGGTGTGGGTCTGACCGCTGGGAAAAAAAACTGGGGTTCACTGTCCTTCACAAGGTCACTGCAACAATAGGAGGATGGTGGAGTCATGGGATAAAAATAAAGATATTTAAAAAGAATGATTCTAAAACACAGGTAAACAGCTGGAACTGTGCACTATGTCCAGAGACATGGACACACAAAAACCACACCTTTATCCTACTTTTCTCATTTGGCACAGATCGTGAAACAACACTTTGCCGTTATATGATGCAAGTTTTCTGCAAACATTTAAAAATGTCACTACCACATCAATGAATAGGTCTGCTCCACCCACCTGCACCACCTTCTGTGCTTGAATATCAATCACCAGCAGTCGGTTCTGGAGGGGCTGGGTCACATAGATGTACTTATCCCTGATGTTAGCCGCTGAGGACCACACGCAGTGCTGAGGTGACACTCCTTCACCCTTTGGGCACATCTCCTCCTGGGAAGAACCAAGGGAGAACATAGAGGATGCTAGGAGGCGGAGCAGAAGCATCAAAGGGAGGAACTAGGGTTGGCGGGAGGGTAAGAAGATAAGAAGTATGGTTCTGCTTCCACCATCGTCCATCAGCAATAAATAACTAAGAAAAACTACTTTAATGGGAATTAAATACTATGAAGAAATTCAATAAGCCTCTTTTATGTGTAATTCTGATTTATACAATCTTTATGAAATCATAACTGTTAAAATGCTGTGTCTTTTTTCATTATGTTTTAATGCTTAAAAAAAGTAATGTTGAAAATATTAAATAAATAAACAAAACAGGTTAAAAGAATAGAATAAAAGGTGGAAATTAAATCACAGCATGTGAACAAATCGTGCAATGCATGATTTGAATAAACAGTCCCAAATGTAATTTAATACCAGACCCTGTCAAGCAGAAGATTCTCCATCCTTAATTTCAAAATACCATTAATATGTATTAGTTCCACCCCGGCTGAACCGAAGGTGCATAATAATGTCTTTACTACTCTGTGTTTTATTTTAAATTATATTATTATTAGTCCTACTGTTGTGTACAACAGTTATTATACACTTTTCCCTGGAAAACGAAAATTGTTTGTACAAATTCAGTGAAAATGACATTTTGCATCAGTTGTGAACAAAGACATATCACTGCTGACTCAGGTAACATATCACCTCGACAGGTCCAAGAGCCAGCTCTCTTTGCTGACTGGACATTTTACTCACCCCCTCACACATATTACATACAATAGTGTGTAATCGCTAATGCACATGCACATAGACACAAAGCCTGTGTTTGAGGAATTTCCACCTGTGTAAGACTACAACTCTGCCTCCTGGCCTCGACTCTGATCTGTCACTGCTGACTCAGGTAACATATCACCTCGACAGGTCCAAGAGCCAGCTCTCTTTGCTGACTGGACATTTTACTCACCCCCTCACACATATTACATACAATAGTGTGTAATCGCTAATGCACATGCACATAGACACAAAGCCTGTGTTTGAGGAATTTCCACCTCCTCTTCACCTCAACAGAGTGGTGAAACTGCTGTTTACAGCAGGAACTGGCTAATGCATGGCTTATTGAGTTTCTATTGATCTCTAATACAATTACAGCCTCCTGTAAAACCCAAATCCCTCAGAGGTACAAGCAACTTTTGCCATCTAAAGCCCATTGCTCTTGGGGAGCGATGTTCTCCAGTGGATTAAAAACCTTGGCATGCGTAGTATAGACTCTATACAGTTCACTGGTGTGAACTTGTGACGAATGGAAACAAGTAATCACATTATAATTAGCGAGGTGAGAAGCCCCACTGTTTAATGTTAGGGTGAGAAAGGATGGCTCTAGTTTTATTTATTCATGTATTCATTTATTTATTTATTTTTAATGCTGATGGAAAACCATCTTTGAAGAACATGGTAGAACATGGTAGAACCACAAAATAAACATGACTAAACTGCACTTACATAAGTAGCAACAATCCTCTCTGTCCGCTTCATGTGTCTTCGTATCTCACATTCTCTGGGCTGGAGGACAGTGATGCCCCCATCGGAAAACACGTAGAACATGTTGCCCACACTCAACCCTGAAGACAAGACAGAAAACATGGATAACGATGCATTGTTAAAAAAAAGGGGAAAGCAAGCAACAAATACAAATTAGACATTTAAATTTCTCTTCAGGTGGAGACAGAGCAAACACTCCTGTTAGCATGTATCATGTTACCGCAGATGGGCAGTGTATGTCCGCCAGCCATTCTGACAATGCCTACAAAGGGCCTTGTCAGCAACATGTCCACAACATACTGTAGCAAGAGGCATCAAACTAAAGGACTTGTCTCCATGAGGAGACGTCTTGTCTGCTTGGTATAAACAGCTGCTGATGAGCAACCATGGATCACAGTGTAATGGTGAGACTGTTTCTGGTTACAGGAATACATCACAACAGTGATGGTAAGCACGGGTCGTTACATACATATACAAGATTTGGAAATTGCATTCGTACGTTTGCCAAAACTATGATGGTAAAGATGTGATGTTTGCACTATAATACTGTCAGATAAAACAGCACACTACAACACGAACACTCTTCAACTGTTTGAAATCGTGCCAGAGAGGAAACAAATATGCAAACGTGCAAACGTGCATGGCAAAACACTGACAAATGTATGCAGACAGACACAAAATGAGCAGAGGCTCACACAGAATAAACACGAGGATAAAAGATATCATATTGTTCATATACTCTAAATATCGGTGCATTTTAAATCGCAGTAGTAAAACTGTACCAGTGGCCATGCTCGTGCTCAAATATAATAACCACAGGTGTTTTTCCTTACCCAGTGTGGTGGCCACCACACTGGCTCTGTGGTTTTATTTGCAAACTACTGTACATAAAACCCTTGCATATGATCAAATGCCTGCACCACCCCAGGTTATCTAAAAAACCAGAAAAGCACACAGGCAAAAGAATGAAACATCCACAGCGTGCAAGGGAGGAAGCAAGACAAGAAGAAAAATATAGCTGGAGAGGAAACAACATTGTGATTCTTCTGGACAATACAGCAAACATTTTGGAAAGTGTAGATATCCAGCTGCAGGCCCCCAAGAGCTACAAAACAGGCTCACCAAATTTTCTTATTCACAATAATATAAAGGCATTTCGAGGTCTGTGATGTATTACCTTCCTCTCTCCACAGAATGTTTGCTACTGCAGATTCAGCCGCCGCACAATGGAAAGGAAAATGTGTAAAAAAGTGAGAGAGGGGATAACATGACATTGTTCAAGACACAGAGGAGCTGATTTCTCTTGTGCCATGTCAAAACAAACGTATCTGACAGCTACAAAATGCTCCTCACTGCTGTTGACATGACCGTATTCCCTCCTAAATCAAGGGGTTTAAGAGGGAATATGACTTGTCTGCTTTCAAGACATTCAAGTCATTGATTATTCTATGTAATTTTCAACTGGCCTTTTAAGCTCTTTCTAGACAGCGCTGATTAACTTGCCAAAATGATGCAATCTAGTGAAAGACCACACATCTATGAAACATAACAGGATATTCATTGTCTTTGAAACTTTGCATTCCAGTGAAGTCATGTCATAATTTGGAATCAAGCCTCAAACGCGGCCCACAGTCAGAACAGCGTGACTCAACCGACTTTGCATTATGAAAATAGCTAGAAAAGCCCTGTCCTGACAGGCTGCGTCTAATTTTTATGCAACATACAAGATTAAAACAGTGGTTTTTTTGGAAGCCCTAACTTTATCTTTCATCTGTGTTAGAAAAGAGATGCATGCAAATGTGTTCCACTTCCACATAAGTGTTAATCTGTTCTTATGTTATCTTTGCTTCCGTTATTTGAAAAGATCTGATCTTTATAATCCTTGAAAAAGTGTTCTTTAAAACAACTTCATAACAATGATAACTGAGGAGTCATGTCATTTATGTTTTTGCACATTAAATGAACATGAACTTACTCTGGGTTGGAGATCATACTGATCTCTAACAGATGAAAGAGTTAAATGTTTGATTTTTATTCATTATTATTACAAAACATGGAACATAACTCACGGGTCTTCTTTGCTGAATCCTCAACAAACAGAGAGGAGATATCCTCGTCAACCCCGACTTCATTCTTGGCGATGCACGTGTAGGCGCCAGTGTCCTCGTAGCGGACACTGCCAATGAAGAGCTCACTACCATTTGCTATGAAAAAAGAGGGAGTAAACGGGAAAGGAACTAGTGTTACTGTACAGCTTGTTTACACGTCTTCATTCGAAAATATCCATAAATCAAATGCATTAAAGAATACATCAACTGGACAAAGCTTCACAACAAGCTTATCTTAAATGTGATGATATGTCAAAAGTGCATTTAAAAATGTTCCCACTGGCCCCAAATGGCTAATAGTTTTGCCGGATTTGACATGGAAATTAATATTTCTTTGAAACCAAACAGTATATGTCACTTTTCACACACTAGCCCCCCCACACACCACATAATGCTGTATTGTTTGTCCCTGACAGTGGCGGTGACATCAGCTGGAGGTGACAGGTGATGTTGGATGTGTTTGGACACTGACGTCACCATCAGAGGCAGCGTCTGTGATGTTTGCAGTAGCATCAAGCTCTGTGATGTACAGCTGCACTCTGATCCTGATTGTACATCATGAAACTACATACAACATCTCAACACTGCACACTTTTCAGCATGGAGACAGTACATTGATGTATGTCAAAGTGCAGCTTTTACAGACCGTGTGTGCAACAATATTAAAGGAAGAATATATACTGTGTGTGTGTGTGTGTGTGTGTGTGTGTGTGTGTGTGTGTGCGTGTATATATATATGGCAAATGACAAATAAAGCTTCTAAAAAGGTATTTTTAAAAAATGGTTTCAATATGGATGTAATACATATTTTTGAGTTCAGACCAAACTGTTTTAACTCATATTTAATGGCAGTTTTAAAACACACACACACACTCATTGTCTTCCTGCAATAGTACCAAGTATTGAGCAAAAAGCAATTAAGCATATGCTGATTTGTATGTTGAAATCTGATTTATGTCTAATAGGTTGCAGAATAACAAGACGTAAAAGAAGGTTGAGGCAAAGCTTCTCACATTAGTGAAATGTATTTTGGTTTCTGATAATAATTCTAATTTATCAAGGGAGAAAGTCTAATGCTTTCATACAGAGAGACACCACTTTAATTACGTCTAATTCATAATTATGTTCAGATCAATTCTTATTAAAACCACTAAATCAACCACCATTAAATGACTCCCTGCATCTTTATTCGCAGGCGTGTAGCAATTCATTATGAAAGGATGCAGTGGTTTTGTCTTAAATAATGACTCTTTGCTTCTTTGCATCTCGTCTCTGACCTGTTGGTGTATTAATATAATGGCAACTAGGGCATATGCCCAGGAATCAATGACTCAATGTACATTCACATGAGAAGGTAATGACTCAGAAATTTGGCCATGCCTACAATATGACTTGAGGTAAACATCAGACGTCAGGCCCAGATATATAACTTACTACAAATTTTACAGATGCAGCTTACAACCTTGATTAACAGCGACACGAGGAGCCTTTTTCTCAAAATGTATCTGTCGGAAAAATGTCTTCAAATGTCAACTCATGCCTCAGCTGTGGTTTTCTCTATAACACAAATCAATAGGTAATGTTTGAGACAGACCAACAATTGCCGTGAGTGGTTTTAGCACCATGGACAGTTCACAGCACACAGTTTCACTTCACCTCAATCTCACATCATCTCTGTTTTGTTGTTGTGTTCAATCATGGCTAGATAAATGACAGCACTTATTCCACTTTACTACACAATTGTTTTCACATTCCTTAATGTTTATAATGACAAAAAAAAACAAATTACCGCAACTAGGACTCCTACCCTTTGTCATTTCCTGCATTAGTTTGCAAATTTGAAAACCATAGCAGTCGCAGTGTTTATGTGTCGGTGAACCCTGCAGAACCTCCCTTGTTTGAGTGTCTGAGGGCTATTACCACAGGTAATGACCCACACACAGCCAATAAACTCTCCCTTAATGAGAAGTAGGCCATAAAAAAGAAAAGTCATCCTCCATTCTGCTCCTTTTCTCTGATATTGAGAGTGCGTCTTTTACCGCAATCTTATAGTCTGGCACAGAGTGTGTTTTATTTTTGTATTTTTGATCTTCCTGTTCAATCGCTTCTAAAAATATGATTAGTGTTTTTATTTTGACGGAGAAGCAAAGAAAGGTCAGGTGAAGAGGGTGAGCAAAATCTTGGTTTCCTCACCTTATGTGAGGAATGATAAATGTTTCTGCTGAAAAGTGGCACCGCTGACTTTTCAATAAAAAATGTAGATGAATATAACATCACCTTGACTTTCAAGCTCCGCTCTTCTTGTGCACATACACTGCCTTGGTTTATACAGATGTATGCAGTGTGGGCTCACTGCAGTGGTGTTGCTATGTAACAGTACAATTCGGAAACACTGCACCAACTAGATGTGACACACAGGATCTTCTAAAATGCACAATACCCTGACAGCACATCCCCAAAATAATCAAAAATTCCTCACCTATGAGAGAAAGCTGTTTGGTGGATCTTGGCTGCAAGTCCATGCCATTCTTCAGCCAGAGAAGTTTGGGATTTGGGATGCCGTCGGCGTGGCAGTGGAGGCTGGCAGATACGCCAGGTTCTTGGGCCTGCGTCTCTGGATAGACCAGGATCACTGGAGGGACTGGACGCACAAACACAAATGACAACTCAAACAGGGAGAGAGGCGGATGAAAACATAATAACACAGTTTCGTGGTGGACTGTGATTCCTCGGGGGATATAGGGCAAAAAAACAAAACAAACATGTAATGCACAAGGAGGAATATGTCTCACCCAGCATGGAATTTATTCACACATAACAAGAATCAATGGGCTCTGGGGTGGCTTTATTACAGCTCTAGCCCTGCATGAAAAAGATATTGGAAGTATCTCTTACTTACCAACAACACAGGCAAGAAGACAGTAAATGAATGTGGCAAGGGGAAAATGAAATCTGAGGTAATAGTTTACATGAAAAGGCAAAATGTTGTTTTCTGGTTATGAAGCAGGCTCCTTCTTCCAAGAGCTCATTCATTGCTTCCATTCAACTTTCAACCCGGTCCCTTAAATTTACTGCAAAATTAATTTTGCCATTGTGGTTTACTTGTTCTTTTTCTTTTTTATAGACTCTATTTTACGTAGGTCCCTTTACTTTTCTGACAGCAATTGCAACTTCTCAGTTCTCAGATAAATATATGTTTCTAAAATACAATAAATATGACAAGATGGCAGTAAAATTCTGCTCCTCTGCTTCTTAATTAAATAAACATTATTGATGATTATAATTATGATCATGATGATGATGATTATTATTAGTATATTCATTATTACTTCTTTCCTTTCAGTGATACTATATATCTACATCTACACATATTAACATATAGATAACACTGTCTTATTCTCCACATTCATTTGCACTATACCCAAACAGAAACAACCCAGGTTGTCCGTCTAATATTATTCTTATAATACAGTGTGTATATTATTGCATGAATGTTTTGTCATATCCCATTCTATTTTGATATTCAGATACAATTTATTTCAGAAGATCACTTTGTGGCTCCTCTCCCATCACTTCCCTTTTAGTTCCAGATGTAAAATGCTGGTCTATTCTTTTCAGTGAAACCTTCCAGGAAAGACAAGAACAATCACCCCCATTGCCTGCCTGTGTCTCTGATTTACAGATGGGCAGGATTTTTGAATTTGTTCTATATGGTTTCTTTGGTGAGATGCCAGTAATAAAAACTAAATATATGAGAGTATATGATGAATATGTGTAAGACGGTACTTTGAAAAGTTCAGCCTGCCAAAATCAGTATATCTGCTGCAACTGGTCAGATGTGTTTTAGCTTAAGTTGCTCAACACAGCATTATGGAGAGCTTCTATATGCAGGGAAACTAATCACTTTGACAACATCTTGAACAGTAAAGCAAAACCTTATTATTACGGAAACTCTACATAATATGGAACATGATAAAAGACATAACTCTGTTGGGACTGGAGAAGGGCCTTGGTAAGAGACGTCATGTCAAAACAGAGCAAATGTCAGTAATATTTAAGCAAACACTTGTAAAAATGTGTTTTCAGTTTATTGCAGTGTGACTGATGAGGGACACTTTGTAACTAAATTGTTACCAGACCCATCATAGTAAACAGAGTAGTCAATAAGAACAATCCCCCTACTGAGAAACAAGAGGACAGCACATATAAAACTAAAGCACTTCCACATTTTTTAATAGGTAAATAGCCACTACTGACCATTCACCTGCAGCACATGTGTCTGATAGACGCCTTCATAGCCGTAGGCATGGCAACTGTAGTTTCCCATGTGGATGGTAGTCACCTTGGTGATGTACAGGGAGCCATCGTCCCCAAAGTCCTGGAATACACGGGAAGAGAAGCGAGAGGGAAATTAAATAAAGAATGGCGAGATGGTGTCGTTGGCAGAGGACGAGAGGAAAGAAAAGGAAGATGCAGGAGGGAGCCAGAGCGACGACAGGAGAAAATCAGGAGGTGTGGGAGAAGGAGTATTGGAGAGGGATTGGCTGCAGGAAAGAGCCACGGGGTGTGAGGGTGAAATGAAAGTAGCTTGACAGAATACACAAGAATTAGTGGAGAAAGCAGAGTGCGGAAAGAGGAGGCACACAACAGCGGGGAGTGATGGGAAAAGACAGGGGAGAAAAAGAGTGATTCGAAAAGGAAGAGAGACCATGAATCAACGGTTTCCCTGTTGAGCTGCAGCAGGCGTTTGGGAATTTGATCCCGCTCTCTCCCCTCATCACGCTGCCTCAGCCTGATAAATGGCAAGGGTTAAAAATATAAAGCCCATTAGGTTGATGAATGGGGCTGGTTGTTGTTTGGGCGGCATGCGGCAGGCACCAGGGGTTTCCAGGCACAGCTTAGGGTGGATTAAAGCATTAAATAGTTTGCTGTCCCATCAAATGGCAGAGCAGATGTCCTGATGCAGCTCCACCATGACAGAGAAACCACCAACAGCTGCTTTTCTTTTTTTTTAGGGCTCTGGAAATTAACATGACCTGACGCAGAGTTGCTTTGTGACTTAATAAATGAGAAATTATTAACTTATAAGATAGACAGGGGAGTTCTGAAGAAGGCTTTAATTTTCAGAATTTATAGTGAAGGTGAGAGAGAAACTACACGAGTGAGGAAAATTAAAGCTGAATGGGCCGTTTGGGTTAAAAAAGTATAACGACTGTATTTGGCAGGTTATTCCAAAAGTTGTTTTTTTTTAAACCCCATCTTTATGTTGTGGTTCCTGTGGGAAAAAGGGTTATCCAGGAAGTGCTCACTCCTAAAGACTGGTGATTCAAAACATCAGAACATCACTGTCAGACTGGAATAACAAGACATAAAAATAAACTGTTAGCTTAAAAATTAAACTATACAATAGATAAAAAGTTTTAAAAAGAGAAGTAAAACATGGCAATTGGCATGTTGACTTTTAAATGAGTTTAGTGTGAAACAGCTGTCAGCTCAGCAGCTGTGTACAAGTGTAGTGCAATCAGGAGATTGGTGATAAATAATAATATATTTAACACCAGAAAGGTGCACTGTTAAAAAAAATATACTGTGTAATCCTGTTCAATGTGTTATGAAACTTATAATATAGAATTAACCTGGAAACTAATGAATCTGGCAAAGTAGTAGTAATCTTAGTATTCAGGTAAAACAAGACTAAACACTGTCTCCTGTTACCGGTCAGCATATAAACTGATGGGCCACAGTAGATACCTTATGTATTACTGAATGTATAGAGTGTATAGCTATGTTTATATTCAAAGGAGGGAAATTAGTTCTGCAGACAGGTACGTTTACATAAAGTCATCATATGAAATGAATTTTAACTGGAATGAATGTATCGCAATGAACTGTAAATCCAAACGTGCACTTGGATGTTGATCATCTGCTCTTTATTGACTCTGGGCAATTTATTTTAATATCTATGCTCTTAGTCCTTATTGGCTTATTTATACTGTATTTAGCCAGGAAGTCACTTAAAACACAAACTCTTTAATACACGAGAAAAAGCGTTCCCGGCTGGTTCAGTTTACAAACTTACTAGAAGAACTTAGATGCAACAAAGGTCCCTGGTTGAAATCTAATCAGGGATGTTGTTTCATGGTGAGCACTCTAACACTCAGCTGCCAGCGCGCTCTCCATTTAGAGATTTCATTCATTTCATTTTTGACCTGAATCAATGAAAAGAAAGTCAAACACACCTGGGGTTCCACTCTCCCCCTTCCACACGGATCACCGCGCTCTGTGGAAATTCAATATGTACGGTCAGGAGCCCGAGGGACCTCTGTTGCCATTACCTTCCCTCCAGTCTCCACCTCTACACTTGACATTGTTTATCGTCTCATCATCACAGCGGACCAACAAGGCCGCTCATTAACAGGCAATTAGTGGATTGCGATCCGGTGGTGGGTAAAGCATGGCCCTCACGGCGCTGTCACCTGTGCAGATCTGTCTGAAGGGGAGCATGGCCACACAGTTCATTAAGCACTGGGCAAGCTAGAATTTGAATGTTTCATGGAGACAGCTGAGGAGTAAATGCTTCTCGTTGATTGATTTGCTTCCTTGGTTACCGGCTGTGACCATTTTCTTTAGATATTTCTAACTTATTATGTTATATTAGATGCTGGTTGGTCATTAGAGTACACACAATGAGCATTTTTTACTTTTTTTTTTTACCACCACTTTAAAAATCGGATTCCCTAACAGCATTTTATGAGTACTGTAAACAGAGTGTTAATACAAAGACGAAATGTCTTCATGCTCAGACATTAAACAGTTAATTCCCTAAACGCTTGGCACATTTTACTAATGTCACTGATGTCCCCATTACTGCTTTAGGTTTTTTTAATTCACAAGTACATACACAGCATGCGCACTGCTATGAGAAATCTTTCATTTTAAAAACAGAATTTTTAAACTAAATCTACATGAATAAAAATGTTTTATAGCAATACTGACACCAATATTTTTTATCACGTTAAATTGGCACATGGTTGTAGTTTTGGAGCAAACTGACTGTCTGGTTCAATCATATCAGTAAAGTGAGAGTGAGAGTTATAACTAGATTTACTTGCTGCAACGATGTCTGCTGATGGCTACTATTTGCTAACAAATAATAACCATGGCAACTTTTACATGTATGTTATTTACTTCTATTTTGTCAAACTACAATCATCATCAACTGCGATGAAGAAAACAGCATGAACTTACGTTGATGTCCTCCAGATCCAAGAAGTTCAATATGATGCCATTCCTCTTCCAGATGATAGGTGGGCGCAGCGTCCCCTGGATGGCACAGGTAAGGACGGCGCTGAGACCCACTGTTACCGTGGAGACGCTAATGCGCTGGTCCTCTGCCAGGCTCAGCTGGACAACCTCTGTGAGAGTAAGCGTGTGAAGGGAGATGATTAGTGTTGGAGAGAAAATAGATGACAGTGAAGCAACATATTGACAGCAGTCAAAATAAAAATAGGGAGATAGAGGGAACAAAGGAGGAGTTTGCTGACGTAGTGGAACTGTGGCCAAGGGTAAATACATTTCTAAGCAAACATCTTATTATAAGTTGAGCAGAGAAAATAAATGGCTGCTGGATGGAGGTATACCTCAGCTGGAAAGGACCACATCATATACACAGCTAAATATTATTCTTCTCATGAGGATACTTTTATGTTTTTCTTTTTTTAAATTGCCATACAATTCACCTCTGCAGCTATTTACAATAAATACTTTATGCACTGTGCATTTGAACTAGCAAATATATTACCTGAACACTGTTGCACTGGTTTTAATTCATGCAGTTCATAGAAGAAGCAGAAAAAATATATCATATCTGTATACATCTGCACAGACATTATATATGTCAGTATGTGCGACCCCGGGTCAATATTGGCCGGGGCACAGGATACACTTGGTTCAATAAAAAAAGAAACAAAGGCACCTGAGAGAAATCCAAATGGAGCCAACCAAGCGTAACACTGAGTAAATCACTTTTACTAGACTGACACTAGTGACTACACGACCTTTCATTACTGAAATGTGTTGGGAGAATGTACCACGGATGATCTACTTGGAGCAATAAAAAAACAAACTGAAATATATCATTATGCTTAGATATTGAAGATCCACGGACAAAATGTTGTGATTAAGAAAAACATACCCATACATTCAGCAAATATATTCAGCAAAGTATGTTTCTTCTTTCTAAATATCATTACAATAATTACTCTGACGTATGTACTTATAATTATGATTTTCCAAATAAACATTTAACCAATTCACCAATCATTGTAAAATAACTATTACAGAGCATGACATATGTCATTATGGGGATATATCTACAAAGGTGTTTTACAAATAATGCTTTCAAACTGATTATATATTTGATTTGGTGTATTTTAATATACCATTATTTATCACCGGCATATATGTGTCAGGAATTTTTTTTTGTAGTTTTCTGAATTGTACTATGAGCATTACACCTCTAAGAGATCTAAACACAAATGCTGACTTTTGAAGACCTGCACTTAGGAAACCAATATTACAAGTGGAAAATACTTCAACTGTCTCGACAGACTTGAAGAACATGCTCAACAGATTCTGAATGGTCTGTGGGAACCCTTTTGTCTAGATCCAGACTTGAACAAACGGCTGGTAAATCTGCAGGATATTTGCTGTCTGCTTCACGCAGCACTCCAGGTGACGTATGAACGAGCCGACAGTTTGGTCTGTCAGTTTGGTATGTTTCAGAATGCCGTGGGTACAGAGCACTGTCAGGTCCAACAAAGTTATTATTCAGCGGCGCAGTAATCTGGGTGGCACGTCAGGCTCTGAGGGCAACGTGGACGGACGAGGGATGGAGAGCATTGATTTGACATGGCTTGGGAGGGTGGTTTCAGGGTGGTGCTGTGAATTTCAACTACACTGCTGCTCATGTTGGGTTTAATGCAGTCTTCATGAAGCGGATGGCTGTTAGGATGGGCATCTAGGTCAGCTTCATATTGATTGTTTTAAGGTACAGAAGATTATACAGTATGCGGCTTTGAAAATGTGTGCGAACTGTCTCTTTAATGTTCTGCAGATTTAACGAAGCGCATGAGTCATCCTGAGACTTGTTTACCCAAAAGGTGTGTATTTTAATGACTGACTCGTGTATGGCTTTGAGATATTTTGCCTTTTGCTCTTACATAACACTTAGCTTGTTTATTTTTACACTTGGTATCGTCATTTTAGTGGTTGATGCAGTCCTGGGCACAGTGCAAAGATAACCTTCATCTGAGAAGCACTTAACGCAGGGCTGTAACACAACTTTCTACATACCAAATCAAAAAAATAAAACAGGAAAGCTATGTCACCAGCAGCTCTCTCTCTTTTAAATGTCTGGCAGAAAGGCCATTGTATAAACACACACATTTGTGAAAGATGGAGCTGCTGTGAAATCTCGATGCAGTGAAAAATTATCCTGATGTCATGTTAACTTGTCCTACTGAAATTGTAGCAATGAAACCAAGAAAATATTGTGCCATTTTATTTGATGATAAATAGGCGTATTAGGACATTTGCTAATTGCTGTTGATGAAACCTCCTGAGAGAAACTGGCTGTTTCATTAGACATAAGGGAAATTTTAAATGTCAAGCCTTTACTCTAGTTGATTGCTGATTGAACTCTGCAGTTTTGGAAATTGTAACTTTGGTTTTCTGGCAACAGACAATCACCGATTTTTTCAAAAAGCAGGCAACATTGTAACTCATTCATTAAAGTCTAAGCAACGTGTGAAGCCAAATTATTGAATCAGCTGTGATTACAGAACTCTTTACATGTAATTATATGCATCGTTTATACAGGTTTTGCTTCATAGCAGAGCTGTAATAGAATTAGGGGCCGTACTTACTTCTCTTAATTGTGATATTATATAGGACAACAGTGTCTCATATAAGATGGCAAGATAAAAACCACTGGCCGTGACTTCAAAGTCTTGGTGTTTAATCTCAGAGCTAAAAGCATCAACCATGTTTAACTGATCAACAGCATAATATGTTTTCCTCCTTCAGAGCAGCTCAATAAAAATATGTCCAAACATTATCCCCATGTTCTCTGCCAGGCTCAGATGACCCAGACATATTGGGTCATATCCATGGAGAAGCTTGTCATAACATCATCAGTTAATGGTTTCAAAGGCCCCATCTCCCAGCACCCAGTCTAAAACAGGTCCAACGTGTAAGTGTTGTGCTAACTGAGCTATGGATGGACGGACAGGGCCAGGCAGGTTAGGGATCCATCTCCTGGGAAATACAGTACAGCAGCAGCATGAATGACACACAGAGACAGGGTGGGTGGGAAGGACGCAGCAAAAGGCCTGATGTGGGAGAGAAGTTGAGACAGAGACAAAAAGAGGACATAAACACCTGCAAAATAGGGCATGTGAGGCAAAAAAAAAAATAACCTAAAAAAAATATCCAGTATGTAGTATGTAAAAGAGGATAAGCAAATGAGAGAAAGACCCACGGGGGCCTAAGAGAAGTGGTAAAAAAGTGTGTGGTTTTGAGACGGGGAGACACGGGTTTGATTCAGAGCACGTAGATGATCTCCCAGGGAATAGTTAATGTGCTGAGCTCAAGACTGCAGCGCCGAGAGTCGTCCCTTCCCACTTCCATGAGACCAACATGAGCAAGAGTAAGACATCAAACCACAAAGCACAGGAGCATAACACTGTGACGTTTTGGAGGCTAAGACATAACATCCAGACTTTATATAGACTTTGGTAGTAGTCGCTGAAGGTGTGGAGCCTTATGAGCGCGGCTGGGGAAAAAAAACAAGCTGACGTGCAACTAGGAAGTGTAGATTTGTGTTTTGTTCATTTGTGTCTGTGCATTAGTGTAGCGACTAGATGGTAGAGTCAAACACTGAGATGGATGATTGCATCGGAGGGGGGTATACAGAGTTACTAGGCCTTCATGCTAATAATAATTAGCAACAAGCATTCCTCTTTGTATCTTATTAGAAAAACAAATCACACATTTGTTACATAGTCTTTGTATACTCTGATATATGTACCTTATACTGTGAGATGCAGTACAATATTCTTTGGGGGGAACAAAATAATTATTTGTCCCTGCCCAAACAGTCCATTCGACACCAATACAAACTGTTCCTTGCTTTTTTACACACAAACTGGGGTTGCTGAGGATTTGCTGTCTCACAGGGGCTGCAGGAGGTGGCTATAACAAGTCTATGTGTGTGTTTGTGTTGCTGGTTGTATCCAAACAGAGCTGGAGACAGGGACACCGACACCGTCAAAAATCTTATAAACAGCGGCAGTGATATCAAAAATTTGATGATCAGTTTTTATCAAATATAGTAAAAACCATATTTAAATAATAATCTGCACCATAGTTATGGTTAATGACGCCTCTCAGCACACCTGAGAAGTTACATATACCTGCACACAGCAAGCAAACGCATGCTGTGTTAGTGCCTCAGTTGCTGAATTACTATCAATGCATTAATGAATAAGCTTATCACACAGTAAAAAGCAGCTGCTACAGCAGGTAGGCTTGATTTGCCTGCATCATGCTACTACTACACTGAACGTGTAGTTCATGAAAAGCAACAGTGTCTTGTGGGATTCAAAGCAGCACCGTGCCTGTGGCATCCTTGTACTGCAGAATGCTGTGAATGCTGAAGATTGTTTTTAAAGGAAATAACATTGATTTGATCACTGATTGTTGCTATGCAACAAGAAAAAAAAAAAGTCACGGCCAAAGACACTCATAGACCGCCAGGCAATACAGCAAGAGGAATATACATCAGGCGACGGGCAAACACAGGCTGCTCGGCATCTCCAGTCACACATGCTGGCGTCCGTTATCCTCTTCTATTATTTGCAGTGTAAGAAGAATAAAATAATGAAACTATTAAATGCGGTGAAGTAGCATGCAGTGGTGAACCTTCAAAGTATTTGCAAACATAAGTAAATATGTTGGTACTGAATACAGTTGCATGGATAATGCAATTTTACATGTAATGCAAAAAAAACAAATATTCTTCTCTACAAAAAAACATGCTTTTCTGTGGAGGAGGAGGAGGGGGTAAGTCTGACACACACATGCGCACACATGCGCACACATACACAACGATGGCAGTGGAGATGCCAAGCAAGGTGGTGGACCGCTCACTGGAAGGTATTTGAGGATTACGTTTCTCAAGGACGCTTTAACATGCCGTGCTTTTCTCACCCTCCTCACTTCCACCCGGTCACAGAGTGTAACTGTGTTTGTGGTCAGACTCACAGCTGAGTGAAGACCCTTTCATTAAAATGTTGGATATGGGTACAGCCCCAAGCTTCGGGATGAACCTCCCTCTCTCCAGAGAAAACAAGAACCATTGTAACTTTTTCTAATCATGGTTTTGCATCAACATATTACACAGCACTAACAAGCAGCTACATAAGTGTGGGCAGTGAGGTGGCAGACTCATTACATTCACTCCACACTGGGCCTAAGCCTATGGAAAATAAAATAAAATCCTATCCCCCAAGTTTCTGGCACTTTCTTTTGCAAACATCTTGCTGCTTGGCTGCTTTACAATCAAATGAACACTTTTTTACCCTCTGCTAATTGGTTTGGGATGGGACTCAAGGTGGCAGAGCCGCCATGTGAAAGTGTAAACAAAGTGGGGGTGCAGGGGCGGGGGTTTGAGAAAGGGCTGAACAGGAACGACATGATCAGCAATTGATGGGAGACACGCTCTACTTCCAGGCGCTCTACTATATATACTGCGTGTGTGTGTGTGTGTGGATAGTTTACAGTCAATTTAATTTCTCTGTAAAATCCCTGTAATTAAATGCATTTACCCACACATGACTACATATGATGCTGTCCTCAGTGTCACACAATGACACCAGCAGGTTTGTACAGTGCACGTAGGGAGACAGGACTCCCACTGGGAGCCCACTCTGCATACAGATGATTTTGGTGAGTCACTGTGTATCCAGCATGAGGGCTGCTCTCTGCAGGAGGAGCTGCAGCTATTAGTAAAATTATCATCCCTGGTTCAAACACACTGACGTGCTGAATTAACATTAACATAATGGATATTACGGTGTACATGTACACACATTTCCCCAGTCAGTCAGTAAGTATACACTACCAGCTTGCACACTGTATATCACATCACTTTCACATACTGCCCACGTATACAGCTCATTTACTATCGCTCACACACACGCGTGCACTTTTCCTTCTTACTCCGTCTTTTCTTCATCTTCTTCTCAATCCACTCATACAGTTGTTCTCTGAAACACACACACACACACACACACACACACACACACACACACACACACACACACTCACACACACAGAGAAACTCAAAACTCCTGTTGGTGTGGTGATTATTCATGGGAGGGAGATAGGGATGAGCAATCAGCGGCCAGCTCATTAATCACACTGGATGCAGACCCTTAATCTCCTCCACAGGTACAGAGGAATCCTCCGCCGCCGCTGCTCATTGCTTCCCTAACTTACTCTTCTTCCCTATCTCACACTGCCGCCGTCTCTCCTCCACCCACCACCTCACTCTCCCTCTCCGATGCTTTGTTTGCATTCACGGCTATTCCTCTCTCGCTCTTTGTCCTTTGCAGAGCCCCTCAACCTCTCGATACGTCTGCGACTCTTTGCCTGTCACTCTTCCTTTCCGTCTCACTCTCTTCTCTTCTCTCTATGGGTTTTAATCTTCACCGTCGTTCAACCCAGAGTACCTTACCGCCGAGCTGTCTCTCAACATGCTCGAAAAGCCAAAATGATGCTTGTTAAAACTACAAAGAGAAAGTAGGGAGCAGTGGAGGAAGGGTATGGAGAAGTGTGTGTGTGTGTGTGTGTGCGTGTGCGTGTGTGTGGTACACGCACAGAGTGAAGTATTTTATAACAATCTGCTCCAACCTGTATTAATAAACCAGCAGCAGGAGTTTGGCCGCAGATCTGGCTCCCTGCTCTAATTCACCTCCCAGCAGCTGGACTTTTACGTTGAAAGTGTGGGTGTGTTGTGTTGGCTATATGTTGATGGGAACCATTTGTGCTGTGTGGCCATGAAATAAAAATGACCCCCAGAGCAGACGTGTAAATTACAGTCCTGTCTTTTTAACAACCACAGGTTTAAAAAAGCCCACAAAATTAAAACGTTGTCACGGGACAACTAGACTTTTCCCCCTCCACTTTCCTGACTGATGTGAGAGCCCCCTCTGGAGTAAACGCTTACACAAAACACCAAAAATAGCCCTGCCGCTGTCAACAATATCTATTACACAAGATATACACAACAGTCCTCTTGGAACGACACCATTTCCAGGCCATTTAAAGGGAACAATTCTCTCCCCTGCTTTATTTAATGACCAATTTTGCAGGAACAGGCTGCAAACAACAGAGCCCATTTCTGAGGTGGGTGTTGCTGTTACGCACCTGGGTGCATTGGAAGGCGACAGTGGATTCACAGAGGATGAGGCTCAATAATGAAGCAGCATCAGTGTAGTAATGACAGGGTAGAGCTCCCTTTACTGTTTCATTCAATCCCTAAGGGCAGGAGTAATGCCAGGAAAATGAACAGATTAACTGCCAGTCTGGAGGGTTCACAGATATCTTCCCTAAGTGGGAGACTGCCAAAATCCACAGGTACTAACTTTTGTTAGTTTGTTACTATGTGTTCAGTGCAGAGATGAAATTTTGATGTCAGAGGTGGGGGTGGGGGGGTGGGGGGGGGACACAGCCCAATCTACGAGCTTGTGTAGTATCAAGTTATACTACATACACATGCATTTGCTGCATTTAGAAAAACACACACACTAAAGACATCTTCAAAAAAGAAAAAAAATATGACGCACTGATTTGATTAAATTGAAAACATTTTAAATCTTAAAGGTCTGAAAGGTCATCCTGCTCTTAGAGGCTTAATGGGAACAAGCTGACAGTCCGAGGCTAATCTCCCATACTTCACTTGGCCGGATGAGAGCCAATTCATTAAAGCCATACTCTCATCTAATAGAAGCATAAGATCTATGACAATCTGGATAATCTTTCATCTTTGCAGAAAGAACGATGGAGAGCCCTGTCACCTTCCTCTCTCTCTCTTTCTCTCTCCCGCTCCCTCTCTCTCTCCACTAGCAGTCCGTCCTACTGTAAACTGCTGAGGCATTTTCTGACAGAGTTGGCTAAGTGGTCTTACTCGATGTAAAAACCTTTCCGCCCTGTGGGGGAAGTGGCTAAGAGAGATTAGTGGCCTGGAGTTCGACACCACGCCGCAGGAGTCACGGCTTCACCTGACCTCAGACTCTGCCACGATCAAGTAGTCGACTGCACTATGCACCAGTTAGTGCTCATTTCAGCATACAGGTGAATGACTGTGAGTGAATGACTGACAAGGCAAAGTGTGAGGGAAAGAAATAAGGTAACAAGACTCCAGAACATCAACAGAGACAAAAGAAACAAAGAGGACAAAGAGGGATAGTTTCGCTTCTATTCAATCTCACGCTGAAGCACTGGAGACCAGGTATTCTGTAAGAACTAATGAGGGCTGCTGTACCACATGACAAATTGAAAACACTTTTTAAGGTAGTCCTGCACATGTTGCTAGATATTCTAAGGCCATTATAAGCAGCTTATCTGTTAAAAGTAGGTTGCAAATGTTCATATGTGTTTAAACAAGCCAATTTGCCTTTGCGATTGCGATTGCAGCCATTCTTTAAAGCGGTGGCCGTAAAAACACTGTTCATCTGTCCTGCCTTGTTAAATGTTAAATCTGCACAATCAATCTTTTTAAACATTAATTTTAAAAAAATAGTTAGATCTAACAATTCTAGTAATCTCTCAGAGATTAACAACGCTTAACAACGCCAAAAAGTGTTTTGCTGCATGCTACTGCTCAGCTGGGCCTAGATGCTGAACAGGATTTTGTCATGTTCTGGTACCACACGAGGTTTTGGTCCGAAAAATGTAGCTTCCTAAACTCAAGGGTCTCTGATGTAGCCACCACTGAAACGTAGCACAGCTGGATGACATGAAGATAAATGTGTCAGGGGAACATATTAGTCATACTGTCATATTTTTAATACTGCAGCAGCTATCTCTTGAGTTTATTGGGCTATTATGGATAATGTGTGCAAATACTACATTTTTCAATTGCAACTTCATATTTTCTTTTGTTTGAATTGCTGCCAGGTAAAACACCACTTCTCCCGACCCAGTCTTCCTGTACGGCTCACGCTTTCTATTAGAAGGCTGTGATCCCTAAACCCAAGCTGAGCCAACGTGTGTCCCTGTAAACAGCAAATTAGAGGTGTGAGTGTAGTTTAAGTGGCAATGAATAAAAAAATAAGCCGAACCTTTTAGCAGCTTAGATATTCAGCAGTAAAAACTACATAATTAAAATTACTTATTTGTGTACGAGGAACTACAACAAATAATTTCCACTTCAGTCTTGCCGCAGCTAAAAATGACTACCGATAAAAGACCATTTTCACTGGGACTTGGTACCTTTGCACAGTGTAAATTATGTTGCTTTTGTAGAATTCTAAAAAAATGTTTGTGGGTCTAGATGATTTATCAAATTGTCTGTAGAACAGTGCTGGTACATTTATGTAAGTTCCAGGAACCAGGGTCGGCTAATTTTACAGTAACAGTCTACTTCTGGGAAATGCCTGTTATGATTGAAGTAATTACAACTGACTCGTGCTTTGAAAACATGCATTTATAGCGTCTGCCGTAAAACACCACCAATGCCATTATGCTCCTGCTTTTAAATTATGCATTACATTACATTTCCAGCACATAAAGTCAGTGTCTGTGTTTGACATTAATGTTCTCATAACACAAACACTGAAACCTAAATCTAGATTATTTGAAACATATGTTTTGAGGAAATGTGCAGAAAATGCTTTGTTGTTTTAATTGGTATCATAAATTTGTAGCATCAGAGTCAAGCTACGTAGCATCAGCTGACCAGGATAAAATCCTCCTCTTTCCACCATGGGATAAATGTAGGCTGATTAATTAGCAGGAAAGTGAACTAAACAGTCATTGTTTCACTGCACCATTATAACCACTAACTGGGCTTTTAAGAAGCTGCTGATGAGTTGATGAAGTTGATTAATTGCTCCATAATTTTCCCTGGAGAACTCAGGGTGTGTGTGTGTGTCTCTGTCTGAGCTAGGCAACGAGTCACAGGAGAATAAAGTTTGTCTACAGCGTGCATACACACACCCTACTAAATTATTATGGATCCTCCAAGCATGACAGGAGTTTTGCAAATAATTATGGAAGTTTGGGGCTAGATTCTGGCATGTTTAATGAATAATGTGTATGTGGGCACCACAGAGGCTGGAGGGTAGAACTGTTTACACAAAGTGAAAAAGGATGTAGGTTTATTATCAACTCTAGCCCTTCCATATGAATTTAACCTTAAGTCACAAGTGACCTGTGTGTTTGCTGAAGATAGTGTGCTTATAGTGTGCTGACTCGCACAGTAATAAAACACAAATAAATACGATGACCAAAGGCTTAATTCATGCAGACGCTCCAGTATGGCTGATTCAGAGCTCAGTCATTTAGAGACGTGGGCGAATTGACTTAAAACCTTGTCGGGTCGACACAGATACGGATGAAGTATTGTAGCGACACTGACAACTGAACATATTTCAATATGACTGTTGTTTTTAAACAATTATCTGGTTCCATACACAAGGAGCTTTCTACATGCCGCTGCAATCCTGGCTATCATAACGGCGTTCTGTGCCACTATTAACTCTTGCACTTCTTCCTGTTTGAGCTGTAAAAGCTACACTTTAAAGATATAGTGAGCAAAACACAAAACCAATCAATTCTATCGCATGCTAGCATGAGTGTCTGTTGTGGAGGGTATTTGAGCAAACTTTTTGTAGTTTTATTTTGCTTGGTGTACTTTTGTTCTTTTTATGACAAACTATTCTATTATATAGAACTGAAGTTAAAATGGGCTGCAGTTGTTGTGGTTGTTAAACATAATTACACTGTTTCGTTTTGAGGCACTTTGCTTTTTGCAAAATAGTTTTAACCTACGAGTAATGGATCAGCTGTTTTAATTACAGTACATGGCTGGTCATTTGTAAGGCTGTAAATCTGCTGCATCAGGGTATTTCAAGATGCCTCACTTCAGGACCAAAAATAAACTTTAATATTATAATTGTCAATAGTGACACTTGTCTTATCTGTTTGGGCATCTCAGGTGGATGATTCTTATCATCAGTGTCTAAGGAGTAGCACTGATGGACTCCCTGTGTTATTCAGGCAAGAGAAAGTATAGCTCTTATCTGAGTTATCGTTTCTCTGTGTGTATAGTTTGTTCAACCGTTTACTTTGTTGCCTTACCCACTCCTCTCTTCATCCCTATTTCCTCCACTATCCTATAACTATAACCAAACTTCAGTCTCTCATATCCTGCTTATCATCCACCCCAGTCTTTAATGTTGCCCCAGACCCTTGTGAACATGAAATCTTTAATGCATTATTATTTGTTCTCCACTATACTCACCACCTATAGGTCTCTGATAACCATGTCCTCCTCTCCTTCATTCTTTTTTTCCTTTTCCTTTCATCAACACTTCTGGCCTCAACCCAAATCCCATTATGTCTGTTCTCTCTGTTAAACACATGTTAACAACAGACTGCATCACACAGGTTACATTGCCATCTTTTCTTTCCACAGCGACCCTGTATTTGTAAGCCTTACTGTGTTCAAAACGTTGTTTTATACTAATAAATAAATAAATAGAGGAACACACACAAATGGCCTCAGTGGGGTTTTTGTTTTGGCTGTGTGTTACTCAGCTGTTTGTGAAATAAGCATTTTATCTGCGAGCCAACACATCCATCGCTCATTCTCACATTTACCTTGTTGCACTCTCTGACATTCCTCTTCCATATCTGAGCATTTGTTGTTTTGTTTGTTGAGCTCAGCGCTGTGAGGTCAGCACCGGGCTCTGTTCAGTTCCTAAGTACAAAGGGGAAATCAACTCTTTCATCGAAAACGCAACCTTATCGCTTCAGCCGAGCCACCTGGACAGACACGCTGGCGATCTGCACTGAACAAATGTTAACTTGAAGAAGACAACATTCGCTGTGAGCGTCGAGGGAAATGCAGTCTCACACAGAAACCCTGCAACGGATGAGCATCCAAAAGCTGAGGTTATCCAGCCATCACGGTTTATGTGGTAGGACATGGACTTGGACCTGCTGTGTTCATCACCTCTGTTTTCATGAGAGCATTTTCAAAGCTGTGGAAGGTGGAAGGTGGAAGCTGGAGGGGATTTTGTTGAGCAGATCACAGGAGAAAAATTAGGGAGAGCAACACTCCCGTGCGAGTGCACACCACCAGCAGAGGCAACCACAAAGCGTATGGACGCACACTTGTTTGAGATTGCAGGAGGGTGTTACGATATGAAGAAAGCGGAGGAGAAAGGGGAGACAGTCTCACCAAAGAGGCGAGAGGAAGCACAAATCAATGGCAGCATGATAATGAATTATTTCCTCACCAAAGAGGGCGTTAGAGAGGAGAGATAAAAGCAGACCACATGCTGTGCCACTAACAGCCTCGGGGCAGCTGCCTGCGAATTATGGCACGTCGGAACACACTTGCTGCCCTTGGGAGCCATTGGCTGGAAAGGAAAGAGGAAGTACGAGAAAAATAAATAAAGAATATTGGTGGTGGGGGCCGAAAAGAAATACGATAAGGTATAAGCCGCTTGAGCTCCTATGAAGCATGGCTTTACATCTCTATGGCTAGTTAGAGATGTAAAAACCAATTTAAAGTGGCGCAAATGAGAGGAGGCTAGATAGGAGAGGGAAATGAGAAAGCAGGTTGGGGGCAGTGTGAGTGTGAGTTGCTGAAAATGAAAATAAAGAAAGAAAATAAAGAAATTGCTCATTTTGCAGTTTGTACTTCAGCGGACACATCGGTTAGTATTTTCAAACGTACACATACTTTTAAAATAAATAAAACAAATGAATTAATGGCTTTCTATCTCTCTACATGAATCACTTTAAGACATAAATAATATTATTTCAAATGATTTCATTTAGAAAGTAAATTATTACTAGAGGCTCAACAGGTATTATAGAAACGGTCTCCTCTGTTTCACGTCTATCTTGTTCTCCTCTGCCATGTTTCCCCCTCACATGTATAAAAGATGTCGAATAGACTGCAGAGTCAGCACCTAGGGTTATGAATAGCCCACCCCTCACACCACACATGTCACATCCTTAATTGCTAATTGGGTGCACACTGCTTACTTTACTAAACCTATGCCTAAATTCAAGGGCAGCATCTTCCAGCTCCTCTGTATTTAGCAGCATCAACATGTTCCACTAAATAAAAGATTCAGAGATTAAACAGACAGACAGCAATGGTTGCCATGACGACTCACTGGATATCTCTCACTTCTGTATGCAGAGCAGACTGCTGGATGACCACTTTTGTATATGTGTGTATAAATGTATGTGAAATTTCATATTCATGTAAACACAAGAGAATGATTGTATGAGTGCTGTTGAGTTTGCTGCTTTCAAAAGACAATGCCACATAGTGTTTAACCCATTTAGTAAGCTGCAACATTTATTTGATTGATTTATTTGATTTAAGTGGTAACTATAAACTATTACAAGGTTGAACATACAATGAAACCTACAGGAGAGTAAAGATTGTTTTTAAATTGAATATCATCCACATAGCGTTTGTTTACAGCGTGGAACAATCCCTTTTTGCTCTATGTTAAGTCAAAAAATCTCACTCTCTCAATAGTGCATGTTAAACTCAGCAACACTACATCAGTGTGACCAAAGACTCAACAGTCCCGGACCTGTTAATGCAGCCACTGCAAATCCTGGATAATTACCCAGGGATAGAGATGGCACTTGGGCTGTGCCAGAAATCCCCTTATACACACCAGCAATTAGCTGTGAAGGCCCATTGAGCGATAATAAGGCATCAGACAGTAGCCAAAAAAGGATGGGGCAGGGGAGACGAAAGGAAAAATTAAAGGAAAGGAAAAACACAAGGACAGGAAACCCAGGAAGAGGAAAGAGGAAGAGATCAAAACAAATTACGTGAAGTGGTTCAAGGCGGTGAAAGAATTAGAGAGGAAAGGAGGGGGGTAGAAGAGATGGTGGCGATAAAATTGAGAGGAAACAATGGAGGGAGGGTGTGTGTGCGTGTGTGCGTGTGTGCGTGTTTGTAAATGTGTGTGGAAGGAACCTCCAAGACCTCAAGAGTTCAAAGTCACTTTGTTGTTAA
Organism: Trinectes maculatus; assembly: GCA_016785345.1. Taxonomy (NCBI): domain Eukaryota; kingdom Metazoa; phylum Chordata; class Actinopteri; order Pleuronectiformes; family Achiridae; genus Trinectes; species Trinectes maculatus. The sequence continues at coordinate 29,314 of JAFBJQ010000665.1, forward strand.
GAGCTTAGCTGGAGGTCTCTCGCCCACTTGGCTGTCAGAGAACAACAGACTCCCCTTGTAAAAGTGATATCTGATCTCAGCAAGATTATTTGTGCAGATTAAGGGCAAACTTGAGGAACATGAAAGATCAAACCCTGACGCAAGCTGCTGGCCAGCAACACAAAAGATGTTATCTTGCCTGAAGAGGCATCATAGAGCTTCGCTAGAAACATACATGCGAAAAAATAGCCTATATATCCTATAACAACACACACACACACACACAGTATATGCAGGTGTTCCTGCTTTTATGTAATGAAATAATTGTATTTCCACAAATGCAGGAACTACCAACTGCCAGTTATTCACCCACTTTTAATGATATATCTTCTGCTGGGCTCTTCCCTCCAGAAAAAAGAACACACTTCCTCTTTTGCCACTGCATCCTCTCTCCCCTCCTTATGTCCTTTCTCACCATCCCTTTGTCTTTCCCTGACACTCTCCTTTCTCCTCTTCCTCCAATTCATCCTTACCATCCACCCACTCTCAATCCCGTGATTAATTAGACAGCTGTGCTGTGTGGCCCCTGTCGGTGAGGACCAGCATCCCCATATAATTACACTATGAGCTGTCACGAAGAAAAACATACAAAACACATAGAGTGGGGGGGGTGTTGAGTACGATAGACTGAGCTTAGCAGTGATGACGCGCGTGCGTAAGAAAGATGGAGGAATAATGGAAGTCATGTCTTAATTAAATACTCACCAACTGTGTCAGTGAAAAATAAAAATCCCCAGACCATTGGCTCGTTTCACAACACCTTCACAACTTATCTGTTAACAGTCACTAACAAGCCCTGTATCTGTGCATTGTCCTTTTTTTTTTTACATTATATTCCAGAAAGAAAATTCGAAATCTCTAGCCGTAACATGTATTTAAATACTTCCAAAAATTCTGAGTGTGTCTGCTACAGAAAGTATCCTGAACAATCAGCTGTCAGGGTATTTTTACAGTGGATGTAAAGGGAACATCATTCAAGAGATGGGTCATGGTACTGAGCGCTGATGGTCCTTTCTCCAGCTCAGGCAGTGGAATGGGGTCTAATATGCCCAGTAAGTACAGATGATAGCGGCTCTATATAATGATTCACACACACACACACACACATATGCACGGAGACAACAGCCGAAACCTTTCATCATAAAATTGCAGCCCAGATTGAAAACTACAGTCCCATCAGCAAATTGCTGCACCAGCTGTCAAGTGCGGTACAAAGGTTATGACCAGAAACTTCCCAGACACAAGCACATAATGACGGCCAGCGAAGAGCTAACACAATTAGACAAGATAACTAGAGCCAAACAAACACAATCATGAAGAATTCTTGTTCAACTTTCTGTCACTTCTCACCGCTACTTTAAAACTTCCTAATTTTTTTCTGGTGGTTTTTTGTCCCTGGCTATAATGACCCAGAATCAGTCATGATGATTTAGTGAAATAAACAAGCCAGTGGCCTGACAGTAAAAACGCTGGGGCACTGGTTTGAATTCACGACCACCATTGTTTATCTCTGTTCTGCCGCTGTTCAGCTGATCCAGGCAGGATTTGGAAGCTCACAGACAGTCCTTAATTTTCTGCATTTAATTCCAAACAACTTTTCTATTAGTTTATGGCCATAATCACACAAAGGCCTCCAGCAGTGAAATGGAGAAGTCATGGCCAATTAAGCTGCAGCAGCCGTCCTGACCCGATGTGAGTATGAAATGAATTCTGCTGTCTTAACTTAACCCAACTTGGTTTTGCTTTTCGGTGCTCCTTTGCAGATACGAAGGGAACGCGGCGCACTAAAGTTGTACGCAAAGACAGAATGAACTAGCCATGCAGTAGGAAAGCCAGTATTTATGAAGAGCAGCGGAGCTATCGCTGTCAGTACATTTACAAAAGGTTACTCACCGTACAAAACGCACGTGCAATCCATGTATCACCTCAGGGCAGGTTTATATATTACACATGTATCCACTGAAGAGCTCTGACCTTGTGTGACCGTGTCTATTACATCTGCAGGCTACAGATATCTCTCTCAACAAGCCTCAGTATCAGCTGCACTGTGAATGCGGCTGATAGGTAAATGGGAACCACTACCAAGCCCATGAGGTACATTTATATTCTGTGAATGTTGTGTACAATAGCTCTAATTTGGATACAAAGGGCATGTGTTCAAGCCTTCTACTCTGACACAGTGTTGGCACCATAATGATAGGAAACAGAACTTAGAGAAAACAAACTCAGTTAGGAAAGTACAGTGCAAATTTAACATAATTTTGCACTTAACTCTCTCTGACTATTCACTTCCGCTATAGCCTACAACAAAGGGCTGCTCTTTTTCTGGCTCTAGTGAACTACACCTCATCAGCAGCAGCCCCAAATGTTCTCTGCATCCAGCTTTTCATTTGGCGATATCTCTCCCACTCGCACTTATTTTGTTTGTTTTTAATATCGGCGGGATTTGGAGCTCTGGGCAGACAAACTAAATAATCTGAACACGTCATATCAGCTCTGGAGACTTGTGATGCGCATTTGTCCAGAATTTCACAAAACAAATGTAAAAAAAAAAAAAAGACATTTATTATTGGCATATCATCATTAAGTACTATAGTTTTGTAATGGAAGCTGCTACCTCTGCTAATAATTTTTAAAAGCAGACACCCCCTGACTGCTTTTTAATCATAGATTGCACTGTGGTTTTGTTGTAAGAATTAGAGCAACTACTAAATGTCAGTGAGAAAAGTGACTGACTCCCAGTAACTGGCAGTAAAATTCCATTAGAATTATTTTTTGACCATTTCTTTATCTATAGGATGAAAAAAGAAGAGTCTAAGAACAATATGAGGAGCCAAAGGTGTGGAAAAAATATGCATTAAAAACAACCTGATGTGCTTGGAAAAGGGGGGAGGGGGATCAATAAGAATGCATTTCATAAGAAACCAATCTCTGGTTAAAAAAATAAATCTAGGTGGTAACAGAGCACAGCTGTGTGGAGTTGTATGCTTGTCGGGATTTAAAAGTTAAATACAGCAAAGGCAGCCGAGAGGGCAAAACAACAATCGGCGTTTCTCAACAGCTCAGTTCAGAGACTGCGGGAGCAACAATGGTGATGGAATGATCTTCTTGGGGGTTGGCCAAAGGGCTTTTATTCTTACATCAAAGCTGCAGAACAAAAAAAAAATCAACAAAGGAGAACCATGAAATCCAAAAGAGAATTGCTGAGTATACCTTTTATTGCTGCTCTTTAAGTTATAGGGCCTCCAGAATATAGATAAAGCTTGTATTTCAAATGTTCACCTAAGCTCAGACAAATAGCTTGACAACAAAATGCCTTTGCACAACATTTGAGTCTATTATTCGTATTTTATCTTCCAAGCTTATGGCCATATTGTACGTTTCCGCCTTACTAAACACACCTGTGATCCCTGGCTGCTCCGCTTTCCGGAGCACTTATAGGGAAGTGTACTAATTACATTCCAACAAAATAGACACACATGGACACACACTCAAACTTGACGCATAACTCAAAATCAATAACCGCCTCTTGATGTTTCCATTCTGCAGCCCAACAGTTAACCTTGAACTTCATCTGATCACAAACTTGTTTTATTGCTCCCGACCCATTTCTTCCACTGTTTGTCAAACATGAAACGCACTGACATTCCCCCGGCTAATACCTGCAGGCAAGCATGCAGGCTCATAAGTATCAAGCAATCTGCTCACTGCCCATCTGGAAGGTAAGGGGAGTGTAACCAAATAATAGCAAGATGGTTCCCCTACAACCAGTCATCAGGAGGTTAAATTAGTGGGTGGGCTTAATGGACCTGCACAGGCTGACGCTAGAGCCTTAGAAATGGCCACCTGCCACAGCTAACTGCTGGATTCATCAACTTCAGCAGATTTTAACACCATTTTACCTTCAGATCTTAGTTATGGCGCTGCAGTTTGACACCTGCTATGGACAAGAAGCCAGGTCTGCCGCCCAAGAGTTACAGAAGGTTGCCACAACCTTCTGTAACTCTCCCCTAAACTAAGCCACAGCATCAGTACAATTCTGATTATTACGTGGAGCATGTAAAAATACATATAAATTAGTAAATTATCTTAAAGCATTATAGATACTTTTAAAAGACATCCTGGTTTCTGGCACAATAGAAAGGAAAAATACATTTAAACAAAACAAGAGGACTGAAACTAAAAGAGGAATGGACTGGAGGAGACACTTACGAAAAGCTGTGTAGAACTCGTGCAGGCTGAGGTGGCCGTCGTTGTTGTAGTCGTCGTAACGCAGCAGGTCCTGCATGGTGCACTCCAGCAAGCTGTCCTCCAGGTGCTCCTTCATGGAAATCTAACACACAGAAGAACACAAACATCTGTAATACACACAAAAGATTATCATACAAATGATCATACACAGCTAAAAAATGACCACAGCCTTCACTTATCATTTATCTCGTGCACTTTTTTTTTTCCATTCAAAGCTATCTTCCATCATGACATCCAGACCTGGATGACTGAGAACCTTGGCAGGTAGACCCAAGATATGCACATTCGGTATAAATGTAAATCTGACATTTACAGTATGTACCACACCACCTGCGTTCAGCCTGGTAGTCTCGGCACATGAATATAAACGGCTGCTCTCAGATCGTCTCCTAAAGTAATCCAGTGGAAGGAATAACAGACTTCGCCATGTAAAGACAAGATGTACGTTCACCTACATTCCATATGTAGGCAAAAAATATGGAATGTTTTTTGCCTACTTACTTTTCAGTAAGAAAAATTATTTTTCTTACTGAAAATAATTTCATTCTGTTGAGAACAAGTGGTTTAAATATGTAACATGTCATCTGAGTCCAGTTTGGGATTTTGCTCTTTTATAAAATATCTGTATGTTGCTCCTTTTGCATTCTTCCACCTGTATCAATTTAACGATGCTCCCAGTGGAAGTTGCACCACTCCTCCCTCCGTGGTTTGTCTTTTATGGTCCCTCTCCGCCGCTTTACTGGGACATTTTTCTCAGGGGAGCCTTCCTCGAACCGGTGATGTTAAGCAGGTTTAGGGAGATAAACAGAAGACTTTGCTTCTGTTGAAAAAATTTCGATTGCGACATATTCCGCAAAAGCAAAAACATAACTTACACACGAGTCAGGCGCCTAACAGGGTCCGTGTTAAAATACAGCTCGTGTTGGAGAGTGGAGTTCTGTTGCAAGTAATGGAGGAGTATTTCATCATATCACTCTATTTAATTGTGAAGGAAATTTTAATCCGGCAGTACAAAACTGGCCAAAGGGGGGGAAAAAATAAATTAAAAATAACAGAAGCTGTGCAGCAAAGCAAATATGTGTGTTTATATGCAGTATGTACAAGGCATAATATGCTGACCTTCACGAAAAAAAAAACGCGGGATATTGTTGTAAACACACATTTTATACACCCTTTCCTAGAAAATATTTAAATCATACTCTCCTTCATATACTTTTTCTTTTCACAGACATCAAGTTTTAAGCTTAATTCCTTCATCTGTGACATCCACGTCTAAAAATATAGCACCCCTGTGCTTGTTATCTCCCCCCAATTGATTCTACGTGGAGCTGCACATGCGACATGCCGGATTAAGGATGTTAGCACACTCAGACTGATCTGACCTTGGGCATTTGATTAAAAAAAAAATTGAAACACAAAGTTCAGAATTTTCCCCTCGGAGGCCATTTGTGGCAGTAGACACAGGTTCTGCACAGGGGACTGGATGGATGATCCGTCTGTAGATTTCTTAAAAGCATCGTCCTGCCGAATGTTTGAATTCCTACAGAACAAGAACGTCTTATCCACATACGTCCTGGCAACGTGTCAGCATGAGTACATGCCCGCTGTGATTGATCAGAATCTCTTGTTGGATGGATCTTTAACACGGCTCTGCCAGCAGTGAGTTGATTATTTCTTTCTGGCACTAAAACTAGGCCAAAAACCACCCAGTCTTTTTTTTAACTGTAACGGGGAACGTCACTTACTAACTGGTATGAGATGACACAAGATGAATAACTGTGGCATTTAAGACTATATTTAGTTGCACTTGAGCTTGTTTTTCTCTAGTCTCTAATGTCTACATCAAAAAGGTACAGTACAATTAAAATAATACATGTTGAGACACTGAGACTTCTTCTGTTCACACTGCAGTGTAGGTTTTGTGTCTGATTAAACACCTGACTGATGGATATTAAACATCTAAACTGCATATGATTTTTGACATAGCGCTGTAGATTCCAGGTTTTTTGCTCCACCTCTCATCTCTCCTCTACTCATTAGTCGGTCTGTTCAAGGCCATCTCAACTCAATACTCACCTTTTCCAGCTCGTCGCTGACCAGTCGGCCATCTTGGTTCACGTCCAGGTATTTGAACATTGTATCCACCACTGCTCTCTTCTCATCCATGTCTCTCTGCAGGCTCTGCTCCCCAGTCTTGACCACTTTAGGCTGCATATCCAGAAGCAAGCTCTTCAGGCGGTTGTACTCTGACATGGTGCATGCATTGACTGTAAGAGCAAACACAGAGATACGGAAGAAAAGACTTTTGATTAACCCCAATTATATAAGCCAAAGGCTTTGGCTTGAAGCAGTAAATGGGATTTAATGTGTTTGAGTGCTTTCAAGTAGAAAACGGGTGAATGTGTGTATCTGTGCATGCATTTGTTCGTCCTTGAGTGTTTTTGTTTGCATAAATTGTACGACAGCTTTTTTAATGCGGGGGGTCCAAATAATTACAAGTAATCCTTGAATCCACATGAAAACAAAAGGTAAACATTCTCATTTAGACCCTCTCAAGCTTCTTGTCCTTCTTTGCTGCGGGATTAGAGCTCGCGTTTCAAACCAGGCGGGGCGTCTAGCTCCAGATTCTCTGCCAGGCTCTGGCTGATGAGGATGCACAGAGCAAATGAGAGACAACAAATTAATCACAGACGGCACTCTGCATTTATTCTTCACACTTGAAATCAATAATTATGCAAAACAAGTCTGTCACATACTGTGCGGGATGTGATACCAAGAGAGCGCAGGCATGCAAATAGAGAGTGAAAAGGTTTTCCTTTGCTTTAGTACCTCCTGGATGACAGCATGAGAGGGGCTGATGGGTTACTGGGAGGGAGCGATGACTACGTGCAAGTCAGGGAACGCGGTGATGAGAGAACAAATATGGAAAAACTCCCATATGAATAAATCATGAAGCGATGTCGCCGCCCGGCCAATGCAGAGCAGAGGACCCCCCTCTGAGATTACATGGGAATGGATTTGCCTCATTGCCTAGTCTCCTCCAACGACTCAACAAATATCAAAGCTAACAAATGCAAAGTAAGGGGAGGCCACAAAGCTAATAGAGCCTGGAAGTTAAGTCTGTGTAACACCTTTTGGTACGAGACTTGCAGCAAAGGGGAACGCGGCAAGTGAGACAGTGTCTCCCACTATGGTGCTCATATGTTACAGTACATACACACAGTAAAAAGAAGCACATACCTCTATGCTTATGCATATGCAAGTATTGGTATCCAGCTAATCTACTTAAGTGTAGGAATGCTTTGTTGATGGTGATGGACAGACACTGAGTAATAAAGGGAGCGTCTGTTCAATAAATCTCAGTTATCATAACAAACAAACCCTCATCTCAACGCAGGCACACCTATCTATTAAACCACAGAGACCCACACCCACACAATAAAGACAATATGCACTCCCCTTTACTGGCAGGCAGTCAAGTCAAGGTCTTGGCTAAATCCCTGTTCAATGTTATTCCTGCAAGGGGAATGAGGCGTGAGAAGGATCAAACATGAGGGATCATCACCTAACTGTCATCCCCGTCCCTGCTCTGGAAGGACAGAAATAAATTAACACTCCCCCACGCTGATTTAGATCCTGTCACACACGGAGAGAACAGACCTCTCTTTGCTCAGGCTTACTCTGCGCCCGCAAAGATCTGCTCAGAGGGAACATTTAATGACAGGAAATTTAAGAGGGAATGTTACATATAGAGCTAGATATAGTTGGGTTTACTGTAAATTGACTCTTGGTTTGCATCCATGTCTGTCCAGAATAATATACATCGATACAGTGAAGTAGTGAATTAAGTCTCACGCGATAGTAATTACAGCTGATTTTTTTGGTTATGTCCACAGGAATGCATGTGCCAATCTGAATGCATCCCCTCAGTTCGTGAGATATTGTGCTTATAGGAATGGGACTCACAGAACGAGACAGATGTTAATAGTGGTAGTATATGAAGAGACATCCCAAAAGCCTGACTTCATAAAATGCTTTAAGGGATTAGATATGAGGAAAAATATTCCATCAATGCTGCTGCACTGACAAGGGTCAAAGTCATAAAATATTTTGGTGACCTAATGACCTATTAATCTCTCTAGGCACTCGCCGTACTCACTGTCACTGGTGAGCAAGTTGGTGCTACAGTGAATCTTTGCTGAAGCGAGCGTCCTGTGATTCAGAATTTCACATTCTGCTGAGCACAGCAGCTGCAGCAGTGGCAGAGAAATATCTGTCTGCATTACAGTGCATCCACCCCTGACTCTAACACTGTTTTATTGTTCTTGAGAGACCCGGACTCTCTCTCTCTCTTGCACAGTTGAAATGTTGGCTGCTTAAGTGAGTGATCTGCCGCGGCTTGCACCACAGATGCCCAATGTCCCGAAGATGGAGCTCCTCTCCACCAATCAGAGCATTTCTCCATGCTCACACTTTATAAGTGTCAGGCAGAGGCAAAACAAACAGAGCACCAGAGAAGAAGGTCCCTTTCATGCTATAGAAAATACACTGAACCAGAGGGAAAAAGGTACCCACATTTAAAAGGCACTCACTTTCACTGGTGAGACATAAGAATGTGGATAACTACTAAAATATATATTTTTAATCCTTGTTGCTGTGTGCCATCTTCTGTTTACACCATTCACTGGTTGACTAATATGATTTCGGAATAACCAGCATCTTATTTTCAAATTCCTTACCTTCTCTAACCAGAAGTAACTTAAATGCATTGCACATCTTTAGGGGCCAATAAAACAATGAATCTGAGTAAATTGCAGTTCAAAACTTAACAATCAGCTCTTTTTATCTGTGTGTTTTCAGTAAAAATTAGGAAAACTAGGAAAAGACATGCAATTAATTCCAACGCTTAAGTGTTTAAACATGGTGTCAGCATTTTTCCAACACCATGAATCATCCTGGTCAAAACAAGATAATTTCTATTTTCAAAATACCAGAGAAACGTAAACATTGGAAAGAATTCATACATGTAATGCACGTCTACATGTGTAAGAATATAAAAAGGTAACATTTTGCCTGTACTTATTCGATGATTCTTTTGATTTTTTTTTTGGCCTGGGCTAGAAGATGGAGAGTGTGAAGGGAAATCCAAGGCATCAATCCTTCAAATGATGAAACGTCCCTACAATGCCCTCCAGGATGTAAAAGTGCTCGATGTAAAATTTATGTCTGCCTGACCTCCTCGGGCTGAAATGATGGGATTATTTACTGCCACCCTGTCTGTGTGCCGCTAATATGCAACGGTGATGGACCTCCCTTCCAGATAATTATGAATATGATGGACACTCTTTGCTCCTCGGGGCAGCAAGGTCTACAAGAGCTGAGCCAATCTTGGAAGGGTGACACAAGTCACAGGAAAGCCTCATATTGTATAATCGCTGTTGGCAGCTGTTTAAACTCGCTGTACTGTGAGCAACATAGATACCCAGTGTTTCTCTGTCACTGCTGTGACTGAAAACACTTACACCTTTAACCCTATTTTAATATTCATCTTACTATTGTTACAGTTTGCGTAACTCAGAAATATCAACTACATTAAGGTATTTGTATGACAATTAAAAAATACATTAGGTGGCCAAATAAAGTAAAGTTTGTGTGTAGAGGTTTTAAAGTGACAGAAGGTCAATTATATTAGAGATTAAAAAAATGTTAATCAAAAGAAGTGCTAGAAGTAAAGCTTTGCATGTATCCGATTTTCTTGCTATATTGACGTTTTATTATAATGTCACTGTCATTTTTTTAAATTTCAATATGAATCTAACTCCATGATATGTGGGCTCCATGAATATACTAGATGGAGCAAGTACCTTAATGCAAATACTTTTCATAGCTTGAGAAGAAAATGTCACCTGATATGATTAACTTTAAATTAAGCCTTATTTGTATGTGAAATTAATTTACAGATGGATGTTTTGAAGAAGGCTACAGCACATAGTATGAACATAGGTTGTATTTGAGAGTGCCCTACATGTGGACCCTCTCCAGTCGAATCCAAGTAGCATGCAAGACATTCTGCAGGAAGAGCAATAAAAGTGCCACAGACGTATATTTCCATAAATATGAAACCATGGCACAAACCCAGCCATTATTCAGAAACAGCTTGCACAGCATCCATCTACAAAGAACAGCAGGAGAAGGATGGGGAGGTGGTGGGAGTTTGCCGCAACCTGGGTCAACAGCAGCAGCGGCGGCGGCGTTAACGATCAGTGGAGTGAGCGCGTGAGCAGTCAGGTTATAAAGACCTGACTGGCTGACTGGTAGAGTGTGACTGGGGACTGAGGCCGATAAGATCAGCTGTGAGCTGTCACAACCGACCATGAATGAAATATCACGGTGAGACTGGAGAATTATGGGACTTTTATCGGGAACCTTTTATTGGGAACCTGCTATTGATAGTTCCTATTGATAGTGATGATCAATAGTTAAGGGACTCCCGCGTGTATCGGCTAATACATATCACTGGTTGATTTAAAACGGTGCCACTTGATATCCTGAGTACAGGCATAGCGCCTGCCAGTGTCACCATACATCCAGCAGAATGGATCAGTGTGTGCTCACGGAGCCTTATCAGAGTGTGTGCAGCTTGGCACAGACTAAGCGAGCAACCCGTTGCAACACCAAAGTTATTGGCAAAGCAGCGAAGCAGAAATAATACTGTAGCATTCACTCGCTGCCCGCCTGTCTGTGTGCAAGTCTATCGTCTGGAGCTGGCCTCTCAAACTGCACATCAGCAGTATGCACTCCAGTCCGATAGCTCTTCTTCTGTCCATCTCAGAGAATCTCACCAGTCTGACAAGCAGATGTAAGTTTCAGGAGCATGCAGAGTTCAGCAGCTGCATGGGAAACAGTCGAGTTGTCCTCTATGGTTTCACTTCTCAGAAGGATCTTTTTTTTTTCTTTTACTATAGTAAATACATAATATCAGCGTTAATACTGACACGACTGCTGCGATTTAACAGGTATGAAAAAGCCTGCAATAACAAAGCCACCCACTCGACGAGTAATGATAGCCTCTGTGGTGTCAGCAGTTTCCTTCACAAGTGGTTTGCCATGCAACATGGGTTTATTTATTTAGCAGGCTAGTGTTTAGGAGCACCACATTACACTCCACTGTATTAGCTGGATTCTCCATTTTTTTGCAAGTGGTTTCCTGCAAAGGTGTATTACAACACAACTACCAATTAGTGCCCTTTATTATTTTTTGCTCTAAAACAAAACAAGTTTCTGCTCCTGGCTTAGCCTTCAGTTTTTCATGCTGCTGGGACGGGTATGGCATCAGAATCAGAATCAGAGGTACTTTATCCCTTATCTTATCCCTTTCACCCTTATCTTTTTGGCATTGGGAGGTGGCCCTCAGCTAGCACTCCAACATTTGTCAGATACGGATGCCAAACAGTAATGCTAGAAAAATTAAAAAATACCCCAAAACTAGGGGTGGGCCTCAGGGGTTTGGATTTGGGCCCACATTTTTTTTATGCTCACCATATGTGGTTTCTCACAAATTGCAGCCAAGTAAAACAGGAAGATTGCCTCCAACATCCATGCCGTTTTGATTGGAATAGCCACACACAACTGCCAAATGAAAACTCCAGTGGCTTTTTACACCAAACATACAATTATGTGTAGGATCCATGAAGCAAATAAAAAGGAACCAAGGTTTCTCACCACAGGGTCAACAACAAAGAATAAGCAAGATATTCAAAAGAGGAGACAGTATATAAATATAGTTGCACTTGCACCCTGCTGAAGTGGACTTAGCCAGAAAAAATAATTACAAAACCACTACTACTGCTAATAGATTGAGACTAGGTAAAGGCTCAGACGTTGATTAAATTTTTAGCATCCACCCTTCTCTCCCCCTACACCTGCAGTGTAAGTTACAGTAATCTCAAGGCCTTTCATAGCTCTTGCTGAGGCTTGCAAGCTGCTGCCCGACAATCCCACGAGTATACAGCTTTTAAATTGCCTAGATGTGGGGACCGGAGTAGATGGTCGCCTGTGGCTGTATGTGGCCTCGCTGAAGTTCACCGACGACAGACAACCCAGGACTAACATCCAACATTACCCTGCACCAATACCACAGTGACCTTGTGGGGAAAGTTTCAGAGGCACAAAAACTGCCCCACTTTAAGTAACTCAAAATGGGAACTACACCGAAAAAACAATTAAATGCTTAACTATTTCGAAACACAACACACAGCCCTTCCCTCACTCATCATGCATTTATTCTTCCTATTATCCCCCAAGACAATCACCTTGACCTGTGGCTTTAAATCCCCAGCCAGCTTTAAGACTCGGACTCACACACCCCTCCTACACAATGGCATTAGAACCATCTACACAACCCAATGAAATGATTGTCCGGTTAGCCCCTTGGTTGGTCCAGGTTGATAAAGAAATGCACTTGCAAATGTTATACCATGTTCAATCTGCTCAAGTTCCCACCGAGAATTCTACAAAGCTAGCTCTGCTGAACATTTGATCTTTGACAAACAAGTCGTTTTTAAATTAATGACCTTATCGCCACCTATTATCTAGATTGTATGCTTTTAACTAAAGCTTTGGCAGAAAATTATGGCAATCCTCTACCTCTCACTGAGTCAGCCTCCCTGTCTAATTTAATAACAGTCCCCTGACCTGCCGGGAAAGCTGGTGGCATGGATATTTAAAGCCTCATTGCAGTGCAAGTTATAATGTGGTGATTTGGCTTTGAGTATCTTTCCACTGAGTTCATAGAGCCAGGGACAAAAGTCCTGTCCAGACTTTCACAGTATGAAGACACCTGACAACAGTGGCCATAAATTGATTTGTAATAATGAAACAGATTACACCGTAAACTAAAATGTAAACAAATCTGTGAAATTGGAGCAAAAAATAATAATACTTGGTGACAGATGGAAGGAGTGGGTGGGATATCAGGAACAGACCCCAGTATGTTCAGGTGATCGCTTAAAGGTGTAAAACCAACCTCGTGATGATAAATGTGCCCCAAACCAAGCCACTTTTAAATCTAAATTAAAAACCTCTGTTCTCCTGTGACATTGATTGATTGGTCTCTCTACAGCACTTTTATTTCCTTTGTTGCATTCGAGCCAACTTTCAATTTATTGCTGCCGTGGAACTGCACTGTGACTGTATTATTTTCATTGTTTGTTTTTTATTTTCTTTTTCTTTTTTATTTTCATGTCATCTAAAATTATGTAAAATTCCAGCAACTCAAGGTTGCTGAGAGTATTTTATATTAAAGTCTCTTGAATGGTGTTGAACTGGTACTTTTATGTAAGAGAAAACTCTTAACAACAACTGATCAATTGGTGCTAAAAGAAGTAAAAGAGGTAAACAACATATCATCAATTTCGCTGCCTGACATTTTGAACACTCTAAATTTGTTTTTGCTGCAAACAAGAAAATGTGGCCTTTTTAAAAATTAAATATTTATTTTATTAGCAGTCATTAAAGCATAAATCTACTGCATAAAATGAAAATCAATTTAGTCTCAGATGTTTTCCCAAGAGGCAAGATTAATTGGTTGGCAATATTTGACTTTCTACAATCATGCAATACCAATAGTGTTTTCATTACCATCAGATGAAGCCAACATAGGGAGCTAATTTCAACTTTGATGACAACCCTCAATTATAATGAGATGTTTTCCCCTGAGCTAATGAGGGACAATGCAATCAGCTGATAATGTAGTCATTTATTTCCAGCCCAATAATTACAATAGAGTCATTTGCTTGTTGTACATAAAGGTGAAGATATTTCGTCCCTTCTTCTCATTATTTAAGTTCATTACCAGGTCACTGGTCAAAGCTAACTATGCCACTCATTTGAGACACACGCGACGTAAAGCAGGCATTGTTCATCATTTCTGCATCAGTGGCAAAATTAAAGTACACGTGAATATGGTGGTGTATTTCTTCGTTTGAGGTTATTTTCTTATGTTTTACGTTATTTTTTTTTTTACAGAATTTGTTGTTCATTGTTTCAGGGGCACTTCTGCCTCTCAAGCAGATCAGCCTCAGACATCTCTGATTCCCAAAAAACAGATTTTATAGCAGATGTAATGTCACATTAATATGTTTTCATTTGCATCCCATTAAATCATACATGTATTTGACAGTGATTTTTTAAAATTCAATTAAAAGTCTGTCAGTTTAAAAGTCTGTCAGTAGGTCTTCTACCTGATAATGTTATTAATTTATAAAAAATACTTTGTCGAATTATTGTCGAGTTGTCGACGAATTATGTATTTCCTTTAATACAAGTAAGTAAAACTGGGTGTTTCTGTATTGAGCGGGTGTATTTTACAGTGGCTGCTGGAGCATCAACATTGGGGTTTCTATATTGTTTAGCGTCTACATTTTCAGTATTGAGATGAGTTATTTTTGTGTTACAATAAATCAGAAATTGTTTTTAGATTTGTCTTGCGTTCAAGAAAAATGGAGGATACATAAATCAAACGGAACAAACAGTCAGAGTGCATCTGACTGCAATGAATACCCAGTCGTTTGCCCGAAGGTACATGGGCAAAAGTGGACTGATGTTGACTCATTAAAGGTTTACAAGTAGGGTCTTTCTCTCTCTGCCAGCCGGTAGAAATAGCAGCAAAGCAGCCCATTAACCAGAGAACAGAACTAATGAAGGGGGAAATTACCAAAACACAAACAAATAACACATGTATTTCTGAATTCCCTGTCTGCCTTCTGTTGATATGGGTTTCCTGTCTGCATGCTGCCTCCTCATTTCATTATGTGACGCTATCAGGATCACACATATCTACCACCACTGAGGGAATTAATCAAACCAGGAGAGACAGAGGGAAAAAACAAAAACAAACAAAATAACAAATAAATATATATGTACATTATTTTCATTATTTAGACCTTTCCATCTCCAGACAATTAAAGAGAAATGACCACAGTACAAGGGGTGAAGGGCATTACGACAGAGCCGGTCCTTTCGGATGGCACCTTGTCAGTTGGAATGACATGTTTCAAATCTGGGGATCTGCAGCTATTTAAATACCCATTGGCTTTCTGGCCCCTCAGGATCCAGGGCCAAGCATCCATATCCCCTTCGCTCATGCCAAAGACTGTCAGTCATCACACGCAAATCCGAGATGAGCTGTCTCCGCGCTCCAGTGTGTTGATTTATATGATGACATGCCATGCCATGCCATTCTCAAATACATTTCTGCTGTGATGTCTTTTTTCTTCCTCCTGTTGCACAGGATATATGACATGAATATATGATATGTATTCAAGGCAGAGGAAAGTGAGAGATAGGAAGAAAGCATGAGCTAAGTTTGTTCAAGACGAGCTGATACCACAATGTTAATACTGGACCGAAATTAATAAACAGGTTATTTATATGCAGGCGCCGTCTTTTCAGACTGATTGGGAAAGAGTCATTTATTTGAGGTGCAGCTAAAGTGTTGAAACTACCAAGTCCGTCGGTGCAGTTGTCAGTGAGTGACATTCTCTTAATTGCCAGTACAGATCAGTATGAGTGGAAGACTGAATGAATTAATTAATGTGTTGGCATGTGAGTGAGAGTAGCAATGAATACGCGGAGAGGTTCAGGAGTTTTCTGGGGGAAAAAAACAGCTGGAGAGACAGAATAAGAAACGGGAGAGTTAAGCGGCAGAATGCATTAGAATATGGGGAAGCAGTGCAGCAAATCTAGGCCAGTTGGTCACATGTACAGTGGAATATGTTCTAACGCACAGCACCCTGGAATATCCCTGCTTGTAGCAGTGACTAATTTGAGTGCATTAGGGAAACACAGTTCATCACTGTACTTTCTTTAATTACCAAAGCCTTGTCCGTGATGACTTACGGTGGATGCACTCCATTTCTCAAGAAATAAGAGAAGAGCAACAGCAGTTAAAAAGAGACAATTTCACATTTAAATGCACCTACTCATTGTCTCCCAGCCGCCACGAAATAAAAGAGAAAGAAAGAAAGAAAGAAAGAAAGAAAGAAAGAAAGAAAGAAAGAAAGAAAGAAAGAAAGAAGATTACAGGGGGTCCCCCGCCAGCCGGCCATTTCACATAAGTAAACACAAGGCAGAGTAGCGTAGCTGTGCTGTGGAGGTGCTGAAGAGCCGACAGGCGCGCTGAGAGACAGAGAGAGCGCTCACCAGCTAGTCCCCGTGTGAAGTCTGTACGTATTTATGGGGCAAACCGCTTAAGCCGAAACAAGGAAGTTCACAGGAGATGTGTCGTAACCACGAAAACAACGTAACTCGCGACCGTCGTAACTCGAGGACCCCCTGTATAAGATAATTTCCAGACATTGAGGGAAAGAAAGAAAGAAAGAAAGAAAGAAAGAAAGAAAGAAAGAAAGAAAGAAAGAAAGAAAGAAAGAAAGAAAGAAAGAAAGAAAGAAAGAAAGAAAGAAAGAAAGAAAGAAAGAAAGAAAGAAAGAAAGAAAGAAAGAAAGAAAGAAAGAAAGAAAGAAAGAAAGAAAGAAAGAAAGAAAGAAAGAAAGAAAGAAAGAAAGAAAGAAAGAAAGAAAGAAAGAAAGAAAGAAAGAAAGAAAGAAAGAAAGAAAGAAAGAAAGAAAGAAAGAAAGAAAGAAAGAAATAAATAAATAAATAAATAAATAAAGAAAGAAAGAAAGAAAGAAGATTACAGGGGGTCCCCCACCAGCCGGCCATTTCACATAAGTAAACACAAGGCAGAGTAGCGTAGCTGTGCTGTGGAGGTGCTGAAGAGCCGACAGGCGCGCTGAGAGACAGAGAGAGCGCTCACCAGCTAGTCCCTGTGTGAAGTCTGTACGTATTTATGGGGCAAACCGCTTAAGCCGAAACAAGGAAGTTCACAGGAGATGTGTCGTAACCATGAAAACAACGTAACTCGTGACCGTCGTAACTCGAGGACCCCCTGTATAAGATAATTTCCAGACACTGAGTAAAATTTGAAAAAGACAGAATCATAATTGTCAAAAAAGAAACGTGGGGAAAAAAGTAAAAAAACAACAACAAAGATGTCACCCAGGTCATGTTGTTGTTTGTCCCCACTTGACCCTGCGATAACTTGACAGATTAGCAATAGCACCAGTAGCACCGGGTTAATTTACAGCACCGTAGGAAACATTGTGACAAGAGTATCAAAGGGATTTTTTGAGAAATGGCTGAAATCAATAACCAGTGGATGTCCCTGGGGGAAAATGGGGGTGAGAAAGCCTTTCTGCAGCTGTTTTTTTGGTGGTCAACGGCTGAGAGGTACAATGAGCAGACAGATGTGGAGAGAGTCATTATGTTTGATGTGAATAAAAAACAGCCATTGCGTAAATTTGTCTTTAAGATTAGTGTTGACCATTTGCTGAATTCTATGGGTATAGTTAGCTCAGTCTTTATTTTCACATATTATACTACCAGACACACTAATAGAAATTATGTCATACATTAAACTGTCTCTGAATGTACAGAATGACTGCAGGCAGAGAAAAACTACAATAAAAGGTCTCATTAAAAATGGTGGCACTCAGGCACTTACTGGAGCTCACACTACTGCACCAAGGAGTCATCTTTGTTGTAGGAGCTCCTTTACCCCTATACAATGGCATAATGTGCATTTACAACAATGCATGTCTCCAGAGCTTTTTCGTCTTCTGGAATAATTGATTAAAATAGAGCAATTAATAAATAATGTAGCAAGAATATCCATGCAATTATTATCCCAAACAGTGGATTAACTGTCATCATCTGTAGGGGTGGGGGATGGAGGCACAATTATTATCTGTCATTTTTAAGTCACATAATGAAATTCACTGTTCACAATGTATATATTTAGCAACACATCTATACAGTACTGCACTTTGCAACACATCAATATTACATTATGTAAAGAGATCATTTGTGGCAAGAGTCACATCGTATTATTATAATGCTGTTTTCTGGCATTTTGTCTTGGCAACACAAGAACATTGCTACAGGGCTAATGTTTTATTAATGATAGAGAACAGGTTTATGTTTCTACATTCTGTTTTCCCTTTAATTAATACGCACTCAAGGTCTGTGTCAGCCTTCCTCTCTCAGTGGCATCCATCTTAATACGGCTTTAATTAAGTACCCAAAACTGCAATGAACTGCTGAGCCACATTTGATCTCATTTCGACTGTATCCCACCCAGATCGACATTTATAGATTATGTTAATCCAGCACTCACTCTCGATACATGGTGTTCTCAGCAGCTACAAACAAATTAATACTGCAAAGATTATCTTTAGTTTCAGATGTAAATTAATAAAATCTAGAATTTATAAGATTCATTCTCAGAAATAATGTTAGAGGAACTATGTGAAGAATTAAGACATTCTAACTCATTTTAATGTTGATGAGTCTTTTCACTTCTTTTCATCAGACTTCAAATCCCCTCATATTTTACTGCGCTGCATAAATCAAAGATGTGAAATGCACAGTTGGAGGGACTTCATATTTTAAGGCTGAAGTTAAAGAAACTCGTTAAGAGTCCAAGAAAGTAAGGGAAAAGGCTGTTGAGTTCAACAACGTGAGAAAGTCTGATTTCCTAATATCACTTAAGAATCTTGCTGACGCCGGTAAAAACGTAATTGGCTGTGCTCTGCAACCTGAACCATATTCTACATAAAATGTGGAGTCAAAAGTGTAATTTGGTGGCAGATCGACTTAGTTTCATGCTGAGAAGTCTCTCATCCTGCTAAAAATGGTCAATGAACCAAACAAACCTGTGAATGCATATACTCACTCTATCTATCTATCTATCTATCTATCTATCTATCTATCTATCTATCTGTCTGTCTGTCTGTCTGTCTGTCTGTCTGTCTGTCTGTCTGTCTGTCTGTCCTTCTGTCTGTCTGTCTGTCTGTCTGTCTTGTTGCACATTGTTGCATATGTATATGTATATGTATATAGGAGATATATATGTATATATATAGACATATATGTATGTGTATATAGTTTATACTACTACATGTAGTACATGTGCAATGTGTAAATTGACACTGAGATGTCTAGTGTTTTTGTTGCAATTTCTTTATTTTTTATTTTTTACTACTTCTTTATTATCTGTTTAATGCATATTGCTGTTTAATGCACACTACTATCCCTGTGGCTGCTGTAACGTTGAAATTTCCCCAATGTGGGACGAATAAAGGAATATCTTATCTTATCTTGTCTGTCTGTCTGTCTGTCTGTCTGTCTCTACACACACACACACACACACACACACACACACACACACACACACACACACATTGTCAAACAGTACTACTGTAAGCTAGTAGCACTGTTTTAGATTCCATTCCTATGTCCTTGAATGCACCAACAGGGATGATTTGTTTACAGCAGAATCAAGGACTGGACCATTGAACACCTGTTGCAGTTTTCAGCACCTCACAAAAAACTACGGTTAAAACCAATCGTTATAGGAAGGGGACGCAGTACGTCTGCTTGATGTGTCTTACAACGGGCGGGCGGGGGGGTCATATGATGGATCGCTGTGATGGTAACCATTGCAGCCTGCAAAACATGTTTTTGTAAACACAGTGACCTAGCTCGGTCAAAGTGGCTGGAGAATTAAGGTTATGACAGAAAGAGGGCTGCTGGTGCGAATCCCCAGTCTGGCTGGGAAGATCTGCACAGGAGACCAAATGAGAAACAAGGTTGTGAAGAGAGTGTTTTTTTTCAGTTTAAATTCCCAGGACAGAGCAGGAAAAATTGGTTGGTTGCAGGACATAATGAATATTACCCCCCCTTTCGTCGACCACTGTTGTCAAGGTGTCCTTGTGCAAGGCGCTTAACCACCCACCTTTTCTGCACGAACTGTTTAGTGGATTCGACTGAGATCATACTAAGCCCTTCCCAAGGGGGTGTAGTAATAAATAAAGGTTAAAAAGAACAATTATTCATGTGCAGAAGGCGACAAAGTCCAGAGATACAGTCATTACACAAACAGTGACTTCTCCCTATTGTGTGTACACGTTCACTTAACTTACATTTTCAACCAAACTGTCTGTTAGACGATTAGCTAGAATGTTACATGTCGCGATGATAAGACAATCTATCAGACACAGAATCCATCGGAACAACAGGCACTTCACTAAACTTCACTGACGACAAAATGTTATTACTACTTTTTTAATTTAAGGTTTCCTTCAGTGACCAGTGGGCTTTTTAATTAACATGTCAAAATGAAAATGCGCAACAGTGTTTACTGTTTTGGGGACGTGTGATGATGAAAGAGAGATAATAAATCAGCTTTTCTTTGTTAGGTTTGATGGAGTGCCACTTCGGCAGATGAGATGAAACACAGACATGCACACGCACGCACACACGCACCACACACACACACACACACCACAAGCACCACACACACACACACCACACGCACGCCTCCCATCTCTAAAATCTTTCCCTTCCTGCTGCAGTGCTTGTCCATGATTGGGCATATGCCTGCAAATGCTGCTGGTACTGCAACCACTTAATGATTTAATCAGGATGAGGCGTACGTTGGGCTCTAGCTTAACAATATAAGCACACAATCTAAAGTACAATTTTTTTAGTTTAACAGCAGGAAAAAACCTGGTTGCCGTGTGTTTATACATATTGGTATATTATATATAACATACCAAGTGCCATTTCCCTAAAATTTAAAAGCTAAATGTGTGGCGAACTGCTTTTATAATGCTCAGTTTTCCAGTTCTGTAAAAAGGCTTCTCTGCAAAGGAGACAGGTCTGTTTCGCGCACGCAGTGAAAGCAGGTGAGGAAACAATGTCTGTCTTGATAGTGTAAATTAAAATTACATTTATACAGCTTTTCTATGACTTGCACTTGTCCCATTCTCACGCTGCCCAAGGATACCCCTAACATGTGTAGAGTGTTAGGGGTATCCTTGGGCTGAAAGAGCCAGCAATCAAACCACAGAGCTGCTGATTAGTGGATGACCTCCCACCTCCTGTGCCATAGCCACCCATACCCTTTCCTTCCTGTGACTCCCTCCTTGACTCTTAACTCTGTCTGCCTCTCTCGCTCTACTATTTCCTCATCCTGCTGCCCCTTCCCAAAATTCCACCTGTGTGCTTAGGCTGCTGACAGAACCATTCTCAGAGGCTTCCTGTAAATAATTCAAGTGACTCACTTATGCATCACTGTACCGAAGAACATACACACAACTTTCATGCGATTGCACCTTGCATGCAGATACACTAATATGCACATATTTTTGCACACTGCTCTGTCCCATGAGAGGATAACACAGATGTCTGGACACCTGGTGATCCATTCTAAATGCTGCCAGTTGTCATGACCACGCTCTAATTTACAGCCCAGGTAAACAGTTTCAATCTCACTGACATCAATCATGGGTTAATGGCTTGTTCTTTCCTCAAGGAGTCCAGCGTCATATTTAGTGTCCGTGATCTGCGCTCAAACATAATGCACTGCGAGCCCTAAGTACATCGCTCATAACGATAACTCTTAAACAGCCACATTATAAATATGTTTTCGAGATATTTTTCAATCAGTTTAGGAGACATTGATAAGAAAAGACTGAGAAATGTTTAAAAAGTGTATGGGTACTGGAAATTGTGTAGTATTTTCTCTTAGAATGGGCTCAGATGATTTGTCTGAGCCCCGTGTATGGCGATTATGTTGCTACATTTTTGCTTTATACAATGAACGCACCAATCTGATATCAGTTGGATAAATCTGGAACAATAATAAATCTGTGACAATAGACAACAATAGTTGTCTATACAGTTAAATCCTATGTTAATCTATATTGAGATCTACTTGCGCGTATTATGTTATGCACCAGCAGTGCACTGTTATTCATGATAAACATTCCCCAGAAATCTATACTGAATCGTTTTTGTTATGTTCAAATATTGCTTGCTATTGAGCTGCTGGGGTTGAAAAAAAAAGTCCCCTCCACACCAAAATCCAAATAATGCAAAATGAAAATAGATTTTCTTATAATCTTTTTCAAAAACTGCACAACTAACAGCAAAATAGTGGTGTAATACCAACATCAATCTATTAGTTTGAGTCATGCACAACTGGACACGTCTGGATACATCTTCCATTAAATATTAGGTGGAAAATAATAACTGGAATTATAAAATAAGCAGCACAAATAAAATGTCACTTACTTTAATCTGATTTCAACTCTGTATACCTGCCATGTCTTTATCAGTTCAATCCATGCCAGTTTGGACAGCCATGCACTTTGATAAGTAGGCCATCTGCATCATACATATATTCTTCTACAGTGCAAGTATCTGAATTTTAAATGTGGCATTGTGATTGATGAGCGGTATTCATGAATGCAAGGCTTCCCTCTTAAATTACCATATAATTGCCATGAATATATGCAGATTGATCTGGCTGAGAATTGCAGATCTGACGTCGTCCAAGGCAACATTAATACTAAATGTCATCAAATGGCGCTTTCAAACTCATTTTCCATGCACAATTCAGACTCAAGATTGTCAGCTATTAAAGGAAGGGGTTACCTTTTGGCCCAGGAGGAACACACTCTTAGCGGTAACTGGGAAAAGATGGCAGTGATGATGAGAGACTGTCCCGACATGAAATACTTTTGGAATAATTTCTTTGACCAGTTAATGCTTTTCTTACACGGCCATCTGTAGAACTCAATTAGCATTGACCGTTGGTCACAGTCAAAAATGATTTCAAGGAAACCACATAAAATAATTACTTAATAATTATTAATATGAAGTAATATAATCTTATTTAAATTTATTTTTAAATTTTACCAACACATTATCAAAAATATTTACAGACTGATTTGCTGGACTGAATGGTAACTCTTATTTTGGTGCGCTTGGGTGAAGCAGTGCCATTGTTAGTGACATCAAACAAACAGCGGCAGCCGGTAAGGAGATGCACACGGACACAGATGCGTTTGGGATCGTGGCGATACCGTAGGTTTATTCATAACACAGGGTCTACACGGTTGATATCAGAAATCTAAAGGAAATGCTCATTACACTCGCGATATCAACACCTACGGTGACAAAAGGCAATTCACCATAGTAAACTCTTATTGTAGGGTGGTGTTATAGCGACATCTAGCAGCACAATGTATGCACAATGGCACAATGAGTGTATGTTCCGACTTACGTCGAAATTCGGTTTCGACACATTCAAAAGGCAATTCACCATAGTAAACTCTTATTGTAGGGTGGTGTTATAGCAACATCCAGCGGCACAATGTATGCACAATGGCACAATGAATGTATGGTCCGACTTACGTCGAAATTCGGTTTCGACACATTCTCAGGAACGGATCTCAGACGTAACTCGAGGACCCCCTGTATATACACGAAGGAAAATTGACTCAAAGCTAATATCTCTCGTTGCTTGGAACCAACAGTAGATGGGTACGAGAATACATTTTTAGAAGTTTCACTTCTAAAGAGGAAATATGACGCGAGTTACATTAAATACGGTGCCCTGTCACTGCATAATTACTTTCTTCAAACAGTAATTACAATGAAAGTCTGTCAAATGTCACATTAGCTACACTCTTGGAAACCAGAACTGTGGAACGTGAGGCTGGAGAAGATAATATGTGCATTCTCAACATTGAAAGTAATGTTTCAAATCTAAAAGTGAGCCATTTTCATTATAAACAGCAAAAACGTGGGGATACAAAATAGGACAGCAATAATGAAATAGGACCACACACACACACACACACACACCTGAAACATACAGAAACACGAGCTAAGAACATCAGAGCAACGTCTCAGTGTTTTCATCATGTGCAGAGCTGCTCTACTGTAACATAACCACTGCTCTTTGTTCAGCGAAAGCACCGTGTTGCAAAAGGAAAGAAACTGGGAGCATTATTAAGACAACAGTATCCTTTCAAGAATATCATTCTCAAGTCATTTTGGAAGAAATGGCCAGGGAGGAGTGAGTGGGTAACAAAAAAAAAACAAGAACAACATTGTCCTGAGATTGAATCCTCCCACAGCTTTGCCTTGTTGCTACTTTCCCATTGTCTGAATACATACAAAAACACAGAGGTACTGACCTGAACACAAGTCCACAAACACACTAAACAGCACTTTGAGCAAATCTGTATTGTTAAAATAAGAAAAAAAAAGCAACTTGAAAAGGGAATGATTATATAATGATATCATAAGCTGGATCTGAAACTGGTTACATACATGGTTATATTATGATATCATTAATACAGTCGAGTAGTTCCAAAAGATCGAAGTCAAAATGGGCCATCTGCTTTGGAAATAAGCTATAATATGAAACGTATATAAATACAGTCACAAAATCTGAAAACTGCGGTGCCACTGACACCACTGCCTGCACTGAGCATTAGATATTACACGGACAGACAGACAGACAGACAGACAGACAGACAGACAGACAGACAGAGCATCCGAAAAAAGCAGCAGCCCTTTGGAAAATATTCACAAACATGCACACACTCTCACACACACACACAGAGAAAGCGAAGACCATCCAGAAGAACGCTTTCCAAATATTGTCCCAGTACTCTCTGTGCTTGCCAGCGGGTGTGTCGTGATGAACAGTGTTTGCCTAGTTGTGGGCCGTCGTCAGCTACCTGGGGAAGAGTTCAGAGGCTGAGTCCAGCAGTCCCACCTGCTCTTTGAGAAGGAACGTCCTCGGGCAGAAAGCAGCACGGCCTCCTCTTCCACCCAAGCTGAAATCTATTCATCAACTGCTGTAATAAGCTCATGGCACAGCCGTGTCTATACTGTACTCGTGGACCAAAACGCAGAGACAACATGCAGAACACGTCTTGCTTAGAACTGAGGATTCTCTCCCGCGCTTGCTGCATTGAATGACTTAGAAAAAAAATCATTTCAGTTATTTAAAAATCTCATCTTATTATGCAACAACATGTGCCACGTTTTAATACAACTCGGCATATGTGCTCTTTTTTCCTCCTAACTAATAACTGATCAGCAATTGTCATGATTCGATTTTTGATTGATTTGTCTTTCTGCATCGGGAACATTACGTGTCCGGGCTTAACGGACTTCATTTTGTAAACATGCCAGGTCTATCTCACACAGTTCAACACTTCACAGTTAACAGACTGCAAGCAACTAGGGAATGTTTTCCACTCTGTGAATATTGGATTTCTGGCTAAGAGCCATTAGCCTGAGCTAGCACTGTATGCACATACAGATCTCCTGTTTTAGTCTCTATTCTATACTTTATATATACAGGTTTACTGAGCTCCAACATGAATGGATAATTTTTTTAACATCTTGGTGTTGTTAGTCATGTCACTATCTCCCAAACTGAGAATTACATTCAATGATGAGAGTTTGCACTGGACGCGGGTTCACATGAGATAGGTGAGGATCTGTTACAAAAAAAAAACAGGGACATGCATTGTCAAAAAATGCAAGAATGGGGCCCCGGGAAAAAGTCATAAAGATAACAATCATCTGGAGACTTCACATTATTCAGTGTGTGCGTTTGTGTTCAGAGAATGTCCCTTCATGCTGTGAGACCTAAGGTCATTATCCTCACATAGGTTTCTTGTGTCAAGTGGGACTCCACATGTGGTCCTGAGGGCTTTTGAGGAGTAGGTCATATCCCACATCCTGCAATGGGGCTCCTCAATCTCCTTCCAATGCAAGGCCATATAGCCCAGCAATAGCTACTGGTGACAGGTTATTCTCTGTATGGAGTGGGAGCTGGGCCTCTGGGGCCCTAACATTTTCAATAGAAAATATTTCCAACAGTATTGGATTTTTAAATGTTGGGTGTGTTTTTTTTTCCATTGTGCTTGATGCAGTTTTCAAAGACTTTCTCCAGAGACAGTGCAACAAAAAATGTAAGATTCCAAACAAAAAATAGATAGAATAGATATATTTTCTTGTATTTCTCAATCGCAGAAACCCTCCATAGGGGTCCTAACTAACAGGCCACACAGAGACTGAATTACAGATAGTCGCTATATCTCAGGACTGCGTCAACAGAACAGAGATGAACATGATTACACAGATGCTACATATGAAAATGTCTTGGCCTAATTTGCAATGTTTTTTCTGTTCTATCTCAGAGAAGAAGCTCCTTAAGTGCAGACATCTTTGTCATGTCTTACGTTTTCTGCACACTTTAGTCCCTTCACTTTTCTAGCTTTTCCTCCCATCTCCCTTCTGCAGCCATGACAAAACTGGCATTTTAACTGCAACCCCTCAACAATAATGTGTCAGATCAGAGAGGAAATTAATAATTCTTACATCATGACAATCTTGGCCTTTTGCAGTAATTGAGGCTTTGTGGGGAAGTCCCAAAAGCAATAGCATTTACACTCATCCTTTTTGTGTACAAGTGCACAAAGTACATATTGGTAGGAAATAATGTGAATTGAATAGCTACTATAAAACTGGAAATCACAGACGACATGTGTAAACAGGTTACTAAATTGATATAATATTTTTTGTTTTGTTGGTTACTATGTGATGATAACATGACATGAAATGTAGCTACATTTGCAATAAAGTGACCTTTAGAATAATAGTCAATTTGTATTTCCTTGTCTTTTTTTTTTTTTTTAAATACGGAGGCCTTGAGGAAATCTTGACATTGACAGTTTTATTACTTCTTTGTTTGCCTTCACACCTCCTGTCAGCTGGTTATGAAGACATCAGAGCTAATGACAGAATGAAGTGACTAAATGTCTGGCCTATCGCAGTACAATTTCCTGCACCTGGTTTCACACAATTTACATCATGATTTACAGGCTATATGAGTGTGTGCCAGCAAAGGCAGAGGGAAATGTGAACTGCGGGCAGGTAAATATACACAAATACAACTTTACGCACGCTACACAAGAGTGAGTCTGCCTTGCAAAATCATTCATTCAAGATCGAAGTGAAACTGAGTGAACTAAAATGTAAGAGGTCAGAGCAGTGTGCTCAGTGGTTTATTAAAAGTTGTGCATTTTTAAACAATCTCTTTTGGGATGCATTCTGTCTCCATGACAACAAACCAACAGTACTGAAAGAGTTTGACATCACTGCTAGTAGACATCCTGCAGGATAACCTGCATCGCTATGGACGCTGCACGTCAACCTCCCACTCCATCTTAACCCCCCCTCATGAACAGTACACAGAAAACACCTTCACTTGGGGCATCTAGTCACTTCAAATCCAAGGGGAACAATTTCCTGTTTTTCTAGCAGAATACCAAGTATACACTCTGTGTGCAACGGCTGTAGGAAAGTATCACAACAAAGGAACGCAATACAATGAGCTTCTCAGATAAGACCGCAGTCTTCATTTGGCTCAACCGGGGGAGATAACGTGCATCAGAGTAATGGCAGGGTTGTATCAGACAGAGGAATTTATTTCTAACTTACTTCTCAAGTGCAATTGGCAATAATTCAAATATGACACCTTGTCTGATCCTCTCTCTTCTTTCTTTTCTCACACGTGCACACACACGTGCACACACACGCGCACACACACACGCGCATCGAACTGTCATCAAGAAGACTCAGTGGCACTCTCAGAGAGGGTAAATTAGCTAATAAGGTGCTGCTAAACGTATTAATCAAGATTTCTCGTCTGCATTAATATCTACTTCTGCTCTGTGAGGAGGGAGCTCTGGCTCTGCCAACCAGCAGATTTACGGTTCACACCAGCAGGGGATGCACACCATGAGGCCAGGCTTCTCCAGAAGGGGGTCCAGCGGCAGTCAAAGGCAGGGCTTTATGATGCTCTTGGCTTCACTGATCAAAGACTTGGAGCTAAAGGGGCTCTGCAGGCCCTCTCAAGGAGTCGTGACGGGTTAGGAGCTGGAATATTGGAGATCCTTCAGTGCCTTAGTCAGTGGGTGTTCTTAAAACTGAAAGGACGGCAGAGGGTTTTGGCGTACACCCTCGTACAACTGAAACTTAAAATTCCAAATTCTGATTTCTTTATATTCTTTAATATTATATTTGATTATTATCATTATTACTATCTTGGTGTCATGCTCTGTTGGAGGTTGTCAGGGTTTGATCTTAATTTCTCATTTAATAAAAAGCAATTCTTAGAAATAATTAGCTGTTCACACACAATGACAACATTATGGTATAGTATCTGCTCACTAGGCAAAGTGGCTTTTGTACAGCTGCTAAAAGCCTGTGTGAGTGCTGCAGAGATGGTCTACCTTTTGCCAGCTTCTCGTTTATACGGCTTTGTTTGGGGGGAAAAGAAACTGGCACACTACAGCAAACACCCTGAATACTTCCGTAACTATCAGATTTCGCTTTCGTTTACAATGAATCTGCAAAATATATTGTTTGGTTTATTGAGTGGTGAGTGGTAAGAAAATGTAATTTTATTCATTTAAAACTGAACCTACAACGTAATTAAAAGATGCCAAACCTGAAGGTGTTTGGAAACACTTTATGGGTCATGCAGGTACAGTAGCATCTGCAGCTGAGTTTTACTTTGCTTTGAGATTTGATTCAGGGAAGGGTTGCTCAGAGGTTGGTTGTGCATTTTATCTCCTTGCAGAGTAATTGATTTAGAAAATTAGTTTGTCCACAACCCAGATTTAATTGGAATTAAACACAAATATATGGAATGCTGCACCAAGCTGGCTGTTAGATTAACTGGGTCTATAAATGTCTCCTGTGGTAATCGCATTAGACAAACGTGTGTATTTGTGCGAGCGTGTGCAAGCAGTTACCGTGTAGATGTGAATGCAAGTCTCTCTCTGCTGGCTGTAGGCTCCTGTGTGCATGCACATCAGTTTGCGTTAACCCATTCAGCACAAGGTCAGTAATAACATGTAATTAGCTATAGGAAATATGAAATCACCAATTAATATTTCAGCATTCCTGCTAATGCCCAGCCATGTCCATCATGTGTGCGCTCTCCGGAGAGCCATAAAACACCGTATATTACCCGCTAATGTGACATGAATTGCTCATTTAAGCCTCAGCCACAGACCAGTGAACGCAAGCATAAAAAGTCATCGTTCGGAGAGTATGCGATAAAATTAATCATACCAAATGCTCACATTTATTTCTGATGCCCCCGCTTTGCTCCAAATCTCTAATTAACAGGTCTGATCCTTGCGTGTTGCCAAATTAAATCAGGAAAGATCTGAGGGATGAGTCACAGACTGTTATTAACAATGGGCTTCAATTGAGTGCTGTTGAAGCATCAAGCCTGCCTCAGTGGCAAGCACCTGTTTGAGTAATTAAGCATCTTGTGCAGTCATGGGCACAGCTACTGAGTGCATCCAAGATGAAGACTCAATGCAACCAATAGAAAATGCATAGGGCAGCTTTGGCCTTAAAGTTAAGCATGTAAAGAATAACACACAAATTTAGATCAATAAAGTAAATCTATCTATCTATCTATCTATCTATCTATCTATCTATCTATCTATCTATCTATCTATCTATCTATCTATCTATCTATCTATCTAAATACAGATCTGATCCAAAATTATATATGCAATTTGTGGTGGCTGTTTGTGTAACTGAAGGGGCCTTTTCTTGGTAGCTAAACACATTGTCGAATTGCACTGGACAACAAAGATTTTGCTACTCTGGAAAATCCTTGTGTCGTATGCCGTTTACGAGTCTGAACTCAGAATATGACCACAAGAAATCCTCTTCCTGAATGAAGAGAAACCGGTGACAATAAAAACAACAAAATGAATGAAACAAAACTACATCTATCCACAACACAAGACTTCTAATATTGTTAAGTTCCACGAGAGAGCTATTCAACAGCCTTACAAGCCATGGTCACATTCAGTATAATAATTTGATATATGAGCGAAAGACATATTTGAGGTTAATGCGAGTGCTCAACTCTCTGCAGCTGTGAACCAACTGGGGAAAGCAAAAGCAGTGGCCTGAATCACTGTCGCGAAGCTCAGGAGACGGAAAGTGTCTCTCTGTGTGTTAGACAGATTATCGTCGAGCCGTCGGCTGGCAGAACAGAGGGTTGGGGTTGTAACAGAGAGACAGTCATGTTAGGCTGGGTTTGAATGTGGGGGGGAGAGGGAGCACTTAATGCACCGGCTGACTACAAACTGCCTCGCCTCACCTCGCAGGCGTCAGGAGGAGAAGAAAAGCGAGGGAAAGAGAACAATAAAAGAAAACGAAAGAGAAAAGCACGGTAAGCAGGAGCCGGAAATACTGCATGATAGAGACAGTGAGTAAAAGTTTGACATGTGGAGAGGTAAAAGAAGAACGTGAAGGAGGGGAGAGGAAAAAATAATCAAAGGAAGAAAGATTTCTTAAGGCAAATTGAATTTTTAGTTATACAAACATTCCTTAAGGGCGCTGCTGTTCTGAAGGCAGAAACAGACTCAGCTGCTATGGTGAAACATTTTGTTCCTCTACATACGTAATGTTATGCTGAAGCCTGATTAAAAAGGCACAAGAAGACAAGCTTGGAATTTATAAAATAAGTTTTTGACATCTGATCAGAGTTTCCACTTAATCACCCAAGTCGGCCTGTTTTCCGATTCTTGATCCTGGACGCAGCACAGCAACGATTCCCGTGGTCTAATGAGAGAAAGAGCACGGGGAGAAGACAGACAGAGACCATCCGGGTGGGTATAAAGGACAGAGGGGAACAGGGAACGTGTGCGAGCAGGCCAGGGCCTCTGGGATGGAGAGTGAAGTGGATGAGTGAATAACTAGAAAGGACAGACAGAGGGAGGGAGTGGGGAAGAGAGGAGGATAAAGGAGAGGAGCAGGGGTAAAATAAAATAAAAAAATAAAAAAATAAAAAAAAGGGGCTTGGACAGCTAGGTTGGGGCTCCGGGGACACACAAGTGAAGAGGCGGAGAGAGACATGGGTGTAGCT
This sequence comes from Trinectes maculatus, assembly GCA_016785345.1. Lineage (NCBI taxonomy): Eukaryota > Metazoa > Chordata > Actinopteri > Pleuronectiformes > Achiridae > Trinectes > Trinectes maculatus. The sequence goes on from JAFBJQ010000665.1 coordinate 60,503, forward strand.
GCAGGGGTGGTTGCTTCATTGCTCCGTTTGCACTAGAAAAGAAGGCAACGATGGAAGTCGCTCCATGAGCTCTGGGGCCCTGCCTTCAGTGTGCGTGTGTGTGGGGTTTGGAGAGCTTGGTTCTCTTCTGGTAATTTGTGTACATATGTGTGTGTCAGTCAGGGAGGTGTGTACTTGCCCTGTCATTGAAGCTCCCAGGCCAACCACTAGTGCAGTGCTCCATGCCAAATGACCCTGCAGGAAAGAGCTGCGCTTGGATCCCCCCCCACTCGGTGTTCAGTGTGTGTGCATATGCGCTTTCACAAGCGTGTTTGCAATTTCGCCGGAGTAGTGCTGCAGCTGCTTCAAAAGCAATTACTGAAGCTAAAGTATGCAGTGTTTGTTTATTATGAGAGTGATCTGCCACTCAAGATCTCAATTATCAGCCTCTCCGCCAGTGATCCTGCGGTTACACACATCGCGTTAAGAGACAGACTGAAAAGAGTGTCGACACGTGTCTCGCACAGACACTGTAGCACAACACAGTGCCACAATGGATATGACTTTGTCCACATGGTGTGTTTAGATTTTTCTTATTTTGGATTATCAGAGCTGTTGTTGTTATTGTTATCACCATGCCATCACTGTGGTTTAACTAACGTGGATATGAGTAACCAGTGAGCCCAATCATGGTACAAGCAGGTAACACACTCACATACGGACAGTCTACCACAGGGGCACATTATAGTTAACTTACACAAAAACTGTGTGTACACACTGTTCAACATGGCATTGTTTAGCAGTCAATACAAGTTTACTCAATATGACCCACAGTTGTTCTGTAAACATCTCTCAGCTCCAAACTCAAGAATTGGCTATATGAAAAAATATGAATTAGTAAACGCACCTAGAAAACATGAACAGAGTCTGTGTTCAACAGCGCAAAAAACACGAAAACACAAAAAACTGAATATGTACTGAGAAGCTGCTGTTGGGTTTTGTCAACCCAATTTAAAATCATATCGTATAACACAATGACAACTCTGTCATAGCAACTGAGAACTTTTAATCCCTGACCATGCAATGCAATTAAACAAAAGTGCTCCTCACGAGATCGTTTCCTTGACATTTTTAGTGAACACTACAAACATCCCTCATTAAAACTAGGGATTACAACGGACTGCCTTTTTTCACTGGAAGCAGACCATACACCATTACAAAAAATGGTAACAATACCAATTACCAGTTTAGCTATTAATTCATATATCCCCATATAAAGCGACTCATATACTCTCATGTGGGCCTGTGCTATCTAAGGCTCCGCTGCAAACAAACTGTTTTGCAGTGAATGGTGTGTAGGCAGGAGTCGTTAAGTGATTAAAGCGTCATTTGTCACAGTAAGGTCACAGGTTTGACCACTCGAGCAGACAAATGTTCTGTAAAATGGCCTCTGGTAAGACACAGCGCCTCTAATCATTTGCTCAGACAAATGCAGTTTAAATAATAAATTCAGCTGAGTGCGCAGCTAAAGAACAGAAGCAAATGAATTGCAGCATTAATATCACAACTAATAATAAACAATCTCCTTGCAACCAGTAGTAATTCACTTGAAGTGCAGTGAATAATTCATATGATGTAGCGTCCATCACTGAGAGTACTGTATCTTACATCACCACGCAGTGTATAATGCAAATATTTTGCATGCTAATAAGCAGTTCCAGGAAACACACGAACATTCCCACCACAAACTGAATTAAAAGAATGTAAAATAATTTGACTGAGGGCTGAATGTAATTACAGGTGAGTTTAAAAAGGGCCTTCCCAACTGCTTTGAATATAGTATACTGGAGAGAATCATAGATTATATATGATCTACCTTTTACACTGCTTTGACCTTGTATACTTACAGGGTTTTAGCATCAAGTGATAGCATTGTTAATGTCATGGCTTTAACATATAAATAAAACATTTCCATCAGGCACTGACATTTATTTAAAAAAATACATTGAAACATATTGGACAAAAGTCATGTATATGGAAAGATAAAAGTTCCAGATTTATTTTTTTATTTGATATTTTATGTTATCAGTGGAGGTAAAAAATATTTTCCACAGAAAGAATGAATATTTGCTATTTGCAAAAAGAGCATACACATTACCAGTACTCTCAGAAGACCTTAATGATAAAGTACTTTATCATATTTATATTTTCTTTACATTTTTCACATCATTGCAAAGACACAGCAGACAACATCAGTGTAATAACTGTACTGTACCAACTTAAGACAATTAAACCCAGCCCAGTGGCACAAACACTCAATCTAATTAAAGAGTAAATTGTAAATAACACCAGATGAATTGGCAGTATTGCTGTGAATTGCGCCAGCAGGCACTAAAACAGCATGGGGACTGGGACCAGATGGAGCTGAACCTCGGGAGAAAGCTACTGGTCCCGACCAGAATCAGTGACACCTGTAACACGGGCCCTAAAACAAAAAGGTCAGCAGCATCCATCCATACTGCTCCTTCTCTCTGAGGAAATCACGGGGGATGATCTTAAAAACAATAACACGGGCGGATAACTTGCCTGAAGCAGTTGTTGGGGTCATTACTCCCTTTGGGTCTTTGTATTGGAGCATTCTACATAGTCAGCGACTTATGGTAGAGTGGTGACTCGATGATGCAAATAAGCCCTGTGGTACTAAGATGCTGTAGTTGCTAATAATGAGGCGCACCAAGGGCACGGTGTCACTCAAACTAGTGGGGCAACGGACAGATATACATTTGGTATTTAGAGTCATAACTGGATGAAGCAAGCAGTAAAGAAACATGATGACAATGATTGCTGCCTTCAGACAGACTTTCAGAAACAATGTCATAAAATGGATTTTCTGTTATTAAAATCCAAATCAGCCAGTGATTGCTAAGTGCATAAATACCTGTGAGGGCATGATGATAAATCTAATCTCTGGGATAGTTCTGATTATAAAGTTGACCTGCTGATTATATAGTACCCTTACTATTATTCTAATTTTGCCTGCACCCTCTGAAAGGTATAAAGTCATCCTGAGGGGAGGTGAAGGACTTTTGACAATCGCAATAGAGTTTCTAGAAAGTTCTTTGAATCAAGTTTGTATGTAGGGTATTATTAACAAAACTACTGTGATGTAAGGGAAGGTGCCACCCTCATACCAAACCCATCCTTGTACTTTGTCCACATTTTGCAATGATAACGTAAATTGAATTAATTTGTGAAAAAAAACAAACACTTTCAACTAGACCAATGTTAAGATCCGCACGGAAGGAAAATCCATTTTCTCTACACAAGGTAAAAGAATTTCACAGCATACAAAGCAGCCGCATTGGAAATACAAATTTAAATGAAAAATAGTGACAGCACAATTGTTTGAAAATGCTATGATGGATTAGGAGTGAACACAGCCTTGTGTATGGTGGAGTATTTGTCAGGGACATATAGTATGTATGGTTTTTTTTTTTGTTGTTGTTTTGTTTTGTCTTTTGTAACCCAGGGTCACTTTGCCTGTATTTTTTTTTTCAGCCTGGCATTCTACTTAAGATCTGAACCAATTTAACACCGACGAGGGAGCATGGAGAGAAACCTGACAGACTCGCTCACATCCCCGCCTGCACTGTATCGGGGGCATACTGAGAAAAACGAGAGGAGAAATATAGAGGAGAGAGAAGTGGTCTAAGAAAGGAGTGACAATGCGTTGCAGTGGGAGGAAGCACATCTGCTCTAAAACAGAGAGAGCACAATGTGTGTTTTTGTCTATGTTTTATTAAGGGTAATTTAATATGAAGCAAATGTTGCCTGGCAAACAGTAAACGCATGATGGTGTCCAAGATTGGACAAAAACATGTCTGTTAAGCGATGGTTTCAAAGTCGGGTCCAGAAACACTGGCGCCCGTTTGTATTTTCCTTTTATGCAGCCATTAAAATGACAAACAAATTGTTAAAACGAAGAAAACAGGCCAAATGTATTAATTTGACACGTTCTACATCCTCGTTGTTTCAGAGGCATATGCCAACAGCTTTTAAAAAGTGGTGTTTATGAACAGTAATAAAAGTCCAACGTGTGGATAACCAGTGCCAAAAAGTATGCGGTACCACCTGTTAACTCAACGCTGGAGAAGAAAATATGCCAAAAAGGCTTCTTCCAAACACAGTCAACATTAGGGATCTGTTAATTACTTCTACAACAATTTTAAAAAATAGGAGAAAAACAGGAAGTCCATCCAGCACTACAATTTCAACTTATTCGTTCCTGTATCCCATTTCAATTATCAATAAATCTTCATGCACCAGCCTGTAGGCAACCTGCTTCGAGCTGATCCAAGAGGCCCACTGTGGTGCCACAGAGCACAGCTCAGGTTTTAAAAGGCAAAGTGATAGACAGCGCCAGTGCTGTGACAAGCATGTCAAAATCTCTTAGGCGTGAATAAACACTCCCCTTTCAGAGCAGATTATTTCATTTCGTCATGACAGAAATGTTGTGTCTTCATTCGCATGCGTGTATACCTTGGCGTAATGTGCTGTGCCCGTGTGCGCTCTGTTTGTGTGCAGAGACGGAGAGAGAAAAGAAAAGAAAGAGCAGGCGGCGTCGGTTCGAGAGGCGAAAAATAAAAGAACAAAAAGCAGAGTGTGCAAAAAGAGAGGAGGGAAAAAAGTGACTGGGATACGAATGTGGATCAGGACAAGCCAATCTAAAAGCTTCTGCAATTTCATAAAACATTTAAGGACCTGAAATGACGGGAAGTTATTTGTGGAATGGAAGCTCGCAGATTCAAATCTTTTGTTTTCCCAAAAGATGACGACTAAAATTCCACTCTAATTTATTTCATCTGCTGTAATTTGGGTCAACACTAATCCTCTTTTTAAAAAGTCAGCGTGGGAGCAAAACAACCGAGTGATACAAAAGTGTCACTTACTAACAAAAGCGACCTGTCGTGTGAAGATTAATGGAGCAGGGGGAAACAGGATTCCCGCGTGTTTTCCTTGTGCAGAATCTCGAAAGATTCTGGAGAATAAGATATAATATCTGCTGAAACGTTTACTTCAACCACACACACCTAAGAGCTTTTATCACACAGCTCTCTCTTTCTATTATTGTCTAAAATCATCCACTGAAATTAGAGTTTCAAATCAAAAATCATATTACTATTCAGTATATTGAGCATAAACAATTATAATGAAATAAATACAATAAAATATTAAAGCTGAAAAACTGCCTTATTAATAATTATTCCATCTTTCTGTATCGTAATATGAACATTCCTGTTACAGTGAAGTCTTTTGGCTATTTTTTTTTTTCAGTCTGATATTGACACAGCCCCTAAATGACACATACCCTAAATATATCCCAAATAATAAGGAGGTGTAAACAGACAAACATCACAGATTTCCTGTCAGTAAGATGACTCACTTTTGCAGTCTCACACCGCGGTCCAGCTGAAGCCAGTGGTGTTGGATGCACCTCAAAGGCCACGAGAGATAGACAGTTTTAGATGCTCAATGACAGCCAGCTGTCAGCATAGTGGCAGGGCCCTTTGATGTCGCACTGTTACACAAATCTTATTACCTTTGGGGTAAAAAAAAAAAAACCTGCCCAGATTTGACATCTCCCAGTAAATGACAGCTGCCATTTACTGCTGCCAACAAGCAGCTTTACTAATTTATTTTCACCAAGTGATGCTGGAGAAAGATTTCTCCTTTGTGCGACAGTGTGATAGATGAAGCACATAAACTATTTTTGCCTGTGCATTACGTGTGCAGAGGGAGGTTTATTAAAAAGTAAAGAAGCAGAGAATTAATACTTTGAAAACTTGTTTTACTGAAGTCAGAGTTTGCGTAAAATGATTTTCTGAGGGGGGAAAACTTTGTGCAGTGTATTCTTTTCATTAAAATCAAAGCAGTGCCATACACCATTAATGACTGGTCTACCATACTACTACTACTAGGCCAAAAAATATTTTTTGCAGTATGCCTAAAACTAAATACCACACCATGTGGGTTCTGATTCCTCAAGCCAGCCATTGCCTTAATCATGGCTGATAGAAAAGCACCATTCCATACATTTGGTGCAGTATCCTTGACAATGTCCCAATATCACAGCAGCAGGGGACAGCAGTGGCCAAAGAGAGCGCTATGTTTCCATGGGGGAGACTGATGTTTATGAGGCAGGGGACCAGAGTCTGACCAGGGGACATCTTTATCTGGGACAGGGCATCTATTTCATATGGCAAATACCTCCACTGTAATGAATCTGCGGGGAGGGCTTAATGAGGTAGGACCCACATGACCGCTGAGGAGAGAAAATTAGTAGAGAGGTGTTAGGGAGGAAAAAAATAACATGGGAAGAAAGATGGGGATTGTTGGACAGGTCGTTAATAAGCCAACTGTAACAAATAAAGGGCTGTCAGGGGGGCCTGGAAGGTGTTAGGTGTGTGTTTATGCGCCTGTGAAGACATGTCACATCTGGTAACCCGAGCTGCCATTAGTCCTATTAACCTAGCGCATAGCTGCATGCAAACTTCTGGTGCAGTGATGCGTTATGTGACCTGGACAACTCTCCACCATGTTGTGCAATATGATAATAAACATCATATAAGGATGGATGGAGGATAAATGTTGTAAACTGTTGTTTATTATGCCTAGTAACAAATTACATTCTTTACAACAATGTGTAAGATCATAAGGCTAAAGTCAGGTATGCAAAGTAGTTTGTTTATTGAAATCCGACGATGCATCGGGGAAAAGAGGAGCGTGTGCAAGAAAAATTAAAATAAAATATTTTAGGATTTGTTTGCCATCATCGTAAGCATCGAGCAGCGACCCTTTCCAGCCGCTGTGTACGCAACTAAAGCTGTAGGGCTGCAGATCACACCGAAACTGATCCCCGTAATGGCCTCAGTGACAGAAGGGAGCTGCGGGTTAGCGAGTAAGAAGATGGACAGCAAAGGCAGAGAGCTGGCACAAGCTGCAGAGAGGGCTGAGGGAAAGATGAGGGAGGGACCTCGAGTGACTTATGGATTAACTACCACTGTCCTTGGTTCAAATCCGCTGAACAAGCTGGGATGAGAATGGCAAGACATGAAAAGATGGTGGATGGGTTAAACATGAAGCTAATATATTTTTTTAAATAATTCATTATCCACGTAGCATATTCAGTAAAATCTGACTAATCAGCAATTTGTAGGCTGATGGTTTAAGGCACTGATATTTGAAAGTGATGTCGGAAGTCCCCAGTGAAATGAAATGGATCTGAGATGATCAATGAAACACACAAAAACACATTTATGTTAATGCCTGTCTTTTGGTTACACATGAACAGAAAGAGATGGATCAGTGCCCTGTTCGAACTGAAGCCACACTAAGACAACTATTTTATTTCGTCTCACAATTAGCAACAAATCAGCTGTCTGATAGTGTACCAAACTTGTCCCTAATTAAGTGCGCATATCTAGAGGAGTGGGATGCATTAAAGAACCCCCTGCTAAGCGCCTTATACGACCCGATGGAAACAGATCTCTCTTTGAACTGCCTTCACTGGACGCTTCCTACTCATCATGAAGATGAAAGTGACTAATCAACAGTGGCGGTTCTTTTGGATTTAGAGGGACGAGATTGTAATCAAAGCCAGGGTCAGACGTGGGTTGTCTTGCAACCTAGTGCTCATAACAGAGAAAAGAAAAAAAATGTACTTTTACAAATTTGCTCATTTTATAACGCGGGTTACATGTTGAGAAGGGATGCGGTTTTCACATGGGGAAAAGTGTAACCACCTCAAGCCGTAACCTTTTTTAATGACATCTGGCAGTTGCAGTCTATATGGGTTATTAGGTTTGAGTGCATCTGGCCTATCGTCTTTTTTGATTACACGCTGTCTCTTGTGAAGCATTCAAAGTCATATAACTTTGAACTTTAAACCTGCAATTGTTGAGATAACATTAACATTACTGGAGTTGCTGCGTTGAAAACATATTTCAACAAATGAAAAAGGTCCAGTTGTGAAAACCATTTTATCCCATTTTTCTTCATACCAACATTTTCTGCTTTCTGCTGCCTTTTGCCTTTGTTTGTACTTCTACTACTTATTATTAATATGAACGACAGTTTCAACTGAACAGAGTGCATGGTAAACACAAAAAACATTGACATAGCAAAAACAACAAGAGTCCCAGAGTTTTAATTTTTTTGACCAGCCATACCTAGTGTGCATAAAAGACAGATGTCAGTAGCACTGGTCCCAACCCACAAAATCATCAGGTCAGAAGCAAGATAGTTAAAGCCATGGCAAAGAGAACATCAACCTCCACATCCAAGTGGTAGACTGCTTCTCCTGTGCGACAACAACAGGTTTACTGTGGGCTAAGCAATTAGGTTCTTTTAATGGCCTGGGTAAAAAAAAAGGAAAAATTTAATTAAAATCATAAAACACAGACTGCCCCCCCTTTCTTACTGTCTTTCTGTGATGCTGCAATATGTTGTGTGTGTGTGTTTGTGTGTCTCTTCATGAGACAATGCCTAACATAACCTTCTCTGCAGACACAAAAGGCCCTATGCTACTACATGGCACGGCTACGTTCAGTCGGTCATGCATTGTTTATTGAATCTGAATATTCGGGGAAATGTTTTTGGAAATTGCAGTGCAAATAACCAAGCTCGTGGCTTGGCAACAAAAACATGCAAATGATATTTCACATGGGGGAAGTGTGACAAATGCTATTCTACAGCCACAGGGCAGCAACACAAACAAATTCACCCTTTACCTTAAAAGAAACTGCTGGTGGAGCAGTGACAAAGTCAACAAATATGTTCCAAATCAAAGTTTGAGGAATAAACCAAACCTGGAATCAGCTCTAGGTATCAGCAGGTTGGCTTGATAAAAAAAAAAAAAAAACGCGGTCACTTCCTTTGGCCAGAGAGAAGAGTTTTTAACTGGCCGTGCAAAGTGAAATTACAATAATCCAGATATGGTGAGACGACAGCCAGGAGAAGTACTTCCAAATTTGACAGTGTGACTTTGGCCGTAGCCCTGAGCTGAGGGAAATTGGCTTTCACAGCAGAGCTTTTAAAGGTTTATCAAATTTGAAGGCAAAATTATCCCAAAAAATAATTAAATAAATAAATAAACTGCCACGTGGTCTAATGCATAGCCACAAGGGCCCAAGAGATCTGTTTTTTTTTACGAGGGTGAGGGAACTTTTTGCCATCCAACATTTAATAATCTCTGCACTTGTAAAACAGGCCAAAATATATCATCAAAAAAGGCAGAAAAGCAAAAACCTGAACCTTTTTGATTTCTTCATAAAGACGGAGAATGTGTAGTTTCATCTACTCTTTATTTAGTATGTATCATGATCATGAAGAGCCTGCAGTGCAAAGCTTCGCATGAATTTTAACTGTCTTATCGACTGAATAGTTGGCTGAATGAATCAACATGATTTCCACAATGCAATGACTGATGCCTCTAACCTGAGGCTGACACGTGGCAACGTGTAATACACTGGCTTAATCTGCACAACTCTATTATTCTTTAGACGCATCAACGTCAAACTAAAGTCAGAGTCTCACTGCACCCTTCACATAGTTCAACAGTCTGAGCCGCAGGCATCAGAGAATCATCTGAGGGCAATCTTTACTCACAAAAGCAATAACCAGCACCATACTCACTGATGCTGTCACACATCAGACATATACGCACTGTGAAATAGGAGTGTGTGTGTGTGTGTGTGTGTGTGCGCTTCTTGTGGTACACTAACAGCACAGGAAAAAAATAAAATCTTGAGAGCATTAATGATGTTTACCAGTTTTTGTAGATTTTTTTTGTACCTTTATGCAAAATGGTGGCCATTTTTATTGCAATTCTGTTCTCGGTTTCCGAATTATTACACCCCCTGCAATGAAGTCTTTTTCTTTTCCATTTAGAAGTAGCATCAAATAAATGCAAGTTAATTCATATGATGGTCTTGATAACCAATAAGCAAAAAACAAAACAAAACAAAAATATTTCATGCTTTTTTAGCTGAGAGTATCAATGTCTTTGCACAAGCCTTTCGTTTTATGGCCACCAGCATTAATCAGACTACTGTAATCAATCGCAATAAAAAGAAAGAAAAAAGAAGATTTGACTATTAATACATCTGATTTGTTGAACTATTTTTTGCAGCGTGTATGGCAGCTATAAGCAGCGTATCAATATGATAGTGAATTAGTACCTTTGAAGAAGCAGTCCTTGCTGTGCACCACGTAGATCCGTCTCCGCTCTAGGCAGGCCGTGCGGTAAACCTCGCAGTGGTTCTCGTAGAACCTGCCGTCCGAACCACACACCGGCACAAAAGAGGGTCTGCATTTTTCCTGGCAAACGCACTCGGCACGGCCAGTATCTGCCATCAGCACACACTGACGACCCCGGCCGCAGTAAGTTCTCTGACAGGGATCCTCATCTGGATCAGAAGGGGCTGGAAAAGCAAGAGAAGTAGGTTATTTGTAGGGAAGAAGAAAAGCAAAGCAAAGCTGCGAGGTAACGAGTGTAAAACTGAATTCAGTCTCATCAGAGAGCAACATCCCCACACTTGTAATAATTTATGATGCATTATTCAGAATGGCTGGGGACATCATATCATCTCAATGTTTTCCTATTTTCTCACCCCTAGAACCAAAATCTCCTGCTTAATAGAATATTGGGACATATTCATCTCAGCATGTATCGCAACACGCAGGGGAACACAATTAAACAAAATGAAACATCTCAATTCAAAAAAAGTTTTGAGACGAGTTGCACAGTGCACCCGAAATAGAAAGTGTTAACTTGAGCCTCCAGTCTTCTCACAGTTATAAGATGGTGCTAACAAGAAGAATCCTTTTTTTTTTTCTCTTTAAATATGATCCCTAAAAAACAACCAGGTGTCCTTATTAACACCTCTTGGCACTCGTTCACACATGTATCCGCACATCTGTACACAAACACACCATAACTAGGTGTGTCTGCAAGAACTCACACTTTCTGCCCGAACTCCCTTAACCCCTGTCAATACGCACAGTTCACCATCATCATAAGCTAAGGCTTGTGCTCCTTGCCAGCCCAACACACACATGCACAACTTCACACTGCACACACCAGCGTCTCCAGAATCACTTCGGACACATTGCTTCTCCCCCCTGATTTAATCTCTTTCCACTTAAAGCAAGTCAAAAAGTTGCTGAATCAGCCAGACGCTCCACCTTGGATTGATCTTTCCTGACTTCATGATCTCGACCTGGACCCTCCATTCTTGCTATAATCTTAGTGATGGATCTATGGGCAGATTTGCCGTGGTGTTACTGAAGTGAAAAGAGCAACGTTTAAAAAGTACAAATTGGGCCTCTTCATTGACAAATTTACTTACAACCCCAGAGTTAAGTTGGTGTAGTATGAACAATTAAACACATTCACTTGCAAACAAATTAAAAATTTCATATTCATTAGAATTTAAGCTATGTTTCATTTTATGTGGCTGTATAAAATCAGTGAATTCAACCAAGAGAGTTGTCATCTCTCTTGAACGCCCACACAGAAAATACACATCAAAATAATTTGGTGTAAACATTCACCCCTTTCACCCAATCTGACAGAGTTGTATTTTTGTAGTGGAAATTCAAACATTTTTTTCAACGTCTTTTTTTTGTAGCTTTGATTTCTAATAGCTGTGTTATTTGCTATGGAGACAAGAGCAAACTTAAAGGAGATGACAATATGATGCAGCCAACCTACACAATAAAACTGTAAATACCAATCAAAAACTATAATTCAACAAAATCTTAAGTTGCTGCTTCTGGCAAATGCTCTTGGTTGTGGCCCACAGTGAAGGCTGTTTTACAAGGAAATGAATACACATCTCAAAAGGACTTGGTGGGCATTGTGTTGATGCTGTTGTGAGCATGTTGAGATGCTGAGAAGGGTCAGCTTATCCCTCTGCGGAAAAGGATAAAAACAACAGTGGCTTAACAAAAGAGCCCCCAGGCTTTTACAGTCAAACTGCTCAAACACACAGAAATTGAATTTGCCTGGAAAACAATCATATCTAAACATTAAGGATGTTCAGTAACAGAGGTTATCTGTTCTTTTGGAAAACAAAAGTCCATTTATTAGATAAAAGCGACTCCCACGCTGACTGACACACACAAGCACGCACTGTGCTTGCCAACACATTAATTAATCCATCTGAAACAACTTCCGAATTTATGACGATGACCTCGAAAGAGTCAGTTGCCAGATGTGACAGTGGACTCACAGGCAATAAGGTATTATCAGTATGATCAGTGTTAATACCCTGACGTGTTTACCTGTACCCTGGGTGGAGAGTTGGGATGGGACAGGGGATGAGCGCAGTTCGACACACTCGATCCCTTTTTTTATCCAGTTTACTAATTGTTTTGCATGTCTCTGCAAAGCATCTGTGGGAAATGCAAAACAGCCCAGCTCCCTTGCGACCTTGCTGTTCATGTCAAGGTCGGGGACGATTACAAGATCGTTTGTATTCTCCAAGCGCGGGAGATTAAACGCTTAGCAACAAACATCCTGCGGCAGCTACCCACCCGTGGCCGTCTTCCTTCTTCTACTTCCTACTTGTTTCCTGACTCACTTCCTCTCTATTCATGGCATCCGCCCTCTTGACCATTTTGGTTAGACAAAAGAGTACATGGACAGCAGCCGCTCAAACACAACAGAAGCAACAGCGCACAAAAGTGACAGCGACAATACATATGCCGTCTGACATTAAACTAAGTACTTGCACACATGCGTTCATTGACGCTCTAGCTCCTTTGTCTCAAGCACTCTTGGACCATGCTGGCTGCAATTGTGGCGAGTTTAAGAGGCTAAAAGTGTCATTTGATAATCCTCTTTCTCTAAGCTGCTGTCACAGTTCTTACCAACTGGTTCTCATAAGTTCCGACTTTCTGAGGTGCCGAGACAATGCCAGAGTGACCATCTGGTGCTGAGCGTCGCATTCCGGAAAAAAAAGTTACTTTTTCTGATCCTCGCTCTTTTTCTCGTTATTTGGCTGTGTGTATGTAAAAACTAAAACTGTCTTTTTGTTCATACCAATATGCTGCCGAGCTTCAGGGAAAGTGAGCCTGGACATTATTCACTATAATCTGAGATTTCCCAGACATGTTTGGCAAAGAACACTGCTGGTGGCTGTGTGCTGGTAAAATGTGGGATTTTTACAAAGCATTAAGACAATTTTGCTTCATCTTTTGGACCTTTTTTTGGACAGACAACCAACAGTATGTTTCCCCCTTATAAACCTTTTATGTGAGCCTAAGTGGATGAGAGCAGAACTGGAGGCACAGCACCACTGTCTTCCTGACTGACTGCCTTTTCATTTGTCAGGGGAAGTTACTATCTTGTCAGTCTAAGCCCTGGTGCTGTCATTGTGATGCGACCATTGGTAATTTGAATCCATAAAGGAAAGTAAAGCACACACATAGGTACTAATACCCGAACCCTCACTCTATTAAACAGCAAAATATGCCACATTATAATAATTCCTTCAGCGAGACTCTCAAGCTCTTTAAGTCCTTTAAACATTTAAAGGCAATCACAACAGACATTATTTATTTTGTGTTTAATCCAGTGCCACTGAGGGAGTTTTTCTTTTTTTCTTGAAACATTTTCCCCACATTGGGACAATGCTGCACTTTGTACTAATTAGACTGGAAGAACATTTGCCCTGCTGATGTGGGACTTGCCGCCTGCAGCACGGCCATGTTAGAAACCACTCTGATCCACGGAAAAACAAAGGCTGCAGCCGCAAATCCTTCAGGATACTAGTGTGTGACATTTACAGAAACAAAGTGGACACTTTTTTTATAGCCAGCAGATAGAAAGTGTTAGACGTGGTCTAGTTCCAAAACTGTACTTATGTTGCTTCTTTCACTGGAGTCGAAGCGTGTGTGTGTGTTTTGCAGCCCGAGAAAAGCTGTGTCACATCTGCTGATCCTACAGATCACTCTGTTTGCTCTGAAGCAGCTGTAGATAATTAAATTCCAAGATGCGCCGTCAAACACTGTCTACCTTGTGCCGCACAGTCGGACAAAGTGCTTCTGACATGCATGCTGAGCTGGAATATCAATGGACAACAGCTACCCTTGGTGCTTGGTAAGATATTCTGTGGCATAAATACAGATAAGAACACACTGCCCCTGCTGCATTGTGATAAAATACTGTTTTCCTTTTCTGAGAAAACTTTTTAAAATTTCTACCCATGGCTATTTGCAGAGAATAAACTCCCTGACGTCCAAAAATTATACAATTGCTCATATGATCTAAAAAAATTCAACTGTCAAAAGCTAATATATAAAATAATTATACTGTATAATTATATTATATATTAGCTTTTCTTGGTTTGTCTAAGTGCTATAGAACTTAAATTCAACTGACCAAGCACCAAACAAAGAGTTAAAATAAACCTGACTTGGAAACAGCACGTCTCATTCCTGACTCACTCTGGATGCTAGAGACGACTACACCAACACCATTTAAAGAAGTGACTTGAGAAGATAATTAAATTTAATATTAACTTACAGCAAAAGCCATTTTTCTCAATTAAATGCTGCACAGTACCTATTACCTCCATGGCCTCTTTCTTAATGGCAGGTTAACCAGTACCTTAGTGTTCACTATGTGACTAAATGGACAGGCGATTTTAGTCACCTGACTTTAAGAATGATATGACGTTATCTGAATGTAAAACACACTGCAGGCTCAATTCAGGCCAAAGTCGCTAACAATGCTAACAATTTTACTGATTTCCGAGGAAGCGAGGATGACCGTAAGACTAAAGGATGTAGTAGTAGCTGATTAAGGGTATTAGTCAAGTCTCTCATTAACACGAGCTGACTCTGTTTTTCTGTAGCCATGATGCTTCCTTTGCTCCACGCCTCCATTCAGATCATTGATTGCAAATGGTGTGCATGGATAAGTAATCAAGGGAAATAAGGAGCAGGTCGCTGTTGTTGTTTATGACGACTTATTGTGTTTACTTCTCATACATGTGACCGCTACGACTACAGAATCACTTACGGTAATGTTTTCATTTTCTTCTTTAACTGTGTGGGGTCAAATATCACATGTTTGTTTTTCCTGAGGATCCACAAAGACTAATATTCTAGATAGATCTACAAGTATAATGTACTGAAGCAAAATCTGGACCTGCTTTAAATTTGACTGTCGTCCCTTTCAAAGTAATCAACTGGTACAGAGATTCACTGCTCCTAGCATCACTGCCATGCTTGAAATGCTCCCTCAAAGTCCCCTTCTGTGAACTTGTCATGCACAATGTGCGATGATCACTGGATCCTCTCCACTGTAATCAAATGGCCACCGTTCAGCTGGAAATTTGCTCGAGACGGAATTCAAAAGGAGCCAAATCCATCTAGCAGGGCAGGTGCGGAGGAAATTTCCTGTCGGTCTGGCCAAAATAATTGCCAAAGCAAAATTAGTGGGTAATTTTGTCAGGACAAATCATCCAACTCGCCATTATGCCACAGTTCAGACCGTTTGCACTGAAATGTCAAGCCGCAGACATTCCAGAATGATGAAGTATGAGCTGGCATCAACAGTATGACCCACTAAATTCACAGGTGACAAGCCTGCAAGTGCAGCAGGAATCAGCAAGCATGCACTTGATCATCTTCCTGATCTGACAAGTCTTCACTGGGTCTCTGAGACTGCTGGCTTTATCACCGTGAGGACAGCTGTTTGGTCTCCGGATCATCACTACAGATCCAAATCTCGTCGGCAGTAATGATCATAAAACTATGCTTGACACGGAGCCTGATGTCACAGGTCCCGATGGTGACCCTGACTTTGATGACCCAAATGCTGACTCAGGAGATTTACTCAGGAAGACACTACAATACAGAGATAGAAGTGAATGAGAGCAGAAAAAAAAAAACAAGTAACAAAAGACAAACATATAAAGACAAAAAGGAAAAGATTAAGAAAAGCAGTAATGCGATAAACAAAATGGAAAAAATATGGACTTAAGAGAAGTATGAGAGAGGAAAAACAAATGAATGAACTCTAAGATGTGAGACAATAATGGTCAAGAGAGAGAGAGAGAGAGGTTGGCTTAGCGACTATAGAAGGAGAATATTTGGACTGTGCTTCAGACAAAATGTCACCGGGCTCATCTGGCTGATAGGCCTGTATCGATCCTCTGATCCCTGTGTATTTGCAGCAGCTCGACCAAGATGCTCACCTCGCTTGAAGGATGCTGGTGCTACATCCTCCACTACACTGGGAATACACTACATAGGTTTGTGGGGTTTTTTTTTAATGATTGTTGAGAGACTAGGTCACATCCAGAGGTTAAGAGCATCACACATATATCTCTATATGTTTTACTGAACCGGTTTTGATACCAGCATCGGAGTACACACAAAGTATCATGCTCAGTATCAATCACATTAATGGGATTTAAAAATGAAACGCTTTCTGATGCAAATGAAAAGCTGTGAATTTCAATATTAGAATGATGTAATATGTCTTACATAAGGCAACCTGCAGTGCAATTGTCCACAGGGTATGACGAAAAGAGCAGAAAGAAAAAAGGTGAGGTGAAATCGAATTCACACCCCTTTAGCTGTCAGTCACATGGTCACAGTGGTTATACAGTATGACATGTGTCTCACTCGGTGGGCTGCTCTCTCCAGGGGACTGAGAGTGATTTGGGGGGGGTGGCGGGGCGACAAGGCTCCCTCTGGTGAAATGATGAATAAAGATGCAGCCGCTGGGTTCTCACAAATAATTAAGTATGGAAATATGCTAGAAAAGCACAAGACATGTGACCAACCCAGTCTGACAGACAGGTTTGGTTTAGCTTAAGTTGTTGGTTCTTGCAATGGTGAGGTAGGATTCGCTACTTTAAGTCGATTGAACTTAATTTAAATCAAATTAATTTCACTTGTGAAACCCCAAATTCATTCTTACTGATAACGCTTTTTTTTATTCCGTTTTAATGAGAACACTAACAACCTAATGAAATTACACGTTAAGGTGTTTTTGCCATTTGCATTAATTGATCCAAACCAAAAGTAATCAACACTGCATGAAAAACGAACACGCTTTTTTTTTAAAATTAAAACAGAAATAAGCAAGTCTTACCTGACTCTATATAAGTGTGCATTTGGAGTTGGACATGAATACATGATTGTACCTACACTGGCCCTAAAAGCTGCCTGCGATTGACCTGCGACTCAAAAAATCTGGTTCACACCATCTGTTACCGTGCCATATTATTTCCATATTAACTGCTGCTGCAGCTACAACTAAGGTTTCAGCAATATTGGGATTTGGCATCAGTTCCCTCACATCACCAGTGTCTCCTATACACATGAATTTGGAACGATAATATCTTGATTTAAAAAGAAATCTATTCTGTGTGCACACATGTGTGCATATCGTTTTTCCACAGCTGCAGCGTCTTCCCACTGTGCACACACCGAGCTCTATCCGCGCTTGTTATCAACAACATCTTAATCCCTTCGATCCATCTTCACCCTCATCTTGCTCTCGCCTCTTGTTATTTATCTCTCTATTTATACATCTCCCTACAGGATGTACTGTATTTCTGCTGACACTACACCTGCACCTCCCTCTCTGCAGGGCTCTGGGAGAACACAGACCAAGAAGCCCCGATGGCCTCCCTCCCACAGCCAAGATGACTAATAGGCCCCCCAGGGCAAGAGGCCACAGAGGTGAGGAGCAAAGGTGACGGAGAGGAGATCAAGAGGCCATGTCTTCTTTTACATCTTGTAAAAGCTTCCTCCTTTGGGTCGGCTTCTATTGCTTAATGCTCCATTCACACAGCAGTAGCGTTTTGACTTAAATCTTTTATGTCCATTTACGGAGACAATTTTACTGGCCACAACAAGATGCTTATCAGAGAGCACTGAGTTGGCAGATGGAGGAACATTCGTTAAATTATACTCAGTATTAAAAGGACTAAAGAGTACTTGCGGGCATGGGTTTTTTGTAAATACATATTTATATATGTAAATATGTACCGATTTGGTGCACAAATTATGGTCAGTATGTTTGTGCTTGTAAATGTTGTTGTAGTCAAGCTTTGATGACTTGCAAAATAAATCAGTCTGTATGAAGGTATTATAATAATAATAATATAAATTTGTATTTATAATCTGTAAACAAATTATATCAATTTTGAGGTTGTAGAAAATACACATAATCGCTTTGGTTATTTTTGAATATATTCATGTATATGTTTGTATTTTCCTCCAGTGTGTGGTTTTCACATTGGAGCCACATATCAGAATCAGAATCAGAATCAGATATACTTTATTAATCCCTTGCGGGAAATTCTTTTTAAGCAGTGCCCAGTTTACAGAGAAAAGTCAGTAGAATAAGGAATAAAATAAAAATAAAATAAAATAAAATAAAATAAAATAAAATAAAATAAAATAACTATATATGGTCTCAAATAAGGAATAAAATAAAAATAAAATAAAATATGGTCTCAAGTATATACAATCAACAGTATTTACAATGCTGCTCAGTACCGAATTATTATTAAATGGAAATGGACAAGTAACTACAACTACTTAGGTCAACTTAAAGATAGATCTCTGTAGCTAAATAGTTTGTTAGTTTGTTGGTCAGACACAGCTGGAAAAAAAACACACATTACACACTCAACCACCCTGTCCTCTGCAATCCTGAAGGAGAAACCCACAGGCAGTGGGGCACATTACTGGGCCACAAGACACGTGTTATCTGATGCACTTAAAGCACACAAGTACAAAAGGGTATCACAGCCTCAATATGCCATTACAAGAGCCAAATGTGACAACAGTTGTATTTCTTAAAGATTGATGTGAGTTGATGGTGCTTAATAGGACAGCAGCATATCATGAGAGAGCAGCGCGGCACTTAAACTCGCAATGACGCAAAAGTCATTACAGCTGATGCGTGACTTAACACTGGGAACATTCAGGCCATCTGTTTTGATGTACAAGCATGTGTGCAGTATCTTTTTGCCCTATATTAAATAACTAATTGTCATTCCTGACCTTCTGCATTGGCTTGATGGTTGGTAAAACATCAACTATAAGTGAAAATCTATAAGATTGTATAATATGATGATATATACATGATGATATATACATATTATGTTATTTTATTTTGTTCCGTGCAGTGAAATTCACTTTATGCTATTTTTTGTCTTTAGGAAATCTACATGAAGTCAATAAAAACATATGCGTACAGACCCAAGCCCTCTTCTGTGTCCCTGTCATCATTCCAGTGCACATGACAATAAGATGCAGGGCTGGATTCACAATCTAATGTCTAATCACAACAATGAACCTGCTTTGCCCCAACATTGAATGTGTTTTCACAAAGGTTCTATGATGGAAAAATGAATAATAATATCATAAGTATAAGATGAAAAAGATGAACAATCTGTGGCAGAAAAATGCGCCATGCTTTTAGACTATAATTTGTATAGGATTAGTATTATTATAGGGACTTCTGTCTCGGCAGACATGGTAGATTTACACAAGATAAAACTCCAAGATGATCTGTGCTCATGCAAATCACTGTGCGTCCCCCAGGTAATGATAGTTCTGTGCAAATGGAGCTTTACACTTTGCACTGAAATAGGATGTTGAAGGAGTGGTGGATATACACATGCTGAACTACTGTCTGTAAAGTGTGTGCAGATAGAGATGTGGTACATCCTTTGTTGATTTTTTTAACGCCTATGTGCTTTAATATATAATGAATATATTTTCAACTGGAGAATTGTATCCTCATTTGTTTAATCACACATTTATTTAATTTTTTTTGCAGATACAGACCCAATGTTAATTAGTTTGTCAGTGTTTCACCATTAAGGGTCTGAGATGCTGAGACAAGTTATATAGTGAAGGAATTTCCATTTAAAGCCACACTATCATTAATGCGTGGATGAGGCTGCAGGGCTTACACTTGAAAACTTTGTCTGGACACTAAATAGAGGCGATAAAATTAAATAACCATGGGGAACAAGCAGCTAAGAAACCTGGCTGCTGTTCATACACAATTAGTGAGGAGCATTATTCTGATGGTTATGGTACTGAGCTGTACAATGTCCGTGACAGTATATAAACAAGTAGGAATTGCTTGCTTGTTCACAGTTACCTTGCTAATGTATTGTTATACATATATTTAAAGTTGTGACACAGAACATTCAATTGCCCGCAGCTTTCATGTCCATGTTCTCAAGGCAGAAACAGCTGCTATGACTTTATATTAATCAGTAACAATGTTATAACCATCAATTTTTCAATAATGCATTGTGCATCAATGTCTTGCACAGCAATGCACAGTAATGGCTATGTCACATACAGTTACAAGGTATGCTAACTCAATTATAGTAATGTAGAAAGCCGATATTTAAAGTAGCAGATTTTTATGTTGTAGCAATGCAAATTATTCCATAGCCTCCTCCTCCTTTGTCTATTTTAAGGGCACATGTTAAAAGAAAAAGAAAAATCCAATTACATGAACAATGAGTCAGACTAATGCCACCACTGACTTTGAGCCACACAATTACAACTATATTGCTGAATATTTACTTAATTTAACGGGTTTATGAAAGAGCCTGTGGCTCACCTGAAACTGACCTTCATCAACATGTAGTGTCATACTTACGGTTAATGTTAATTTGGTTTTTAATTTATGTTAATTAATTTCATGCTCAATAAAACTGTAGTTTATGCAGTAACTATGTTTTTTTTTTCTGTTTATCATTCACAACAGTGAATAAATTCACTTATGCATGTCTGTGACCAGCATTAACTCCAGCAGACAAAGATAAAGACAATGACCAAACCACTGAAGACAGAGCCATAAATGGAACAGCGTAGAATTAGAAGTAGCGAATAATACATTAACACTTTTCTCTCTTGACCTGGACAGGTCTAATGTTTAAATAATGATTTGCCTCCAGGTACCCAAAAGGCAAAAAAGAAAAAAAAAATATTATCATCATTGAAAAAAAAGCAGAAGCGAAGCAGTGGTCAGATATGTATGGAATTTGTGCAAAAACACACCAGACCTGACTGCAAATAACGCCGCTTAATGAATAAATCTGAAATATCTGAGATAACAACGTCTGTGCTGCGCCCAGAGAGAGAGAGAGAGAGAGAGAGAGAGAGAGAGAGAGAGAGAGAGAGAGAGAGAGAGATGTTCAGTGAGTGATCTCATCAGTGCGGCTGTCGGGCAGCTCAGTGGTCAGGAGAGCCGGTGCGGTGTTGACAGCTGGCTGTCATTGCCCCAGTAGTGAGTGGAAACAACAGGACAGAAGGAAGATAGTAAACAACGGAAGGTGGGGCACGAACAAAAGGAGGGGTCTCAGGTATTTGTACTAAAAAAACAAAGGAAAAGTCGATTGTCGATTATTCTCCCTAATACTTTGTTCCACTATGAGTTTGCCCTGTATCACACTTGAATATATTTGAATTCTGCCTGTGCAACTTTTAGAATGTGTTATGCAAAGAAAAAAAAAACATTTTAATTTGTGATTGTTTAATGTATTGTGTATTACTGTGTAGTTTTGGGTCATGCAGAAAAAACATAATTTTCTGTTATTATCACAATATGCACAGTAATGCCCAAGCCTGGTAGATTCATAATGTAATCACCTATCAAACTGCTTTACACAGCATTATTGAAATATTACAGTTTGATGAAATCCTATATGAACGCTTGTTTTTAGGTCTACCACCTGGTCAAATAAATGGAAAAGTCTAAATGAGTGTGCACTATAGGGACACTCGGGCATTTATGACCAAATCACAAGCCGTCTATGCGAGCGATATGTTTGTATGTTGTATGTCATAACCTGCCCTGCATGCTCTACCCGGGCGCCACCCTGAACCTGAATGTTCCACACATTTATCTGCCGCTGCGAACACATCTGACCCGGTAAATCTCCTGCTGCGTTCGTCTGTATGTGAACGCCGAGCAGTTGGAAACGTGTTGGAAATTGGCTCCAGACGTTTCATGTCATCATGTCGTCAGTGTTTTAAAATAGCTTTAGAGGCAGAGAAAACAAAAGGGGTGAGAGACAAGAGGAGGGAAGGTGTGAGAGACGGGAGGAATGGGGAGGAGGATGGAGATGGCAACCAGAAAGAATGGCGAGAGAGCAGGGGAAATCAGACTGGCAAAAAAGAGCAGAACGGGGGATGGGGTGACTGAGAGGTAGCTGGTAAAAATGAATGGAGGACGAGCATCTCTGGGAGGACTACTGAGCGGTCATTGTGTGTGTGTGTTTGTATTGCAGTTCTGTCTGTCTGTCAGTATGAGGCATAGTGTGGGGAAAAAAAGATGACGGGGGGAACAAGAGAGTCAGAGAGCAAATGAAAAAAAAAAAGAGAGAGGTGAACAGAGAGAGAGCGAGCGAGGTGGATCCGGCCCACTGCGTTGAGAATTAGGGATTTAGGGCTTGTTGGAACAGACAGTGTGTTTACAGGTGTCCACAAATATGCCGAGTGCCTAAAGATGTGGATATCCCATGAATCCGAGCAGGATTCAGATTAAGCAGTTACATTTCTAAGGATGGAAAATGGCTAACATAAGTTCACATGACTTGCTATTGGTGGAAGCGTTGAGAAAACAAAAGAGAAACTGAGTTTACAAAGTCTGCAGCATAAAATAAAGATTATAGAAGGGACAGTTCCTCGTCCTTCATAACAATTAGCTGAAACATTGCACCAAATGAATTGGTTTAAAATGTCAGTCTTTTGTAAATATGCAGTTATCATGATATTGCATGTTGCAACAGCTGAGTTAAAGAGAGCATATTAACCCATCGTACATGAAGGGTAAATATTTATGCACTACATAAAATATAAATTAGAATACATGTGAATTATTATCTCCCTGAAACCCTCTAACTATAAAGGAAGGTGGTGGAGCACAGTGATGGGACACAGTCAAATTCCCCTGCAACTGTGCAGAGGACTGGAAATATAATTGCTTTTTCGGAACCACTCTGATAAATGTTGTCCAAGAACAACGCTTTTGGCAAAAGAATGATTATTTATCAATAAATTATTCTATTCGTTTTTTGCTGAGTGTTTATTTTATAGAATCTTGCCAGGTATAAATAGTTACCATGGTTTAGAGTGATCATGGAACAACTAAGGGGCACTGTTAGGCAAAACATGTGTGTGCGTGTGTGTGTGTGTGTGTGTGTGTATAGTTGTTTTGAAATTAACAGACCTTTATCAAAAAAAACCCACTTTAACTTGTGTTTCATTGTTTTAGGAAGCTAATATGTGGCTGAAACAATTTTTTCTTCCAAACCTGGTGCTCCTGTGCTGAGTTCACAGAGGGGGCAGCAGGACGGGAACACTCAGCTTCAATTAGATCACAATCCATAATAGATAGCCGTGTAAATATCTTATGAAGGAGAGCCATGGAGAGAATGACTGTTCCAAGGAACACACACATAAACATGGACAGATGTATGCACATGCAAGACCACAAAGACAAAATATCCCCCAGTCATGCAAGTGTAATAGAGTGTATTTATCTAATATTCATGCACATCTTAATGGACATTTTCTGTGAATGTTTTTTTGTTTTTTTTTTGTTTGCTGTTGTCCATGTGATTCTTCAGTTAAAACACAAAATACATATATCAAATGTCCCATGTCTCACTTATGTCTCACCATGGTCCTAGTTTTCCTGACAGTCAATATTGTGATGGAACTAAAAATATTTCTGATCTGGCGAGTGTTTCAAAAATTAATATAATATCAATAAATAATAATCAAATAATCAGTAAGTAGTTTAATTTATATGCAGACAGGATAGCAAAGGTCAACAACATCTGTCAGCTATTTCCTGTCTTCGCAGTGTCTATCTCTGAATACACATGAAAAACAATGCCGAAATGGAGGACAAAACAAAACTGAAAGATGCTTTCACAAACACATAAAATTTCATAAAGTTAATCGAAATGACAAACATGGACAATTAAAAAGTTTGGAGATGGGTGCACTTGCAGAAAACACCATTCCAACATTCATGTCGCCAAAGCCCTTTGGAAGTTTGGCGGCTTTTGAGAGTCTGCTCGTTGCCGTCTGGGTGGTGATGATATTATGAGTGCAGATGCAGTCTATGCTGGGTAAGGCATCATGGGGGACAGCTAAAAGCAAACCCTGACCCCCCTGATTATCAATAATGCATCAGAAATCAGGGTTAGAATAAGTGCAGCATCGAACGACGCAGCGTTTTTACAACGTGCAAAGGAGACGACAGTCTCCACTTTCATTAAGTTTGCATTAGGACCACGCCTCCCCGATAGCCATCAATGATCTGAATCATCAACCATTCAGCATCTCCACCGAGACCTGAAATGGAGAAAATGGAGCTGGACGCCACCATAGTGGGTATGGACGGCCATAAAGCCACTGGAGATCCAGCTGGCTGTCTGGCCTGCTGAACAGCTGGGAACACAGACAGCCATGTCAGCACAGAGCCTGACTTTAGACTTTGTGAGAAGATGAGACTGATAATGATGGAAATGTGGTAAAGGGGAGGAAAGACAAGGGTTCCAGACAAAGATAAATAACTAAAGAGGCAATTATCCTGATTATCTACCCATCCTCAATGTTTCAAACGTGCACACACACACACAAAGAGAGAAAGAGAGAGAGAGAGTGCAGAGAGGTCATTTAAATATATAGAAACCATGCAAATATACACACCAGTGGGCCAAAAGTAACACATAGATAATAGAACAGTCACTCCCCGTCACTCATGGGAATACATTAGTTTTTAGGTGCATTGGTCATCTTTCTGATTAAAGTAGGAATATTTCAAATGTCTAGTTAAAAGTGGTTATTTATACAAATGATCTACTATATTTCATTTCACAAGCAGCTTGTAGCAAGCAGCAACACATACATCCTTTGCTTTGCAAGATAGTCTGCAAATAGAATCTAATGTTATTAGCCATTTCCTTATCCCTCTGGATTTCTAGTTAGTCGTGACTTGTAGTAGCACAGCATCATACATCAATATTAGCCAACACAACGACCTGATAATTTTCACCACAACCATTACAATAAATTATATTTGTTATCCGCGGGCCAAGGTGCAGCAAAAATCTGGTAATTCTTTTAAAAAATGACAGGAAGCCCCAGGCCTGTCCTCATCAGGCGACAGAGCAGCCGGAGCAACAGGCCGGTTATCTTAATTAGGCTTTATTGTGGTAATTTATCTTTCATGGAAATGAATGCAAATTTCATTCTTGGTGTAGTTACAGCAGTGCGTGTAGGTGTGGTTACAGGTCATATGTACTTAGGCTAGTGGTGATGATGGATCTTCGAAGGTGGCTGAGCAGTTTGCAAAATGGGTTACAACGGCTCAGGCCGAGCCATGTAGAAGTGAGCTTATACATTTTTAGTTTATAATACACAATGAAAACTGTGTATTATATTTCCACATGGTAAAGAAAGACTGTTATGAATTATGAGAAGAAAAAAAAAATCGATTCGCATACCCCTTACCAATAACATATTTCCAGCCAAGCCTTTAAGTGATGTAACATTAAATGCTCCTCACCAGACAAACTGCACAGAGTAAAATAAAATGCAGGATTTATAAGAGGAAGTTTAAATCAAACCAGATTTAAGTTCCCCTCCGCAGTGATTTGCATTAAACAGGTGACTGAGATTTGCATTTTTATGGAGTTCGCATGGCCTTCTTTTGCCCTTAACTCTCTTTGAACAGGCACGGCAGGAGATAGGGATGTTAATTATGGACCACAGAAACCACAATGGGAATGATCTCAATGGCTTTATTGTGTTATCCCAGATAGGTTTTAATTGAATTATGGACATCATGGAGGGACTCAGAGTGGGAGAGAATGCTGAACATGGTGTTCCCTTTTTATTACTCCAATCACTTATCCTGTCAAAGTTTAGCTTATTTATCCGAACAATGCAAAGATTCCTCATTTCATGTACAGTATCTAACTGTATATACGAAAACAAAGAGGTCATTAATTAAGGTCATGGACGTGTTCTTACATCATAAATGAAACTCATCCCAAACAAACAATTTCTCCCCACTGCCACGTAGATGCTTTGAAAGGTTAAGAGAGTATTTACAAATTTAGTTACTGTATATTCATAAGTGTGACTACAGAGAGGGGATCCAGTGTCCTCAAATTAAATCTATCGTAACAATGGAAATTAATTAAAGGCCCAAAATTAGACAAGCATTTAATTTTCAGAAATGCTGTAGTGAATGAGTGAGTGAGTGAGTGAGCGAGTGATACAAATGTACGTATACAGCCAATCTCACAAAAAACACTGTCAGTAAAAGCCATTCGTTGATATGTTCATATGTGGGTCAATATGTAAAGACGTAATTTATTTCTCACCTCTACAAAATGCTGACAAGGAGATGGTGCAGTGGTAGTTGGAGTAGATGGCACTTAAAATATCCGTGAATAACCTCTGATGCCTCATGAGACTTATCGAAAGCATTAATCAAAAGCACATATAAAGACAGTCTGTCCTGAAAAGCTGCAGAGTTTGGGTAGAAAATTTGGGTATAAGGTTATTTTCATATTCAGGGGGAGTGAATAGGGTTCATTGTCTTGCTCAAGGACACAAGGCTATTGATAGCTGCATTTCAGCTCAGGGTAGAGGCAAACTGTAACCGGTTGTGGGACAGTCGCTGCATTGGCCCACCCTAACACCCAATTAATCAAAAGGGCATACAAGGAGACACACAGACATATTTGAGCCCGGCAGTGCGAGTTTGCCACTGACGCACAAGCAATCTAAATGATCAATGCGAGCAAAGCACTTTCTAACGGTTCACATATTCACAGACCCAAACAAATCTATATTCCATCTGCTTGCTCTTAAACTCTATCAGTCTACGCAACTACACTGCACACATATCAAATATAATGTGCGCAACTCAAATAAAGACTCCAGCACTCTACACTCAACAGGCATCCAGCGGTAACCACTTTCCTATTCAACATTATATAATGGAGCCCCAAGTTCATATGAGCAAACTAAATTTCATTACCTAATACAAGACGCCCACACATGAGTCATTGTCTGTGGCTTTATTATAATCTGCAAAGTCACACACAGATGCAGGAACATAAAATTGGAATGTTCAATTACAGAATCTGCCCCCCCGACACACACACACACACATTGTTCAACAACTTTCTCTCCAACATCATATGTTTTTTTTTTCTGTTTTGCTGGCTGACTTGTATTTCGCAATACAATCGCCCAGACATCCGTGGAGAATAATTAAGTGACTCCCAGCACTTTTGCTCCTCATAAAGGCTAATCTAAAGATCATTAGTAACAGTATACGCTTGACTTGTGTTATTTATTATGCTGTTCTGTTTCCTATTAAAAACCCTGGCTTGATTGTGATTGATGCAGAGGTGCCGCCATGCATGCACGTGTCCGTGGCAGGCTCGCTAGCAGCAGACAGGCAGTGTGATTTCCGCCAGTCAAGGATCTCATTCGCGGATGAAATTGCTTTCATGTTGTGGTTAGCCATCATCACTGGCACATTATGAAACCTCAAGGTTGAGTTTCACCCATGGGAAGAACAAAAAAGAATGTTTTTCCCACAGTGGAGATGTTTTCTCCAGTGTTGGTAGAAAATATGGTTTATTCCTCAACAGAAAATTGAAGTAAACAGACATCAGACCACCAGTTTGTTGGGGTGTTTGTGTGTAACACACTTTCAAAAAATCATATGATAAGCGACTTGAGCGTAATTCAGAAATTTCAAATGCACAGGAGAAAGCGAGAGAGAGAGAGAAACCACACAAACTGGAACCATCCCCAAAAACTGTAAATGGCCAGCCAATCAAATCACCCTGATATTTCATGCTGATACTCTTTCCCTGATCCATAGAGCCACCTACTATATAAAAGCCAATGGAGATGGATGGATCCGTCTGTCCCTGAACAATATAGGATGCAGTCAACCGTACAACTAGTGATAAAAGCCAATGTTATCACCCTGCAGACTTTCCCCTAAGTGAATTTTTGCAGTGCTGACTTCTCATTCATATCCAAGACCTCCTATATGAAAATATACTATTCACATAACCTAAAGTCTCACCACGCTCTCTGCCAATCTAGTCTCCATGATATAAAGAACATATTAAGTTTTGTCATTTTCTAAAATACAAAATAAAATAATAAAAAAAAAAAACTACTACTTGGAAAAATATTCCATCACAATTCTGTGCATGAATTGATGCTTAACTTCTTGGAATAAAACAGCCAGCCAAGATTTAATTTGTCCCACATTAATTCACTGCAATTTGTGTCCACTCAAATATGATGACGTCAGTATTTTGTTTTTGTGAAATGTCATTCTTTTCTTCCATGCTTCAACATAGTAGTAGAGCCAGTAAGTCACAGTGGATTGGGCCGTAATTAAATAAGTGTCTTATGTAAACACCCAAAGGGAGGCATGTGGCTCTGTGCGGAAAATGTATACTTTTAATTTAACTTGAGAAAAAACTAACTTGACTAACTCAAACTTCAAATCACTGTAAAAGGGAGGCTACAGTATAGTAGTGGAGTGGACAGTATATGTGTTGCACATAAATTGGTAGTATATGTTGAGTGAGCTTTTCAAAGGGATATGTGATTTTCATCCCTCTGGGATTCACATACATTACAAGTGGGATAAAAGAACCAAAGCCATCCAGAAGCCGTAAACCTGAGGCTGCTAGACTCAAAGTGTTACTCAAGGACACCTCTATGGGTGATGAAAAAGCTTTGGCTCTTTTTTTTTATAGTCTGCCTTTATTCTCACACAACAAAAGCTATGTGTCGATATAAAAAAAAGATACCCAATGGAAGAGGAAGAATCAGGTGTGACATATTTTTATATAGTTTTAATTTGATGGCATCTTTCACAATAAAATAATCTCCAAAATTCTTGAACTCTCTGAAAATAAAAACATGTCAGTTTCTCATCTTATGAAATAAAATATACAAACAAAATGTAAATTAATGTAATGAAACTTAGTGGTACCATCTGAAAATCCCTTATTTCTTTTCGCTGCTACTTCAGTTGGCTGCACCGCAACAGGGAAAAACATTTGATTCTTCAGGTGGTCAACAACGCAGGAGCACTACAGGCACCCCATGTTATTATCATTATTAGACCCTCTGTCATCAGGATTTGACCATCACCACAGGTGACCCATCATCTTCAATCAAGTCCTATGATTGCTGCTGATTAGAGGTGAAGCCAGCCAATCAGTTACTCTCAAAAATCAAAGGTAGGTTTACTGCCTTTGCCTTCCTTGTACCTCCCTTGATGTTAAAAATATTCTGTGTGTTCTTAACTCGTAGAGAAGATAGCAGATGTACTGATTATTACCAGTGATGGAACATAAATGTGCATTATGGAATGATTAAATAAAATAATCTACTAGAAGAACAATCTACAAATCTAAAATATGTATATTATGTGCATTTGTAACTGGTGGGTATCTGGTCTAATATTTTATATATATATATATATATATATATCTTTGTTATCACTATGGTTCAAACTTTGAGAAATACATTTACACCAGTAACTATTTTTTAT
Source organism: Trinectes maculatus (assembly GCA_016785345.1). NCBI lineage: Eukaryota > Metazoa > Chordata > Actinopteri > Pleuronectiformes > Achiridae > Trinectes > Trinectes maculatus. Next base: position 90,174 of record JAFBJQ010000665.1, read on the forward strand.
CAGTTTTATTACCCCTTAGCTCTTCACAGAAGAAGTCTCGTGAACAGAAATGGAAAAATGAGAGTCAGTACTTTGGAAGTACTGCGCTGAGATATAGCGAGACTGAAGTTACCTCTGGGCACTGGATGAGCTATACCACATTCATCCTCCCCTCCTGGAAGAGTCACTATAAACTTCAGAGTCTCTTTAAGGTGCCTTAAAGAGACTCTTTGCTGAGAATATGTTGTGGACCCAATCCAATCGAGATTAATAAAACGTGGCGATAGAGCTAAAGCAAGCAGCGAGCTCTTCTCTTATCACAGCTTCTATCAGGCATCACACCTGACGCAGGATTTTTCAACATTGTGCATTTAAGCGATGTACAATCCAGAAGCATAGCAGCACTTTTAAAATGTTTGATAATATGTGTAATGCTCAGTAGTCTGCATACTTGTAACCTATAATTTGAAGCTCCTTGGTTAATCAAATAGCAAATATCTGTGACAAAAGTACATAAAGAGCAGAAAACAAACAATCAGCGCTCTTTTGTTGATCCCTAGGCAAAATTAAAAATAATTTCATAGCATATTACAATTTTTGGAAGATAAAAAGATTGCCTTTTTCTTATTTGTCTTAAACCTTTTGGAAGCCCAGTATCTAGCTTTATTTAATGTGGCTACCTTATACAGAAACATCTATTGTAAACTGATACTGGTCAGAAAGCCTCATGAATATTAAGCACGAAGTCAGCACAGATCTAAATGCACATATCCCATAATCCTCGAAAAGAATGACTTTGCCATAACAAAACAAGATTTTCTTTTGTTTAAACGCAAACAATGGAAGATGACAAATTTTATTCCATTATCTTCCACGGCTTACGACATCACAATCTTCTTCCTCTGGGCAAATATTTAAAGTATTTCTAACTTTATCGAAAGATTACGTGTGTAAGTCAAGGAACAATCAATCAGCAAAACACACAGTGGGGCACAAGCCCATAATTCTCTGTTACCCATCTTAATAACACTGAGATATGCTATTAATGATGCATGAATGTAATTACATTTCTCAGAGCATTTTGCCTAATATACCAAATGAATGGGGAGGGACAGCGATGAAAACGCAGCAGACATTAATTAGCCTCATCTATGAACAAGAGCGTTTCAATTTTGCAGCGATATTATTGCTTCGTGTTGATACAGGTTGAGTACAGTGCAAATTAATTAATTCAAATTTATTTTTAGAATTTTAGAATTAAGTGCATCTTCTATGTTCGGTGGGGGAAGGTAATTCGTTAAATCGTTTGAGTATATGTCCCACTCTGAGGTGAGAGTAGCCTGCAGGAACTTGTGCTTCCTTTGAACTGAAGAGCTTTCCTGAGTCGGCGATGACAGAATGGGATGATCACTGAATATCAAAAACCTGCAATGCACATGGCTGTTAAGGGATAACTTTTACTGTGACTTGGACAATAACCAAAAAGTTGCCCTAGAGGCTGGGGCCTGTCTATGAATTCACCTCCACCTTACTCAAGCGTCGACTGCTAATGGGATTGCTCGAATGCTGATTAAATATACAGATCAATATTATACCGCACTAGAAGCAAACGGTCTTTCCAAAACTATCCAATCATGATCTTTTAAATTCATTGATGTTTGTAATTTTTGGTAAAAGAGAAGACGTGCTCACAGACAACAAATCATGGTGAAGCTCTGACATTTATTTTTAAGTCTTTTTAAAAGGCAAATTTGGGGTCTTTGTATTGATCCCTGTCCTCCATGAAAACATGAGAGAATTTGGTGAAAATCTAATTCCCCTTAAAATAAATTAACATTAAATCAGCTAAATAAATTAGCTGAGTCTTCGATGGACTCAGATGGACTCAGCTGAATAAATTAGCTGAGTCCATCTGATTTCACACTATATTTGCTGTCATACTCCTTAACCACTAACACCATAAGACATCCACTGCCCTATTTCCATCTGCCTTTTTCCTTCTTGATGCATTTAGGGTTAAAGGCCTCTCCTCCAATGCCCGCGCATCACTCACACACCTGGGAGTCGGCCCCACTATTATGCATGCTATTTGCACAAATTGCTCCATTTGCGTTTGAATATGAAATGCAATTCCTGAATATGACTGGAAACTGTATCTTTCCCATGAGATAGGACTAGAGAGATGTGAGGGATATTGTATTTCTCAGTGCTACTGCTTCTTCATCTCCTGTTTGTCATTACTTGTAAGAGAAGTCTGAGGTACTACAGGGGTCAAATTCTCAAGAAAACCAACAATCCAGCTACAGATGCCAGATCATTATTGTACAATGCATTCAACTGGTCTTGTGCAAGTGAACAGAAGAACAACTTGATATCTTTTCACTGCTCTGTTGCTGCTGCTGTTGATTTTACTGGATACGCAGCAAATAACTGGATAACACATAATACATTTAGCACATAATAATGTCTTTACAAATCTGTCTGTTGCTGCCTAACTATAATGTCAGCAGATTTTTAAGGTCTTGCTTTCCCATGATTACCTTTGGGCTAGAAGCTCTGTATTGCATTTTTCAATGGGGGAGGCCAAATGCAATTTTGTTGTACCTGTACAGTGACAACAAATAAACATTTGCTCATTCATTATTGATCTCAATGTTAACACACACTTCCATCCTCTGCAACCACTTTATGACTGCTGGATTTGCAGGACAGAACGAAGGAGAGCAAAGGCTGTATATATAAACATCCTGTCATTTAATGTGCATTTATATACAGTATACAGTGCATGCAAACTTGCTTTTCAGGGGTTTTATAATCTAAATTTGCAAATCCCACTCTGGACTCGCAACACCCTTTTCTGACACAGCTGTCTGTTTTGAACACCTAAAAAAAATAAAACGCTCTGAATCACCACATTTAAAGCAAAGAACAGCTGGCTTGGTGCGGCAACAAACAGTAAAAAAAACCCCAGGAAATAATTATAACAGTAATTCTATGATAAAATGGTAGAATTATTGAAAACAGAATTTCCCAAAACACGTGTGTGTTTGTTATAAAACGATACAATACAATACAAAAATAACACATAAATCTATCATCTTGTCACATGCATGACTCTAGTCACCTATCCTGGTCTGAGAAGAAAATCCTGCATGTCATATTTGTGACTGCTCTATTGCTGCTTCTCTTGGTAACTGCCAGGGCCATTTTATATTTAAATTTGTTGAATACTAAATTATTCAGTGATTTAATTCCAAAGGAAGTGGCAAATATTTCTGACAACAAACAACCCACCTGCCATGGCAGGGGTGCCTGTGATTTGTTTTTAAATTTCATCCACGACAGAATTCTCATTTATCTCGTCTCGCACTTTGAAAGGTTTCAGGGATCATACCAGATTTTAAAAATAGATTCCTGTATATATGCTATGACAGTGATTAGACAATCCAGCACGACTGCGTGGTTATTTCTGGAGCCTCTTCGCAGTGGGATATGGGTTTACAGTAGGTTGTTGAGATCACAATGCTTTCATGTGCTTTCCTGCCGACAAAAAAAGGAGTGGATGTGGACAAAGGGCTTCAGAGAAATCTTAAATTGCTTACTGAATTCTAAAAGCACAGCCTCAAAAGCAGAGTTCTGACAGGCTGCCGAAACCAAGACAAAGACTTGTCATATTAAGGGAACAGTGTTGGAAAATACAGATTCCATAATAAAATAGTTTTTGTTATTCTGTTTAAGCCCATTTGATTCATTTGCATCTCTCTTTATCCCAGCAATGGACAATGGTGTATTCACTGTCTCAGTTCCTTTACATTCCCAAGCGTTCCTTCCTATGCCCAAGCATTTCAAAACCATTTTTTATCGTTTCAAGATCTTTCACCCAGACTAACAAATCCTCCATTTCAAAAATGATTTGTTTTTAAATTTCATCCACGACAGAATTCTCATTTATCTCGTCTCGCACTTTGAAAGGTTTCAGGGATCATACCAGATTTTAAAAATAGATTCCTGTATATACGCTATGACAGTGATTAGACAATCCAGCACGACTGCGTGGTTATTTCTGGAGCCTCTTCGCAGTGGGATATGGGTTTACAGTAGGTTGTTGAGATCACAACGCTTTCATGTGCTTTCCTGCCGACAAAAAAAGGAGTGGATGTGGACAAAGGGCTTCAGAGAAATCTTAAATTGCTTACTGAATTCTAAAAGCACAGCCTCAAAAGCAGAGTTCTGACAGGCTGCCGAAACCAAGACAAAGACTTGTCATATTAAGGGAACAGTGTTGGAAAATACAGATTCCATAATAAAATAGTTTTTGTTATTCTGTTTAAGCCCATTTGATTCATTTTCATCTCTCTCTATCCCAGCAATGGACAATGGTGTGTTCACTGTCTCAGTTCCTTTACATTCCAAAGCGTTCCTTCCTATGCCCAAGCATTTCAAAACCATTTTTTATCGTTTCAAGATCTTTCACCCAAACTAACAAATCCTCCATTTCAAAAACAGGGATACACATTAAACATACATCTCACCGATGTAACTCAAAGTTAACTACTGCAGATTATAATGAATAAAGTCTTGTGACAATATAGTTTTTTAGTGACACTTGATTTAGAACCTTCAGGATTAAAGGTTCCATCATGCTAGTTTATGCACAAACTTGCTTTAGTGCATAAACAGATAGTATAGAACTATTTGTAGTTACAGTTGCCATTGCGATGAGTGTCATTCAACCTTTAATTTTCTTTCCACCTAATAGCAACTGTCTCCTCAGTTGACCTGAGTTTGACAGTCTGCTACATGGTGGCTTCACACCTCTTATTTATGGTTCAGGATCAAATTTACTGTCATTGTTCTTTCTTTTTTCCACAAAAGGTATTTATGGGAATCATAAAGTAGTATTAACAACCACACTCAAATATAAATTCATAAGTGCGTAGCCTCTTAATCATGTCATGACGGTACAAACTGGGTACTGCAGCAGCAGGACTAATCCATCAGTATAGGCACCTTTGTGTCGACTAATTCTGTACTTAAAATCAATAAATCTCTGAACCACACCACAGCAACAAATACATTTAAAAAAAATTTTTTTAAAACAGTCGCCAAATCACCGACACACAATCACAAATAAATATTTGCTGACTCATGAAACAGAACACACCTAAGGAGGATACAGGCGACATCTGACTTATAGGCCAGTACTTAAAGAGTGAATGTGTTTACTCATTCATGGAGATGTGACCTGACAGCAGCTTATTAATATTTCAACCTCCCCGGGGGTATGCAAATACACATTGTCCTCTGCAAAGTGCTACCTAAGACCTTGCTGGTCCAGATCCAAATCACAACAACTTATCTTCAAACTCTAGCAGAATGTGTGTGTGTGTGTGTGTGTGTGTACCCCGGTGTGCCTGTATATATGAGTGTATCTCTGTGAGGTGGGTAGGAAGCAGGAGCAGGGAGAGGAGGCAGCGGGAAAAGAAAGAGCTGAGCGTGGAGGCATGTAATCTGAATTCAAAAGCAATCATTTTTGTTCTCAGCCCATAAAGCCGTCTGCGCTTGATGGGTAAGGCAGTAAAAATCAGGGGGGATGAAGGTAAAGAATGGAAACTGAGGGGTTCACAGTGATGCTAACACACACATAACAGCAGCTGGTGTCATCCAGGAGCTGACCTCCAGTTGAGTGGTACGTACAGAGTGAATAACACGACTACATGGAATGACTGGTCATGCTGCAGGAAATAAGGTCACATTCTCTCCTCTGTTTCTGTGTTATGGCACTGAACACTGGCTACTTTTTTACAACTCGGATCCCGTAGCAAAGGTGACAAAGGACCATTTGTATCAACGGCCAAAACTTATTTTTATTTTTGTGGACGTTTGTATTAAATTTGGTCATTAGCTTATTAATAGTTGAGCAGTGGCCAAAAATATATATATAATATATATAATGTTTGAAATCACAGTGACCTTTGACCGCAAGAGAGTGAACCTGACCCGCGTGTGTATTAAAGGGAATAACACAAAAGCATGACTGAGGTGACCCCCCCAACACAAACACACACACACACACACACACACACACACACACTAAAGCTTTTAAGAAATGTGGAAAATATGTGTGAGCGCACGTTCCTCTCTGCAACTCAAAGTACAAACTGTGTTATTATTTCCATTTTATATATGCAATTTGCTGTCACGGTTACGGTCTTCCTGTACCTAGTGGTAATGCACTGCATTACAGTGACAAATCATAAGTTCATTAATTAAGCTCAAAGGACGCAGTGATGATGCTTTCACCCTCTAAGTGAATGTCCACCTTTAGCTGCTGGTTCTCAGTATGTCTTCCTTCCTCTGTCCCTTTAATTGCTCTTCAGTGTGTCTGTGTCTGTGCATGTGTGTGTGTCCACCAGCCCCACTGGTGCAGCTTGGCCCATGCACTCTCAAGTGTTATTCAGAGTGCCACTGTCAGTCCCCCCAGGTCCCTGCAGAGACAGCGTGCCCTCCTTAAGCCCTTCAGTGAAGTGTCTAGGTTTGCTCAACACGGAGCTTACACCGTCGCTACAATCCAATTTTGTCTTTGACTTTCAGCCTTTCTGGCAAAAATGATCACACCATGAAACTTTGGCTGCATGTAAATGAGATAAGAAGCGGAAAAAGAAAAGGAAATAAGCCGCAGCTCCTGGTCTGATCAAACTGAGGTCCGTGTCACTGTAAAAATTGTTCGATTTACGGTGCAAAATAAATCTTAACTTTACTTGAAGACATGATGGTTTTCTAACAAGTCTAATTTTGTCAAACGCCCGTTTCATTTTACTATTCTGATTAAGTTCTCAATGTGTCAATGAACTTTCTGCTAGGTGAGTTTTATTGCTCCTCAGTTTGATGAAATCAGATTTCGCAGAGACGTAAGACGTGACTGAGACACTGACTTATGACTTTCAGCAGGGAGATTTTATTCTTTTTGCGTCTCTGGGAGAAAAATCAGATAGTATGAAGACTCCCCAGTACAGATGTGATTAGAAATCTTGTGTGATTGAAGTGTCAATACGCGAGAGAGAATGCAAACGCACAAAGCTCACACTCCAACTGAATCTCAGCGAGAGGAAAAACCTTTGTAAATGAACAGATTCAAGTTAGCACTGAATACACGCTGTACAACATTACAGTATTGTTCTCTAAATTTACATTGCCTCTTTAAATGAGATCATCTCCTGAGAAAATGTGGATTGTTTTGTTCCTCATCTTGTGATTTAAATATTTCCTGCTCAATCATTACAACAGTGAGAGTTGATGGCATTCAGCCTCCCCTGTGCATTACACTGTATCGCTCCTCAAACTATCACTACATGCTGCTCCGTAATCCAGTTTCTTTATCGCTTATTCCCTAACATTAAAAACAGATTATGTGTGAGGTACCACTAAAATTGCCATTTTAACAAATGTTTAATAATTTAAAAGTCATTCTACATCTGTGTTTACATTTGATATGGGAACTAAGAATTCTGCGACGCATTTAGTAATGACAGAGATGGGAGATGGGAAATTATGAACAAGTCTATGTGATGTTAATATATTCTAAACGAGAGATAAATTCAACCAGATTTTTAATCAAGTAAATAAACCATGATGCATCTTTCAAGCTTCCATATTTTGCGGTTGCCTCATCACGCCTTCCTTATCCTGGCATCTCACGCTTCTTACACTGTCCCCGCCTCTGCTTTTTCATCCCTCTCCTTTGCCGCTTATTAGAGAGTCTCTTTGTCAACCTCATCCCATCTACTTCTCACCCAATTACAATTTAAATGAACCACAGGACTGCTTAACTTGCCTCTTCCCATTGTTTAATTTGTGATGTAACAAACTGATTAGGCCTCTGCAAAGGTTCATAAATTAAGCACCCGAGGCCAAATTAATCACCATTCCCTGGGAAGATAATTGGGCAATATTCAATTGTTCTACATGGATCCCATCAACAACAATAACGAGTATGAAAAGGATTGTGGATCACCTACCTGTTAATGTAAAGAGCTTACCAAAAATCTTTATATGCAACATTTGCAGTATAGCAGTATTTTTACTAGTAGCATCTGCGTTCCAGAGGTAAAACTGGGCCAATTTGATTAATGTCATCGTCTCAATGTGAGGAGTGTAGATGGCACAATACAGGGCTTTTCCAAGAGGGAGAGGATGAGTGAAAAGGAAAGTAAAAATAAGGGATGAAAAAAAAAACATAAGCACACAGACTTGAGGTAAAGCAAAGATAAAGACACATATAGAAGGGTAAAAGAGAAGGTAAATGAGAGCAACCGGCCAATAACAATGAGAAACTGAAAAACCGACAGTGATCATCATCAAAGGCAAAGGAAGCAAAACAAGAAAACGAAACGCAATTGCCTGGGTTTGACAGTGGATTGAGTTTAGCATACAAACAGGCACCAGATAATTAGTCTCAAGAGGGAAATCAGCTTGGTAAGTGGGGGGAAAAGCTGCAATATTAAAAGCAGCTGTCCTCAAACGACAGGGCAGACATACATATTACAGGCTCGTTGGCTGGTGGAGGTTTTCAGCTTTCCCTCACTTTACTGCTGAATCCCTTTCACCTCTGCTACACCTATGTTAGTCTATAAAACTATATATTGATTGATCGATAAGAGACCTCCAGTGGAACCTTACTGGCCAAAGACGACTGTTGATTGCATATTAACATGAATTATATAGAACGAAATCTTACTTTTTGGATCATGCAATTGTTTTAACAGCATAAAGGCAGGATCTTTATCATAGGCTACATCCACATCATTGCACTGTTGCATTGCATTGTTATTAATAGTGGCAGTGTGTTAATAAGGCATGGTGGTGGCAGGGGATTTTCCCTCACCTGCAGGATATAAATGTGATCATGTTGTTTCCGTAATCATATTCAAACTGATCTAAAATACCGTCCTGATGCTCACTCATTTCTCACTCACAGCTTGCTCTGTTACATGGGGTGGAATACAGTGGTTTGGTAATTCTCAAAGAGTAATTCATTTAGTCAGAGGGTTACTGATAGATTCAAATTTCTTTGCATTAAAGTACAAAGCATCGATTTGATGGACATTTCACAAACATATTACAAGACAGGACAAATGTATTTTCTTATGGCTAGTGAAGCTGCTGACAGCCCAGCAGCAGAGATGAAAGCTAATAAAAAGCCATGTGTGCCATCACCACATGCACGTAATAATATGCACAATACTGAATCAGACATCCATCACCAAAGACAGGCACTATATAAACATGCATAAAGCCCATTCATGGAATGAGATACTCTCTGGGCCAATAACACAAACATGTGGAGAGAAAAGGATGGACATTATACCCTCTCCTACTTATACCTTAGCTATATTAAGAGTGACTATAGCTGTGCTTCAAAGGAGCCAGGCAGCATTTAATAAAGAACATAATCTCCGGGTGGTTGTTCTGTATCTACACTGTCCATATGGAAACAAATCCATACACAACACTTCATGCATATGCATCATTTAATGCACAGAGGCTACTACAGCCAAAGCTGTTCATACCATACCATATACTGTACATATTACCATAGAGTATACCACTAAGTGAATTACTATCTGACTGTTTTTTTCTTTCACTTGGCCTAAAAAAAAACTGCCGCCTGTTGTTCTTTGCTAACACCTCAAACACCACTTCCAGATTCATCATTAACACAATCAAACACACTGCTATAGTAATTAAGTGACTGTTGTCACTAACTCTGATGGTTCCACATTAATTAAGAACCGAGATGGCTGTAAGGTATGCTGCCTTTATAAATATACAGTATATATGTGTGTGTAAGAATTGAGTTATAATGGGCAAAAATAATTACACTGACCTTTGTTAATTGATTATGAAAGAATCCAATGAGTTTCAAGAAAAGGCAAATTCTTAACCCATGTGCTTGGTTATTTGACATGATAAATTATTAAAGTGGGTGCATGCATGCACATGTGCCTGAAGCTCAATTCTGACATAGAATCAACAGTGCTGATTCTGACATACTTGGATATACATATGAGAAGAGGCAGTGTAAAAATACGCAGTGTAAAATAGAAACACCTGTAATAGAAACACCTCGCAGTGTGTGGGACAGAGCTCGAAAAGCAATTATCGCTTATGAAACGACATATGTAATATTGTGTTAAAAAAAAAGAAATGAACAAATAAACATGCAAAAATAAAAAAGAAATAGAAAACAAACGGATAGAGTGCACAGGATGTGGAATTAAGATCATCATCAAAACAAATCCTCCGGGTCATGTTTATGTGATAAATAAGAAGAGCGACACTGCTTTGCTTTGGAGATGAAGTTAACACATCATAATCGGCCTAATGCTAACTGAGGAAGTCACTTGTCAAACAGGAAGCAGACAGCCTTGGAAACACTGCTCTTATGGTAACTCACACAAAAACCAGTCAGCCTCTCATGCACCACAATACACAAAAACAGCAGGCCAAGGAAAACATGTTGATGCTCAGGCTGTACACAAATAGACTTGCACTTTGTATTGGGCGGCACAGTGGTGTGGTGGTTAGCAAGTACGCCTCACAGCCAGAAGGTACCCAGTTCAAATCCCGATTTGGCTATGTTCTCCCTGTCTATGTACATTTCTGAGTACTCCAGTTTCCCACAGTCTAAATAGATGCATACTGGGGTTAGATAAATTGAATGTGTGTGTAAATGGTGACTTGTCCAGGTTGTACCCTGCCTCTTCCACAGTATCAGCTGGGATTGGCTCCAGCCCCGCCTGGGACCCACTGTGGATAAGCCGCAGATAATGGATGGATGGAGGGACTTTGTATTGATAGTGGTATCTTGTCTCTGGTTGTGACAGCTCACTTGGTAGGGCAGATTAAGCCATTAATGGCAAGGTTAGTGGTGAAATACTCTGCTTCGCTCTATTAAAGTCTTAACAGCCACACTCAAAACCAGCTCCACAAAAAAAGGCACGAAAGCAGCAGCCTAAACTCAGATACTCTACAATCCATGGAGAATGTGTTTGGGAACATCCAACCAAGTACGTTTCTGGAAATATCCACAACTTAATACACTATATACCAAACTCTAACCATAACGCACAACATAAAATATCACTTGCACAGATAAAATGAGGGAAAACAGATTTGCAGCATAAAATTTCCCATTAGGTAGCATTTATAAAAGGATGGTTTGCGTAAAACACAAGGTGCTGCATAGCATAAATAAAATATGAGCACATCTATTAGTAGCGCGTGAGATGGACAAGTAAAGCAGGCAACTGAAATGCTTTCCATGGAGAAATCCCCATAATCTACATAATCTAGGGGTTTGAAGTCAAGAACATGTCTGATCTTATTTATAAGGCATCACCTGTGAGCAATCACTGTAAGAAACAGTCCACAAACATCACCTCATTCTTTCTGTGGTCTCCCGTCGCCATATGTGACAAGGCACCCTTGTCATAGTTTTTGACAGGGGACTGAAGCTGGATGACAGCAGAATAATTTTTTACAGGATAAAAATATTTTTCAACTTATAGACAGGGTGTCACTTGGAATGAGTTATGTCAGATGCGTCAACCTCTTGTCTGCTGACTTAGAGGGACGGCAGACGGAGCTGAGTTTAACAATACTCGAGGAAAATCCTCCTTATCATTTTTCTTTACTACTAACTTCTCTCAGATTTGATCCACATGCCACAAGGTCGGTAGACAATCTCTTGAAATTCTTTCAAATTTCAAATCTAAATTGCTTAGACCTAACATTATCACGAGAGACACTTATACATTTTGGCTTCCTGATCACTGAGAAATACTTTGGCAAAGTATTTAAAGTCTATGTATGTACCACTGTAACAGCAGTTGAAAAAAAAAATATGTCGTGAGGCACAACATGGCATATTCTGAAAAATGTTGTTTGTGTTGAACACAGTAAGTGTACTCACACTGATCGATGTTCCCGTCGGCTTTCCCCTTCTCCTGCAAACAGAGAGCACACACATAAAGTGGTTATTACAGGCGAGGAGGAGTGAGGCAAAAACAGCCTTTTCTGCAGCATTTCTGCAGACGAATCCGTTAGTGTTCGTCGTTTCCTTTTTTCAGTGCTCACAGAGCGACGACGGCACCGGAAGTCAAAGGTGAACAGATTGGTTAATGAAGGAAAAGGGGGGACAAAGAGAGAGAGAGAATGTCAACCTCCGTCAATTTAATCACCCAACTGTAAATAGACTTTGTAATAAGCTGCAAGATGGAGGTGTCATCATATGGTACTGGAATGTTCACTAGCAAAGCACTGATAATACGAGGATAAACACCGCTTTACAAAAACTCCACTTTTACACAAGCGTAAAGTGAGGGATGAAATGGAGGACCATAATTGTCCTCCATTTCATCTTTAAGACCATTAAAAACCATTTGATTTACACAGAGGTGGAGTAGAGATAAAGCTCCGAGCCAAAGCACCGAAGAGCATCCGCTCGCCCAACATTTTACACAGACAGTATAATGTTTTACTATCATTTAATTTGTTGCCAATCTATTTGGGTCATTTCGGTGTGCATTCTGTGCCTGCCAGCCACTGATCACTCCTGCTTGTTAGCCGGAAATTTGCGTACCCGGGGCGAAAACAAAGGATTGACACGCCATTTAAAAATAGAACAAAAGCAGGTCTTCCGATACAACGCGGCTCGAGAAGAAGGCAATATGCGGCAGCAATTGAAGTGTGGTGACATTTTTGCATTCTTGTCCCTCAGTGTAGATGTCACCAGTAATGAGGCTCAGTGATAAAATGCGTCTGTGAGGCCCTCCCAGCTTCCCAGGAGACCTAGGGCCCCTCACGAGAAAACACAGCAGTTTTAGTGCCTCCTGTCATTTCCTGCTCAATTCTCCGCCGCTCTCTCTCTTTCTGCCATCTGTCCATCTTAATTGCGGACGTGCTTCCTTATGATGGCTGGATAAAATTGAGTATACTCATCAGCACCACCTTCCATCATCTTGAGTGCTGCTGTTTGATCAATTGATTAGAGAATCAAACCAAGCATAGAGGTGAAAGAAAAGGCGCTGGGTCTAAAAATAGTCCTCCCTCCACAATGACTCTCCTGGGTGAATTTTGACACTCGCCTTTATGCTGTACATTCAGCTTTTGGCTACATTTATAGCGATGGAAAAAAAAAAGCGTGGAAATAATTGAAGGCAACTTCACACGCAGTTGATTAAAAGACAGTTTTTCTCTCTCGTGTTGTCTGCCACTTCCAGTGGGTGGAGAAATGTAAATAACTACCAACCGAAATTTGATTTGAGCAAATGAAGCAAGCCCACTGGGAATCAATTATGGAGGATCCACAGCCTATTTTCTACCATGTTCCCTCTTTGTGACAGAGTCTTATTAGATGGATGTATATGGATGCTTGCTTTTCCAGCATTTAGGACAGTGTGTTTTCAAGTGACCCGGTGCCTGTCTTAATCGTTCCTCGCTTCTTCTCCATGTTAATTGAATTCTCACTTAACGTCTCAGGCATCATCATTGTTGTTGTCCTTTTAAGTGCTGTTACATCCACATCTGGTAATCAAACAGAAACACTGTTGCTATGGCTACAAGTTATACCTTGCATACTGATATCTTTGCAGTAGCGGCGTAAGGATTTTTCAAATCCGTGATTTGGGTTCGGACTACATCAATGAGGCTAGCTGGCATCACTCTTGGTTTCAACTATTATTATTTTTGTACATTTTGTTCCAGAGGAAAATATACCTTCCAAATGTCACGGTGTAATAACACGCTCTGTTTCAGGTTTGCCTAAGAGAGTTTAAGTGTACAAACTCAATATGGTTCTTATCACCTTTTGAAATAGGAGTACAAACAAATCCCCGTGTTTTATATCCCTCCATCCAAACCATAGTCTGACATTACTGCCACAAAGACTGGCATTTTGTAGGAATGCATTTGAGCAACAGGACAATTCAAACCAAGCTGTGTCTGTTATGCCTGATCCTCGCTCCCTTGCATGCTTTGCTATTAAAGCACATTATTCATTGACACATGTTTATACGTATCCATTATCGCTGGCTCTTAATGCAGTCGGCGACAAATCTCTGTAGATTTAGCCACTTCTATGCCATGGCATTGTTAAGCCACAGCCTCGTTTACAGTGTCATAAAAAGGTCATATCGATATTTTGACCTTTTAAAGATACTGTCTGATCAGGACAAAGAGCGAGGACCAGGGACAGAGAGTTAATCTATACACGTCTGTGCTTTCAAAAGAGTTCATCTATATACAGTCAACAGTTACACCCTGATGTCTGGTGCTTAGAAAGAGGGGGGCTCTCTTATCTTACAGCAATTCATCAGTGTACCGGCACGCTACTTAATGAGCTAAATGAACTGGAGCCAAGAGGGAAAAAAAAACATTGGCAATGAATACTATATGCAAGTGGTAATACCTTCACAGGCATACATTTAATGAGTCCTAATATTCTACCAAATGTATTCTTCCCTGCATCATTATCTGAATTGGTTACGTGTGCCAATGAGCATCACTGGCACAATCTGTCCTCTAAACCTTTAATTTATTTAAAATAGTTTCAAGCTTCTGAAGATAAAGTCATAAGCTTTGTCAGCTTTCCAAATCTACATTTTTCTTAATTAAAAAAACACAAGGGTAAGGTGGAATCCATGCAACCAAAACTTCTTTACCTAAAACCACATTGATTTGATAAGTGTGAATCTAGTACAGTTCAGTTTAGTGTATAACTTCCTCTCTGTTCATAAAAGACCAGAGGGACACTATAAAAGATTGCTGCCTTGTACCTACACAATTGTACCTCATCAGCACAAAAGTAACAGAGATTTCCAATAAACTTTATATAAAAGATCACTCTGAAATAGTTGAAGACCTACTGGCTTTCAAAAGTTTTATGTGCCAAATAACAATAAAACTGTAGAATATGACATGATATGAAAAATATGATACGATATGAATATGATATGAAGGTGACAGTGAAAATTCTGCTTCATAGTTTAGAAACTATGAATATAAAACTTGACACTTAAAATATAATCTACGTTATACAGAACTTTATTTTCAGCAAAAATGTAATTTTTCACATCACGATACTGTACCCCAATATAGTTTATATATAAAATTACAGGAGTTAGAGATACACAATCTAAATATGTAAAGCATTATAGCTTTATATGATGGTAGCTACGGCCTAAACCAAAAAGGTTTTCTTACCTCTGAGTAGCAATGCTCAAGTAACAGTCTAACAACTGAACTGTCCCTCTGGGGAATGCAATACAATAAAAAGTACATAAAAGGCATCGTGGACACAAATAATCAAAATGTAAATGCAGTTACATAGTCCTGCTATGAGAAGAACCTGCCATCATGGAGATGGGGAGAATGCTTTCTTTTCATTGTACCTGCAGTTACTCTATTTTATTCAATTCATCAGCCTCTAACTCTAAACCTTTTATCCAATGAGTGCAATCCCCTTTTTCTGTGTGATTCCTGTACACTGGCAAGAACAAATCATACTAAATTTGAAATTAAATTGACTGCCTATAAAAGCCCTATGCTCATCAGTGTTTACCAGCAGTATTGCCGGTACACCCACACACACACAACAGAAGATTTCAGGATCAGCACTGCAGCAGCATCTTCCCCAGCACATCATCACACCCACACATACATCACCAACCAGTTCAATGGTAAAGTATTTATGCACATGTTTAACCAAAACAGCCATTACTGTTGTTTCTAAGGCGAGACCTTGCACAGAGAGGATTCACGCAGTCTGATGTGTTGATATTCTGGCTCTATGACTGTGGCAATAAATATATTGTACAGAAGGACTCTGTATGGATTAGTCAGCACACTGTGGGTATCCAAGATGGCCCCAAGGAAGTTGACAAGTGAAAGAGCTTTCATGTGGACTAGCTTTCATCACTCTTTTGTCTGTTTCCTCACAGTTCATAGGTATTGTATTGTTTAGGGGCATAGAGGCAGAAAAAAAGATCGCTGGTGCTCTATTTATTCCTGTCCGAGGGCTTTCCGAATGCCTGCTGTGTAATCATGTGAATTCAAATATTTGCATAATTCACTCCAGGGTCAACTTTAAACTCTGGTGTCAAATGACAGCTTCTTAAGTTCTAACTCAGGTCCGGGGGGGATGCCTGGGAATTTTGTCTTTTGCATCAAGGGATCTCGGGGGACAGATCCACAGCAGACTCACATTCCACTGCCAACTGCCAACTTGGCAAAGCCTGAAGTGAGTCAGAGGAAGAACAGACCAGGGGGTGTACATGCTTCATTTCACAAAGAATTAGGACGACTGCAGGGCTGTGTGGTGTGTGTCTGTCTGTTTGACAATCTGATAGGGCTTTGTGTTTCTGTTACGCAGACAACATTTGTAAAAGAGCTCATTCGAACTGGCAAGGACCAGTTTGCTTGTCGGGCTGGCATTCCCCACACAGGGCAAAAATTGGGAACGCCATTATTCTTTAAAGTATATGAAGATCTGTTGGTTGAAATTTAATTGAAACATATTAAGGCCGTATTTCCTTACTTGTGTTTTGTATTACTTTTATTTTGTAGTGTTCTGCATTGATGCTTTTGACAAATGCATGAATTTATTAAAAAAAAAAACACTGTCATTGTTTGGTAAATGCTAGAAAACATAAAAACACAGCTACCAATGCTACAACAACCCGCAATCAGTGCCACTACATACACGTCTCCAACTGTTACAAGCTACAGCAAAACCTTGTATGTGAGACACAATCACGGTCTAGGCAGGGACTACTGAGCTTGCTGGACTAATAGGGGTAAGGCCAATCAATGATGCTATTACCCATCACCTGTGGCTGATAGTCATCACAGCATATTGTTGAAAAGAGATAGAGATGAGGTGTGATACAAGGAGTGATGATTTCTGCATTATGCTGCAAGGTAGCTAAGCAACCCTGTGCCCTTCTTTCTCAACTGCCCGGTAAAAATGGAGGCGCTTCATTCCATATTTCATCTTTTAGTATGCAGTAAACATAGGGGAAAAGATACTGATACTTTTAATGATAAATTTTTTTTTAAAATTGAGTAATAGGCAATGGCCCACATGATTGGTGGATCAGTGTAATCTGTCTTAATGAAGACGGCTTAGGCCTACGTGTAGTATTGTACAGGGTTGTAGTATGTAGCATCTGCACATGATTTAATAAAGGTAAACACAGCTGACAGCCGTGCTAATGTCACACTCGAGCATGGCACCTCTCAAATCAGAGGACTCAGACATACGACGATATGGGTGCTGCTGCCTTCAGGTGACATCTGGGATTTACAGCTCTTTTGCTAGTAAGCTAGTCTGTTGGTACCCAGGAACAATAAGCTGTGAAGTATGAAATATGTCTCATGTTACTGAATTAACTTCTGTTACTGAAAACTTACCCGCTATGGCGTTGTCATGGAAGCTAGTTGATAAAAACACAATGTGTTTTCCGAAAAGGTCCATTTATTAGCTAATGTCATCCAACTCACGCGCGCACAAACAAAAAAATAAAACGTGTGTAAGCATATTTTGAGAAATTAGTTTATCACCGAACTAAATTGTTATTAAAGCGGACGATAAACGATTCGACAAACGCTGATAAGGTATCCGCCCCCCTACAACACTGACCAACCCGCGTCTTCCCACAGCCTCAATTGATTGACCTGGTGTGTTCGATTCAATTGACCAATCAAAACGGTGGATTTCCTTCCGGCACGCACACGTGCATTGTATTGACAGTGTCGTATTTATTTAATCTAGAGAATGAACAGGTTTTGCTAATTTCCCAACAGTTGTCCTGATCAGGAAATAGTGTTCCTGTTTTGACAAAAATATTTAAATGAGAAAATATACTAAAAACATGCTTTGAATAAGCTTGTATTATGTTGTACTATTGGGGTTTGTTTGTTTGTTTTGGGTTTTTTTTGGGATTTAAAATGGGCATATCAGTAGACTGAAATGCTGAAGATGACTTGTTCCATCCCACAGGGAATATCAAGATAAAACTTTAAACTTAAACAGGCTCATTCCATGTGTGTGTGTGTGTGTGTGTGTGTGTGTGAGCCTGATTTGATTTATGTTTGATATGATCCATTTATATTTCCGCCAGTGTTTCCACTTGATAGATGGTGAAGGTGATGACCTCAGTGAGAAGTCAGCATGTGTGTGTGTGAGTGTGTGTTTGTGTGTGGATATGTACCATGAAGTGTGGTTCCTGGGCGGAGGTACGTGGCATGCCGGCTCTGTCCGAGCTGTCTCTCCTGCTGCCTTTGTGCCCCTCAGCCAGCCAGCTCCCTGATGTTCCCAGCAGAGCAGCAACAGCCACAGCCCAAATACCCAGGCTTCCCATGAGTGTCTTCCTCTGTGAGAAAATAGAAACACAATGCACACAAAAACCTTAGACTCATTGTTTTTTAACCACAGCAGCTGCCAAAAATAAAACAGAATATACAGCTCTGTAGTCATCTTCATATTCATCTGGGACAAAAAGGTTTACAAGTGAAGCTGGGACATGAGCTTCATCTGTTTCACTTAACGTTGTTCT
Organism: Trinectes maculatus; assembly: GCA_016785345.1. Classification (NCBI taxonomy): domain Eukaryota; kingdom Metazoa; phylum Chordata; class Actinopteri; order Pleuronectiformes; family Achiridae; genus Trinectes; species Trinectes maculatus. Next base: position 108,770 of record JAFBJQ010000665.1, read on the forward strand.
TGCACAGTGTACATTCTTATGTAACTTTAACTCTAAATGTTTGCAAATAACTGTGAGTTTAATCCTTATTGTGTGCAACTGTATTCTAATGCCTCTATTTACTTCGATTACCACAATTTAATTGTGAGTCTAACGGTTACACCATCAGCAACATCATTATGTTCTTAGTGGAAACAAAGACAAATGGGCTGAGCTCATACAAGCCCATTATTTTTTTCCACTGCAACCATCAAAAACACATTTAAAGACAAAATCACATTTATAGAATTTGTTATAATGGGATCTGACTGATAATTGAGATAGAGAATACATTTTTGCAAATCAATGTCAAAGGAGAGCCTTATTTCAGGGGCTATTCCCAGACATGACAACAAGAGAAAACATCTGAGACCAACAACGGCAATATGATGCCTATAACTCAATAACTTAGAGATCACAGAATCTATAAAAAATACCATTCTTTTATCTTCAGTACTTCCTGTGAGAATTAGCAAATAATGTGCTTTTTATAGACAACCGTATTTCAAAAGACCACTACCATGATGTCCATCCATACACACAATCATTCAGTTGAACAAAGTCTGACACACACACACAATATACACAGCGTGATACAGAGAGGTAAGACATCAAAGCCAATATTGATGGGGATAATTATCTGTATTACAAAGGACACAGGGAATCTTCTGATGTCAACAAAGCAACAACCCTCTGCAGTTGGAAATGATGGAGTGTGGCATGGAAGCTTAAAATATAACCTCAGAGCAATTTCATTGCACTGACACACAATCGCACAAACAGAGAAATACACAAAGCTTCAGGAAAAATACAACTTTCAACAAACACTGTTGTATGCAAAGGGGAAGAAAATGCTGACAGGATTGAACCTTGTTCTCCTAATGTTTCCCCCTGTTCTATTATGTTGTTTCTCCCCAGTGTGTGTGTGTGTGTGTGTGTCATATGTGTTTTTATGTATATGTGTGTATGTGGTATGTTGGTATTGCTTCCCACTACCTGTCTCCACCAATTTACCTGCACATGTGTGACTCATCTATCATCAGCCACTCATTTGCTTCAGTAAAAAAAAAAAAAGCCCAAGCCCTATGAGAGCATCCAGTCACCTCAATGGTCTGTAATCCTCGTCTTCTTCTGCAGACTTATAGTCTTATAATAAAACATCTACAAATTCCTCCTGCCCCTGAGCTTTTATTTTCAAATAAACTAGTCGCTTTGATAAATCCTATCCAGGGAGCGTTTGATAATTTAAACATAAAGATGTGCTTTAAATTGTATCACTTTAGAGACAACGCACCAGAGAACTAGTCATTTTAAATGGGGAAAAAACAGCAATGGAAACGATAATAGCAGTAGGACGACCTAACATTAAAATGCAATTCAATACACTAAGAACGTGACACATTTAACAGCACTCCCTGACACAATCACATTAGAATGTGAACACTATCTACTTTACACATGTAGTATTTATTGCTGGCCATTGTGCTGGGTTATACTAAATTGCACGGGTGTTTTTTTTTTTCATGCCTGTCCCGTTTGCATTGAGGTTGATGTCCTCAAGAAGAACTCGACCAGCCAACCTTAAGAGAAATTTTTATTAGACGCCATCAAAGAGCAGACTTCTTGTCTGGTCATATCAGCTGATGGTTTTTATGAATGGACCATGAGACGGGGCAGTTTGTCAGATGTGTTATTGTACTTTCAGGAAATGCGTTCATTGTTTTTATTGTGGTCTTCTATTTTATTATGTGGTTTTATTGTCTTTCACTGCAGAACCAGTCGGAAAACAAATTTTCTTTAGAGGGCCATAAAACTTCCAGCTGAACTGAAACAAGGGTACAAGAACAACGCAATGCATCTCAAACAGTGGAGGTGTTTATGGTGTTAAACGTCTGCAGCAGTTCCTCAGTGGAATATTGAATATAACAACAGTGCCATGATTCACCTTGACCTATCATGCTCTACTCCTGCCAGATGAAGTTTTATTATCTGACTTACAAGTCTACTGTTCACTTCACTTTATTTAAAGCAGCCTCTTCTATATGTGTGCCTTTATTGGTTTATTAATTTTTGCACAGATGAAAAAAGCTGTGAACACAACATCCAAATGGGGAACATGTCAAAAAAAAAAGGTTCCCTATTTACGTATGCAGGTTATATGGCAAAACATAACAGCAGTCATTTGGAAAGTGTTTTTTGGCCACCAGTTTTACACAGTACCTCCAGTATTTACTCTCCTTTTATCTCTGATCTTGTGCTCTATTAATTCCTGAGAAAACTAACTGGCTCCCCAATGATCACCAGCCTCATCGCTGCCTCTGTCTGTCCTCAATTTGGATGTTGAGCAGGTACTGTGCAGTAAGTTTATTAGATTTTTTTTTTTTTTTCCACTGAAAACAGCTGCCCGCTGTTTCTGGAAATGAGCTTGTGAGCCGGAAAACCAGCACAATGATCCAAAGACCCACTAAATCATCCAAAGAATTGGAAAGATGAATGTGATTTTTCTTTTGCCACAATTTTACATAATCACTGACTATTTGTTTGGAAATACTGGTTTATACACATTAAAGAGAAATTACACAAATATTATGAGGAAAACGTGCTTAACCCTTTCAATACCAGTGTTTGCAGGAGACCTTGCCTATGCCAGTCTTACAGTATGGTACTTTATTGTCTGTATAACTGCATCATATATTGGTTGTTTACTGTTCAGCATATACTTATTCTGTATTCTGCTTATGTCATTCTTTCAGTTGAACTCATTCATACATTTAGCATTGAAGTGTGTTTTGGGTGATAGGCTCATCAGAACCATTCTGCTGTTTTTCTGTTAGGGAAGAATAAAACATTTACTGATCGTACAATCCCTTTGAAATTTGGAATCATCACACCGTTTTCAGCACTTGTCCCTTTATCCATGACTCCATCTCTGACTGTTTCTTATCTGTGAAAATGATCTGTTTGGCCAAACAGTCAAAACGTTTCCTTTTGACGAGATCAGTCCAAAATCAATCAGGTTAACAAAGCTTCTCTAATGCTTCCATCTGTTTTTTTTTTTTTTTTGTTTTGTTTTTTTGCTTGTTGTGTATTACAGAGCTGTACAGACAGGCAGGCGATGTGACGTGTGCCCAGACAGATTTAACCTGGATCTCTGTGTGGACTCTGGAGACACACAGTACAGTAATACCAGGTGTTATTGTCATCAGATGAAAGGCTTATACAATCTGGACACAAGATGCATATTAAAGCACCTCAGACTCCCTGTTTGCAGATGGTCAAGAGAAAACTTTCATGCCCAGTATGGGATTTTAAATATAAAGTACCAGGAGGCAGCAAAATGAAAGTAGGATTTATATAACCAACCATTATTTGTAAAGTTATCATGAAATTGAAGACGAACATTAAGTGCAAGCACCTCATACTAAAGAACTGTATTACTTGAGTAAAAATCTTGGTTATGTTCCCACCCTGCTAACCGCATGCAAAAGTCCTGTCAGCGTAAACATCAGCCGACAAGGACTCATCGCCATCGTTTAGCCAGCTAGCCTGCGGCTAATGGGCGCTCATAGATGAGCTCACCCTTGTGAAATTAAACACCAAATGAGATCTGCCAGTCACTGTCTTAATGTGCTGCCTGGCCCTCTGGCAATGGCCCACACACACACACACACACACACACACACACACACACACACACACACACACACACACACACACACACACACACACACACACACACACACACACCGCTACTAACATATACATGAGTGTGCACGTATACACACATACGCACACCCCAACAGAGCATTAGAGGTGTGGAATGAATAGAGGTGTGGAATGAATGGTCCCTTTTGAAAGTCCTCATGAGGGACAAAGTCCAAGAGGAAGCCATCATTTGACCAGAATATTAAAAAGCTTAAAGAGACACCCTCTTTAAAACCAGTGCACCCTGAGGCAGCTTTCCTCCGATCTGACTTGTTCAGCGAGGACCCAGCATTATGTACAGATTAAACATTCTGAAAGTTGACTGCCATCCACTCGCACCCCAGCGACCGTCTCTCCCTATCTCCCATTTTTCATGTTTTTTTCTCCACAACTGCCAATTTTGCTGGCCACAACAGTATTGCCTGGCGCTTAAAGCGCTCAGCGAAGCCGCCTGGAGCCGGCGTGTCTCCCTTTTCAGTTGTTTACTTTCTCGCGGAAGATTTTTGACTTCATTTTCTTCATATACTTTTCCGGGGGGAAAAAAATGGTTTGAGGGCATTTTAAATAGGAACTGAACCAAGCGAGTTATTAGCTGAATCACAAGCCAGTAATAATAGATTTAAATGAAAGATGAAAAATGAAAAAGGGAGGGGAATGAAAGTCCACAGGGAACTGACTCCTCATTTCATACATCACTGCAACGCAAGCCAAGGTTTTAAAAAGAGTGTCAACTTGTGTTGGAGACTTTATCTTACCATCGGAGTTGAAGAATGATAACATCAATCATTGACTTTGTCAGTGTACGCACATGAGAATTAAATAAATAAAAATATGGTCCTCTGCTTTAAACTGTGGCTGCTATTTAAAAAAAAAGAACAAGTTAAAAACAAAACTACTGAACTCAAGCTCATGTCCCTCTACTTGTTTGTGATACTGGCAGCCCAGCACTTAAGATCTCTCCCTATATTGCTACAACACTAAAGGAGATACTAAGTTAAGCTGCCTTTAATGTGCTGTGCCCAGGTACAGTAAAGAGCCATCTGTTTTGCATCACATTTTATTTGGGGAAAGGCCTTAATGACTCATCAACTTCATTTAAACATAAGCTGTTGGTTTTTTTATTTCCCTCCGTCCAAATCTAAATTTTAATCAGAACTATTGATGTTAAATGGCTACAAATAATTGATGGATATGTACAAAACACCTATCCTAATTTAAGAATGTATTGTTCTCTAAAACAACACAATCTTGAAAGGTTACTGCAGATCAACGGCTTGCTGAAGATTTTGGACACGGCTACATAAGACAACCCTTTGGATGGTTATGACCCAGCTAAAATAAAAGATAAATAAACATGACTAAATTGTGTTTGTCAAGAAGCCAAGACTACGACAGCTATGTGTGAAAGTGGCATTGTAAATGAATGCTGTGTGTAGCCCCACAGCCGGGTTTACTGCCTCTCTGTAACAGCAGCATGGGAAGGCCTCTAGCTGAGCTCTGAGACAAATCCGAGTGATCCGTCTGAGTTCTCCTTCCTGCTCCCTGTCCCAGCTCGGCGCCCCAGGTAGGTTTGCTGTCACAGTTAAAAATGACACATTCCGTTCCAGGACGACAACCAGTCCCCACTCAGCATGCTTCCTCCCCGCAATGTGCTGAGTACTTAAAAAGATTACAAAGGAGGGTGGGATAGATGGGGGAAAAAACATCTGCAAGCAGTGAACGCCACATGCTGAAACTGTAAGGTTTGTAGTTCACCGCCCTGAAGTGAAAGATTTTGCATATAAAGCATTGTATCGAGCTAATTTTACTACCAGGCAGCGTACCGACTTTACTTTCAGGACTCGCTGCATATTAGAAAACGTCCCTAAAATAATAAGGAGAGTCCTGCTTTTGAAAAAGTTCTGCATTGCGTCACCTCGGTTAACCTGCTACCCTTTCAAAGTAGAAGTAAAAAAAAAATTAAAAAATAAAACTGCTGTCTATTACTTTGAAAAAAAAAAAGTCACTCTTCCCCCAAATGGTAGGTACACGCTCCATTTCGGAACAAACCTCTCTACGTGCTCTCACTATGAGTGCCGCCTGAAACTGATGCTCCTCTCCAGTAAAATCTCCTGCTATCATCCCTCATGTGCCGACCTATCTGGCTGCACTTTTCAAAACAGCCCCTATTCAGACGGATGCCAATGGCGTATGAAACAGAGCCACTGAGGGGATCGCCTTTTGCCCAAAATGCTTTCACGACGCTTGGATGCGCCGGCCACTCACTCGTCTTTATGTCATTCTTATTACAGTGTGGTTGGCCAAGATATTGAGGACGCCAAGGCTGTCAGTCCGTCTGTCAGCCACGCGTCAGGATCACCGTGCTTATCTGAGAAAACAGGATATGCATCCTTTCAGTTTTTTTCCTTACTGTTATTTATTTTTTCATGACAAGAAAAGTGGATCTCAGGATGCTCCAGAGTGGTGTTTCCCAGAGAGGATTAATACAGCAAGATAAACTGTCATTCAGTGCAGCGTATGAGTCTTATATACACCGGCCCCTTGGAAAGGAGACAGGTGTTGACAGCACACCTGTTCTGCTTTGACGGTCAAGTAAAAGAAAGATCTAATTAGCGATGACTGCTAGCAGCTGGAGAAAGAAGGGAACGGGGAAGGATTATTCCAGCCTTTATCAGTTTGGTAGGATCAATTCATTTTAACAGTCTTCCTGTTCACTTCCTGAAAGGTTGAAACCCGTGACCCACATTGCTGACCTCTATGTGTCATAAATATATTCTGGTCAGCCAACTCATGAGGAAAAGATTATGATGGAAATTAAGAAAGTGTACAACATTTGTTTTAGGTGTCTTGGCTGTGACCTCATCGCTCCCTCGTCGGGCTCGCTCAGAGCTAGACTGAAAACCAGGTGGATGCCAGGGTGGAGCTGAGGCTTTTGAAATGCTGCCACGGCGGCGGCAGCAGCAGTGGCATAGATTTCAGGTGAGTGGTGTCAGCAGGCATATAGCAAAAAAAAATAAAAATAATTTAAAAAAAACGAGCAGTGACAGTTTAAGTACACTGCCCTGATTAAAAGCGTGTATAGGATATGTGTTAAAGTGAGTGATGGGCACGTCATGTGGGTGCAGCGGCACGCCGCAGTTGGTTTGCATGTTTTTCATTTCTAAAAATAAGAAAAAAAGTCATTTCCTAAATCAAATGAGAACTCTAGTTTTCGTGAGCAAACGTTACTCAGACAGGAGTAAATAGTACATCTCTTTTTTTCAGCCACTAATGTTGTGCAGTGAGTACAAATAAACGCGCGCGCGTGTGTGTGTATGTGTGTGTGTGTACACAGTAAAGGAATAAGCCTTCCTCACCACACGCTCAGTGACATGGTTTTGGGCAACGATCAAGTAAGACTTACGACGGCAGTTGGTGGGCGGAGCTTGAGAGGTGTCCAAACAGGTGTTTGCTATCTCAACGAGCCGAACTGAGATTTTAAAAAAATAATAACTCAAGCAGGCGAACACTTACTTGGCAGTTTCAGTAAGCAGAGGGAGAAGTGACTGCATAAAAGGAGCAGGCAGATTGTTGACTAAACTCACTGCAGAAAACAGATCTGTCAGGTAACCTTTCCATGACCCCTTTACGCCTTCTCCTCTCTCTCTCCCTCCCTCTCCCTCTCTCTCTCTCTCTCTCTGCTGACTCTTTTGTCAGGTTTCCTGTATTCAGGCAAAGTAGGCTGCGAGCACTATTTGCTCAGAGGCATGTAGCTGATGCTCTGAGCTCAGCTGCCGTGTTGATATGGGATACAGCAGCAAAGGTCATTTCTAGAAGTTCAACATTAGTGATCAGAATTTCAAGTGCACCGTGTTGCCCACATTTTTCGGCCTTGCACTCTTCAGGGAGTACACGGGACTTATCAGGTGAGCCGACTGACACAGTAATGCGTCTCTGGAATAGAGAAACGCAGTCAGTTACTGGGCCCCCTCAGTCTCAGTGTCATTCATATTAAGCACTTTCCATTGTTGTAGGCCTTGTTTTAATCAGAGGTAGATCTCTCTGGATCTGTGTGTGTGTGTGTGTTAGTGTCAGCGTGCCCCCAGCTAAACCCATGAGGAAGAGTTTCATCCGTTCAGTTTAAAACTAATCTTGTCACTCCCATTAAAAAAACGGGGGTGAGCGCGTGAGTGTGCAGCGAGAGAGACAGCCCATAAGAGCGTGACTCACCATCTGTAATGCATTTTTGTCTATGTTCGGGGTACGGCTCATTATGATGCTTTGGAAAATTTGCAAAGTCTAACAAATCAAAGTCACAAGGCGTAAAAAAAGAGAGGGGAAGTAAGTGGGTTTGGTTTACCCGAGGGGATTGCTTTGTTGTGTGGAAATAAATCCTGCTCCTGATTAGACAAGCTCCGCATGGGGGCAAGGCAAAGTGATACCAAGCAATTAAACTGCTGAAGAGCGGGACATTAAAACTGATATGACAAATTTCATTTCTTCTAATTTAACGTTACATGGAACTTTCATCCGGGGCTATAGTGTGTGTTAAATGTTTACATCAGCACCTACCGTGAATTCATAAAAAAGACCGCAACTTTTGCCAGAGGGGAAAAAAGACAACCGTCATTTAACGTATCCTAATGGTTTTCATCTTTCAACTTTTCTCCTCTTAATGACCTCTCAAAGTGGTTTGTATTTCACGCCATATTCACCATTTCACACACATTCTATACAATGAGAGCGCTGCTCTATTACTCTACGCGCTGATGGCACAGCCATCTGGACTGGAGGAGCTGGGGATCAAACCATAGACTTTCTGATTAAAGAGTGATCTGCTCTACCTTCTAAACTACATCTGCCTTTAACATCTATCACAGCAATAATAAGATAATAATTATTGATATAAGATATTCTGAAATCTGTCCTGCACACTACTGTCATACAGATCAGAAATAACACACTGAAAAATACCACTTTCATCTCCAAGCTTACATAACTTTAAAGAAAATCTTTTCAAGGACAAGCCAGAGTCCAAACAGTTCTTCTCACTTGTAGTACAAATGTGAGGTAAAATAATACATTTGCAGGATACAGGATATTTCTGAATGACAGAACGCATGTTGCTTGCTCTTGTTTTAAAGAGTTAAATCTTACACAAAAAGGTAAATCTTTTTTTGTGGGTCCTTTCTTTTAATGCATTTACCAGGCTCCCCTTTCTAGGAACATGGGCGTAAGAGAAGTCAAGTGGACAGACAAACTGTGCTTTTCTCCAAAAGATCTATGTTCACCATCCTGTGTCAGCACGTATTCATCCAGTTGAAATATCCTGGGGCAAGACACTGAACTCCGATCTGCTGTTCTGCCACTGAGTCTGACCTCTGCTCTACAGAGACCAATGTAAAGAGAATTGTTCTACTTGGATCAATAAGTACAACAATCATCATATTAAAGCTGGGAGGGTGGGGGTGGAGTTACGTTTTATGGGCATGCATTCATTTTAAAACTCTTTGTCCGACTCTTTAATACACAAACTGTGCCCGTCCCAATTAGGCAACAACACCGCAAGCAAGAAAAACTACTGGCAACTCAAAATCCAATTATCCATTAAGAACCTAACAACAACAATCACAACAATGCAACAGCAGTATTGACAACGCTTAAACTGCTTACTGTGGACGGAAAACTGGCTAGCGCTTTATATTTTTCGTGTGCGCCTCAGAAAGTCATTTACATGCTGTTGACATAGTTGCAGCTTAAAGACATGATTAAACAGTCTGAATAAGAGTACTACCACAGTTGTGTTATCTGTGGTAGTACTCTTAGTCAGGCACATACGTATACATTGACACATATATACTGCTTCAAGCTGGTTTTAACTTTTGCAGGATTTAATTGCTTAACCAGAAAAGGACACCCCCGAAGTCCAATTCAACTTTTATGACATCTCTCTCAGTTTATGTATATATCTGTTTATGTATATGCTCATACAACAGTGTGGCTATATTATGCTAGTGCGTCTTCAGTAACAATCTGTAAGTGTGTGAGTCATCCTACTCTTACACCGTCTCTGAAGCTCAACAGCCAGCCATAATCTGCTGGACACCACGCTGTAATGGCTCTCTGTGAGACAGCTAATAAGTTACACACCAGATTGCAAACTGCAATAAGCCCGACTGAGTCACTATTCTGAGCTACATCATTATTTCTCAGCCCGTTGACTGTGACCCCAGGGCAGGCTGCAAAACTGCTCTGAAGGGTAGACGGCATAATGTGCCCCCCCCCCCCCCCCAAAAAAAACTGTAAAACTCTGTGATCTCTGCGACACATTTACCCGCATACAAGTCCATGGTTAACTATATGTAAATTGTAGTCCAGTAATGTAAATGCAGCGGTTCAAAACAACTTTACTCACTGGGACAAACATTAGATCCAACTGCTGAATCCAATGCAAAAGAAACCATTATTTATTTCCCACTTTTTCAGTCATAAATCTTATATGTTATATGTTATATGTTATATGTTATATGTTATATGTTATCATATGTTTGCTGGTGGTTCCCATGCAAAAAAAAAAAAAGACTACAGGCTAATTTGCAAAGGATATATGCCAATGTAAATTATGAGTTCAGGCCAGAGGTCTGGGCGCATACAGATTCAGCTGGAAACCGCTGCCATTAATATTCTCATTCAGGAGCGAAGGAAAGATATTGATCCAGGTCTCTGCGTGTGCTTGCTTGTGCGCTTGTTACATGTGTGTGTGTGTGAGTGTGTAGCTATGCTCTTCTGTTTGAGACTACATGCCTGAGTCGAGGGGAGAAATTTACTGCCAGTGTTATTTTTTTCATCCTCCACAGATAGCACAGGGATGAAGTTGCAGTGATTCTTTTTGCATTTCTAGTTACAGGTAGAGAGGAAAGCCAAAAGACTGGAGCGCGAGGGGATAGGAGAGGGTTGGAACACCGGGGGCGCGAGAGGGCTGGAGCGTTTTCAGCACCACGGAGAGCTCCTGCGCTCCATCACGGCGCCTCATTTCCCACTCGGCTGAGCGTCACGGAGGCTTTACTGCCTCTGCGCCAGCTCTCTCTGGTGACACTGATAGGATTTCCCCACGAGAGAGAGAGAGCGCGAGAGAGAGAGAGAGAGCTGAAGCAGCTCATTTAACACAATCAGAGGAGAAAATCTCATCTTGTTTAGACGTAGACCCCCTTCCCCCCCTTCTATCCTGGAGAGTTTCTGCATGCTGGGGAATAGATGGAGGAGGGCAGTGATGGTTCAGAAGATGAAGGCTTCCTTCCTGTCCTGCCAAAGAAATGAGGCTGACGGCAGGAGGACCGGGTGAGAGGGGGGGTTAGAGAGGGGGTGGTGGGTGCGTTGGGGCCGGGAAGCCGTGCCACAGAGCCCGGCGAGTGAACGTGCGTGTCTCCCTGTGTTATCCTTTCAGTCCCTCTGCTTGCTGGAGCAGACCTGGCACATCCGGACAGAGGAGTCCCCCTGGAGCCATTTATCAAGCTACTACACGCTGCCGTTTCCCGAGCACGGTTATGTGAGGTTGCCGGAGCTGGCATCCCGTCTTACTGAATGATTAATCACAGTCCGTGATGCGCCAGACGACAGAAGACAGGCGACAGACAGTGGAGTTAAACACTGACACAGAGCGCCACTGACATCGGCCCCGCGCTATGACGCTGCGCCCACACTCACTCCGTCTTCACGGCTGTGGACCCTGAAGCTCTCCTCACCCCCACTCCCACTGAAGCGTTCCCTCCACGGCTCCTCACAAACTAACCGAGGAACGAAAGCTGCGTAGTTTCCTTTCACTCCACACACTCCGCACGCGCACCGACACGACAGATGGAGCAGCCTCGCGCCTCCAAAACAACACAACTTGGCCAGAAAACAACAACAAACAGCAACAGTAAAAAGCTCCAGTCTTACCTGTTTTATTCGGAGGTGTATTTAAAAAAAAAGGGGCAAATTCGAGCAAATTTGCCGCAGATGTCCTCCACACTGCGCTCCGTTAGTTCCACTCCTCTGCTCTCGGGCTGTAAAGTCTGCAGATGAATGATGGAGCCGTGCGTCACAGGCAGCTGTCTCAGTTAGGTGGCGACGAGCAGCGCGTGCCAACTCTCAGCAGCGTCTTGCCATCCTCCGGCTCGTCCGGCTCCTGCTCTCCTCTCTCCGCGCTCCGCTCCTGCTCTGCCCTATTTCAACTCCTCTCACCGCGCTCGGCTCCTGACGTCAGCCGCTGCACGCCGAATGCGGCGAGGCTGCATCTGCACATCCATCGCGCCCGGGAAAGCGACACCTGTGCGTGCCAGCGTCTGTGCGCGCGCGCGCGTGTGTGTATGTGCGCGCGCGTTTTGGCACCGGTACGCACCAAATGCCCTGACAGGGACAAAGAGATGAGCTAACATCAAAGATTGTTTGGAGATATTACAGTCTATTGTTTTCTTAATACAAGTGATGGCGACTTACATGAGTTTTAAATTCGCCTGATTTGGATCAAGTGTTTTGGAGATTTGGTAAATTTGCAGGAAGTTGGGTCAGTTTTAGCTGAAGGTTTAGGATCCATGTCCATATGGTCAGGTAAAGCTACAAGAACTCTAGTCCTTAGCCAATAGCCCATTTTTCAGTGCAGATCAGATTGTTGAGAGAATAAAATAACTTTGCATCCAGTATAAATATTGTTTAGATACTTCAGAATCACATGCACAATCCAAATTCCCCCCAAACTAATATTTGCCACTGAAAATAGATGTTGATTTTTTGTGTGTGTGTATTTAATACTGTTAGCCTGTCAACATTTCACCATGTGTGTGCATTTGGGAAGCCCTGATAATGATGAGAATCAGGATATGAATCAAAGATGTGCAGCTGCACCCACTCAGTGAAAACAACACACAGTCAAATGTTGTCAAAGAATCATATGCATATTTCATTTTGTTTTCTATGTTTGTTTTTTTTTTTTTTACTCAGACCCTGTAGGGGCTGCCATATGTAGTGAACCTCAGCTATACGTCAAACAGCATTAATGACTAATCAACAGGGCAGTAATGATGTTCACAGAGACATGCATAAACAGGCAATTATATCACTTACACACATGAACAGGCTTTGAATTACCTGGTTATATTAAGGGAACACGTGTTGTGGAAGAAGCACAGGGTCATATCACTGAAGTGAATCATTTGGGAATTATGTCCTTAAGACTTTAATTCCTGACACTTCCGCAGAAATGTGCACCAAACATATTCTCTCCCTCCTCCTCCTCCTCCTCCTTATCCCCTTGGATTAAAATGGGATGTGAGATGACTGCGCATGGCACAATTAGGCCTGAGTGCCGTAGCCCACACTAAAAAGACACGTGGATGTTGGCGCCCCCATCAAAACCGCATGTGGCCCTAAAACATTAATGCGCGATGTAACATTTAACAAGACAATGGGAAAAGGGACAATGAAAAATAAGAGGCAATGGAAAAGGGCAGAGGAATAAGAGAAAAGTGAAGAAGGAAAGTAAAGTCACATTGTTGCAATATTTAATTCCTCTCCCTGCTGTAAGCATGAGAAGAAAGACTCCTTTTCTCTGAAGTGCTTTAAAAAAATAGTCATGTAAGGGTTCACTGGAGACGCACCTGTCAAACAAAGTGCTCGGAGCAAAAGATTCAAATTCTTAAGATTCATATTTTAAGAAATGATTAATATTAATATGTTAGTCAACAGACACCAGGCAGAGCAATGTACAAAGAGAATAAGACCACATTTTCTGAAGTTGTTGTTGCGTGCCCTAAGGTGAGTGCCTCCGGAGGCAAGGCAAAGGTGTTGCTCTTGGCAGCTGTCCTGCTGTGAGTACTCTATTTCCACTGGCATCAAATTGTTAGGAAATCTGTAAACTAGGAGCACACTAAAACATCAGCCAAATCAAATATTTACATCTTACATCCTCGAGTGATCGCCCCATATATTCAAATCCACGTTAGAGTCGATCGTTAAGGAGCTGCATGTTTTTTTCATTCGCTGCAATCATCCTGTGTGAGAAACACTGTTTCCACCAACACGATCATATGCACGCATGTGGTGCAGAGGGGGAGTGTATGGGAGTGGAATAATGGCATTAACTGTGCAAGATAAGACGAAAGCACAAACATGCAGAGTGTGAAGGAAATCTGATTTAATGCGTCTGACAAACTGATACCAGCACATAAAAAATTCAATATCTTTCTATTATTTCGTTTGACAAAAAGTTTATGAGCCATCCTTGTGAAGAATACTGCAAATGATTAAAGATCAACCTTTTGCTGTGCTCCTATAATCTTGTCAATATTAGTAGTAGTAGTGTCTGAATGTGGCTACAGCTTCATTCTGACGTCTGCTGTGTTCCACAATAAACACCGTTTACTGTTTACACAAATTGATTGTACTTTTACTTAACACAATTTACACGTAGGGTTGTGTCACAGAGCTGTTTTCATTGGGTTGCCAGTTAGCAGAGTAAAAATCAGGAGCAGACCATATATGAATTTGTGAATCACTTTATGCTCTCACCCTAAACAGTCCAAAAAGCCCTGTTTTAACATGTGTCCTTTAATGGCACCTTCTTTACACTCTGTTACTTTTACAAGGACAACTTAAGAGCACAGGAACACACACTGACGGCGCTAACAAACACACATTCCTGAGAGCGTCTCTGGGCCATTGCGATGGAAGCGTTCGGATCCATATTATTGACAAATGCATATCAGATCTATTCATAAAACCAACAGCTCTCTGGGCAATGCAGCGAGGAGCTCAGACTGCTTTAGGCATATACCCTGAGTGGTGGATCAATCACAACTAAATGGTGCAAATATGAATCGACCCTCCAGGGGCTCATATAGACGTCAGCCCGTGCGTTGCATTGCAAGAGGAACATCATGTGCATTTCACCCAGGGCTACAGCCACGAGCGGTCAAAGCCAGTTTCAGTGGGGATGAAGCATCTCCAGCAGTCATCACTACCTCTGCCATCATTAGCTCAGGAGTGTTTGTTCTAGCAGTCATACATCAGAAACATAAGATCGTCTCCTCGCAACCTTAAAGGCACTCAGCCATGTGTCAGCACTAAAAGGTCTCTCTCACCTAGCTGCTCCCTCAGAGACAGAGACACCAGGCGATGGAACCATAACTCTTCTTTATGTCCTTTTCCACCGGCTCACCACTGCAAGTATTGATGTGATATCCACACACACACACACACAAATACACACGTCTACACCATTTACAGTAGGAGAGACTCTCCTGCTACAGCTATCACTTTCAGTTTCCAAGTATTAAAAATAAAGAATCGGGAAACCTGTGTCTATGTGCATTGCTGATAAAATATAAGTGAAGGACTCTGATGGAGGGAACTCAACACAGTTGTGTGACTCAGCAAGAATGTCAGTGTTGATCATAGTGCACAGAGTTTACAATGATTCCAATTAATATAAATGAGTCATGTGATTAAGTTTGCTGTTAGCCAACTAAAACACCAAGTCCAACGTTGGGAGGTTGTTGGTTAATAGATTATCATAATAATAATGGATTTGATTGCAGGTTCGTATCAACAGTGATGAAGGCCACGTGCATCTGCAGCGTCAAACCTGGTTGCTCCACCCTTACAGGAAACACAAACCTTGTCCCCAGCTTCAACTTAGATGGGACTCTGACTCTAAATCAATCAGCTTTGTGTCGCCACATTTAGCCACAACAACTCTGCTTGTTGCTGCCATATCTGTTCACAGACAGGCTTTCACAAACACACAGAGGCGTGAATAAGAGTTACTTCATCTGGCACTTGATTGAACAGAGTTGTCGGAGAAAGCTGTACAGTATCAGGTGCAGTGCTGAGAGAGAGAGAGAGAGAGAGAGAGAGAGAGAGAGAGAGAGAGAGGCAATTCAGACAAAGTGTTGCACCACCGCTTCTCTTTGTAACCTCAAGTCATGAGGCTTAATGTGGATAAACCAGGGTATTTGAAAGCAGTCTCTCTCTCTCTCGCTCTCTACATACACACAAATACAGAAATGCCTGCCTGCACCCACATACACAGAAACATGCTCTGGTACTTGCACACAACTATATTTGTCACCTTAGACCCACGCCGGTGCAGCCACCCACCCACCATAAGCCCCGTCTGCCCCCTGCACGCACCCACACCTTGTATAATGGTCTATGTTTCCTCCTCGTGCCCAGCTCCAATTTGATGGCAGCACAGCCACCAGGTTCCCCAGATGACCATTGAGATAGAGCTAACAGATGAAAGCAGTAGTCGGACGCTGGCGGTAATGGTGCTACAGCTCCGGCTTACAGCCCATATTTCTCCCTGATGGCTCCGCTGCCCTGACTCCCTCTGACACCTGCAGGAGTGAGCTCCTCGGTGAAGTTGTTAGCATTAGACACACACACACACACACACACACACATACACACACACAGAGAGAGGAACGTGTCCTTCTACGAGACATGGACACACCTACCCTACATGCTTGTAAATACAGGATTTTATTGACTAATAAAGCCCTTTATTCAATAATAAAGCCATTTATTGACTGAATTAATTCCCAAGTCCCTCTTCTTGCCATATTAATCTCAATACACGCATTCAAACCAGCGGCATGTCATCAGTGGGAAGTAAGAGTAATCTGATCTTCATCTGATCTGATCTCGGTCAGATGATGCTGAAACAGAAGCATAATCTCTCTTTATATTTGATGTCAGAACATTGCTATGCTACATATAGGAGCTGATGTTGCTGTTATGCCAACATACTGAAAATGACTGCCCACTTGTGGCTGCAGCAGGCTGTTGTCTCTAGAAGCTAAGTTCACTTATCGCCATTGCATCTATTGTTTTTTTTTTGTGTGAGTGGGGGGGTGGTTACTCTATATATTTTTCCCTCTAGCCAAATAATTGCACAGTACAATACTTGTTCTTTCTGTTTGCATTTCATTAAATTCTATTTTCTGATTCTGAAAAAAATAATTTATACAACAAACCTATGGCGGGTTACACACTTGATTAGTGGGAATTCCAATGATGTCACTTTACAAAATCATCCTCCGACACTGACTAATATAATGACCCCCCCCCCCCCCCCCCCCCCCCCCCCCCCAAAAAAGCAACACAGTCCTCAAGGACAGCTGCAATAAAAGGGTCACAATTAAGAGTATGAGTCCCAGTGGTGTCTAAATGTGTTCCCATCATTTGGCAGTGTAATTCCCTCAAAGGAACAATCTGTCTGACAGGATGTGGCACAAAGTTACATGATAATCCCAGGCAGTTAGGGCAGCGCATGGCAGAGGATGAACAAGTACTAGAAATACCAGATTCATCTGTACCAGAACTTAAATTCTAAAAAAACACAGATCATTTCAAAACACAGGATGTCATAACAGCTGGACAAAACGCATCCACAGATGCTATATTACACTGACAGCTATTACATAGACCTTGAGGTGATGCGGAGGTTTTTCAGCTGCTGCTTCCGAGCGAGACAGTGACCTTTGGAGCTCATTCTGACACGTAATAAACGCATATGATCTTGCACATTTCGCTTGTCAAATATACCATTAACCTGTCTGTTGGGATATTTGAGCACTTTATTTTTATGGGATTAATTCACGAGAAGCCGTTGTGATTTACAGTGGAATCTGCCCGTGCCAATGAGCTCATGCAGCTGGCAGCATTTTGCTACTTTTTTTACCCAAATTGATGGGTAGATTTGATCACTTTATTAGGAGCACTTCATTCTCCCATTAATGCGATTAACCTGTCAGCCAATCATGTTACAGTGGTGCGATTCATAAAATCGTGCACTTGCAGGTCATAAAGCTGGACTACAAAGTGGGATTTTAGTATTAACTATGCATTTTAATTGTTACAGTGTTGGTTTGTGTTCAAAACCAGTAGTTGGACTGGTTAGACCTGACACAAACTCACTCAAACAGCCACTTTACATAACTGTAATTGTGGTACGCAAAAAATCTCAGGATGCACAGCTCCTGTCCTGTCAGCCAAAACAGAAATTGGGCTCTGATGGACACATACTCAACAAAACTAGGCAAATGAAGGAGCCTGGTCTGGTGAATCTGTATTTCAGCTGAGGCAGATGGTGAGGTCAGAATTTGGCCCCAGTAGCATGATTACACGGACCCAACCTGCATTGTGTCATCAGTCCAGGGCCGTGATTGTGGTTTAATGGCGTGGGAAGTGTTTCCTTGGCAAATGTTGGACCCCTTAATACCAATCAGTCATTGTTTGAATGCCACTGCCAAGCTGAGCGTTGTTGCCGACCATCTGCATCTCTTTATGGCCACAATTTACCATCTTCAACTGACCACTTCCAGCACAATAATGACACATGTCACAAAGCAATAGACGACTCACACTGATTTCATGATCATGACAACGAGTTCATTAAACTTCAGTGTCACCAGGCATCACATCTGAAACCAGCAAAACATCTGTGTGATGTCGATGATGGGGAGAATGTTTGCACGACTGCAGAGCTCCTAAAAAAATGTATTAGATTCTCTACACTGTTACTGATGAGGGCCCAGTGAAAACATTTTTAAGTCAAGCAATATGCAATTTAAAGTCAAAACCACCAAGCTTCTTCCTCGGTGCAGTTGCAGATGAAAAATAAACGGTCCCCTCACGGCCTTGTCGTCTTTCAGTTTGTTACGTCTGTGGGTTTGTGTCAGATCAAGATCAGACCTGAGCTCTACAGAAAGCACAATGCTGACTAGTTCAAATAACAAAATAAAATCTCACAACGGGAGCACGTTTAAGCCTTCAGATGACTAATTTGATTGCACAGCGTGTTGTGCCATTCAAACCGCAAATACAACTAATGATAAACGCAGTGGAGGAGTTAGGTAGAGTAAATGAATAATCCCCACCACAGGCTAAAACAAACGGAAAAAAGAGCCGACAACACAACAAAGATGAAAATAAAGGAAGGCCAAGAGTCAACAGGGCCCAGTAGGCTCATCAGGGATCAGAGGTCCAGACAGATAACCAGAGGTCAGTCCATGCAAAGCTGAGAAAACAATCAATACCTTTCTGGAATCAATTCACAAACTGACAACCAGGCTACCAGTTTTTGCATGGTGTGAAAGTACCTCTGATACTGCAAGGTGAGTATTTCTTTCTAAAGTATATTAGTTGTATTAATGTACATTTTTCACAGTACTGCAAAAACAGGGTCAGAGCAAAGCCAGTACGTGGTTGCCAGCATCAGGCACAGAGCCACGTTCTCCAGCTGCGGCATGCACCAGCGTCAACATTGGCAGCAATGTCTTTAGGAACTGGAAAGAAACCCGGTTCGTGACAGGAGATGTGAACTTTTCCTTTAAGGTCGATTAAGACGAAACGGCTGCAGCTTCTACAGTAACTGAATGTAGCCACCACTATGACACATAGCACCAAAACCTATCAAACAAAAACAACACATCTGAACAATTGAATAAAATGCAAATTTACAATGAGGAAATAGTCCAATATGTGAAACCATTTTCATTCACAGGACCTGGATGTATATAAGAAAACCACACAGATGGTGGTGGTTGGTGTAAAGAACAGTGTGATTCCTCTGTAAGGTGAAACAGTGGCCATTGTTTTGACACAAAAGCAAACAGGAACTGATGCTCTATGTTTCGCTAAGTGCAGTCTTTTTTGACTTGTAGTATATAATGACTTCCATGTTTGTAATTGTGACTCTGATTTGCATCAAACTACAAATTAGTACATAATAAAGAATAAAATAAAGGCGATGTTTTGTTCTTTCACTCCCACACACGAGATTTCTTGTTTTGTTTTTTGGTTTTTTTTACATCTTATTCTCTTTGTGATCCATTAGGAAATACAAGTACAGTAATATTTCATGGCTGCTTTGTAAACAGGTATGCAAATAAAACCCTTTTGATTGCAACCACACTATTAAACTACAAATCTACACTACACACTGCGTGTACAGTTTTCTTATTCCCCCCCTCTTAGATTGTGAAGAGACCCAAACAATTTAACCGCAAGGAGCAAGAGATCAGGAGCCGCGGCAGCGAGGGATTATAAATGACTGTTAGCCCTGCCAAAGCCCGGAGAGCGATCGATACAGTAGATGTGAATCTTAGTCATTATGGCTGACCGAGAGCCAGCTTGGCACACAGGGATCGGTTTCTGCAATGATCCTCATTAGTTGTTGTCACTCTCTTGGTGTAATTAATATGCTAAAATGAAAAAGCAACTGCTCCACTTTGACTTGTCATTCCAATATAATTTGCGGGATTATGTCAAAAGGGCCAAATTACGTTCGTTTTTTTTTTCTCTCACTGTGAAGCCGCACTCGGCCTCCACGCCGGCGCTGTGTTTACTACTGCTTCCTACTGAATGTTGTTCTTTTATGATAAGAATTTGATGATCATCACTCAATGACTAATGAGAAGGTAAAGTGAGTGTTCAAACGTGTAAAGTGGGCACAATAAAACACTTGTTAAAGCAGCTTGATTTCATTTTCATTTTACTCCCTTTTTAATTAGCTTTTTTTTTTACTTCCTGTCTACCTGTTGACAACATGATTATGGCATCAGCCAATCCCTGTGAAAAGAGAAAAGGCGATGTTTCATGGGGCCAACATTTGAAGCTGCAAACTGAAACGTGTCCAGAGGTAAATTATCTCAGTCTTCTCTGTGTGGAACTCAGGGAACAGAACAACAAGCGCCCTCTTAACATTAGAAACTGTGCCGTTAGTGCTCTCATGGTTTTATGACGTCCTTTCATTCCACATAAGACGTTTGACATGTCATCTGAGAAAAGCAGGCTTAAAGAATACAGCAAAGTAGGGTCAAACACTACTGTTTGTGCTGTCTCACTGTCACACTGACATATCATCTTACTGAGACACCTGAAAAGAACAGCGCTACTGTTAACGTTATCAGTACCCCCCCCCCCCCACCCCGCTTTTCCCCATGTCTTCTGTGGGTATAATGTTATAGTTACCTTAATTGGTAAACCAATCATTCCAGCTTCGTAGACTACTTTACTCAAAGATATTACAAAAACAGCCAAAAAAAAAAAACAGGAAAAGGCTTGGTTGCCTTAAAGTTGCTTTAAATTTAGCGTGTGCAGTCTGACTGGCATCAGAGAGCATTAGTCACGTCAGAATGGTGCGTTACAATTCTCCCACCAGTACAGGCTGTGTTTACTCGATGCTGCACAGCGCAGACTGTCAGTCGGTGTTGATGTTGCACAGTTTTCAAGTTTGCTGTGTTCTATACACATAGTATAAATTATCAAGCACATCATTACGCTTAAGATGCCAAAATACTAGTAAAAGATACCTTGTACTCCTTACAGTTTTGATGGGTTAGGGTTAGGGTTAGGGTTAGGGGTATGTACATACTTATGTACTTTTCCCCCCATTATTTAATTCTAAATAAGAATAATTAACTTTGTGACGTGCTTGTGCTGTTTGTGATTAGGAAAGGAAGGAAGCATGTGAAAAACTCATGCTGAATATCACCTTAAGGGATACGTGCTTTTATTTAGACTACTTTGTGCCGGTAAACAAGTCCGACGTCATCATCTCTGTCAGCATCTCAGATTTTGGCTGCACCACGTTGTCTGTTCTCTGATGCTATTTCAGGAACAAAGGCAGACCTCTGTGAAAGATGACTTCCTGTCTACCTGTTGACAACATGATTATGGCATCAGCCAATCCCTGCGAAAAGAGAAAAGGCGATGTTTCATGGGGCTGCAAACTGAAACGTGTCCAGGGGTAAATTATCTCTGTCTTCTCTATGTGGAACTCAGGGAACAGAACAACAAGCGGCCTCTTAACATTAGAAACTGTGCCGTTAGTGCTCTCGTGGTTTTATGACGTCCTTTTATTCCACATAAGACGTTTGACATGTCATCTGAGAAAAGCAGGCTTAAAGAGTACAGCAAAGTAGGGTCAAACACTACTGTTTGTGCTGTCTCACTGTCACACTGACATATCATCTTACTGAGACACCTGAAAAGAACAGCAATACTGTTAACGTTATCAGTACCCCCCCCCCCACCCCCCACCCCGCTTTTCCCCATGTCTTCTGTGGGTATAATGTTATAGTTACCTTAACTGGTAAACCAATCATTCCAGCTTCGTAGACTACTTTACTCAAAGATATTACAAAAACAGCCAAAAAAAAAAAACAGGAAAAGGCTTGGTTGCCTTAAAGTTGCTTTAAATTTAGCGTGTGCAGTCTGACTGGCATCAGAGAGCATTAGTCACGTCAGAATGGTGCGTTACAATTCTCCCACCAGTACAGGCTGTGTTTACTCGATGCTGCACAGCGCAGACTGTCAGTCGGTGTTGATGTTGCACAGTTTTCAAGTTTGCTGTGTTCTATACACATAGTATAAATTATCAAGCACATCATTATACTTAATTAAAAAAAAATCAGGAATCAGAGCAAATTTAGGCCAAGATACTAGCAAAAGATATCTTGTACTCCTTACAGTTTTGTGATGTACATACTTATGTACTTTTTCCCGCATTATTTAATTCTAAATAAGAATAATTAACTTTGTGACGTGCTTGTGCTGTTTGTGATTAGGAAAGGAAGGAAGCATGTGAAAAACTCATGCTGAATATCACCTTAAGGGATACGTGCTTTTATTTAGACTACTTTGTGCCGGTAAACAAGTCCGACGTCATCATCTCTGTCAGCATCTCAGATTTTGGCTGCACCACGTTGTCTGTTCTCTGATGCTATTTCAGGAACAAAGGCAGACCTCTGTGAAAGATGCACAAGAGGGAGTGACATCGAAAGGGAACGCCAGAGAGACCGAGTGCATATATATGTATATCACACCTTTGCGTCCCCATTCGCACATGTACTTTTTTTGTTGTTGTCGCGTCTTGAATTGTTGAAAACGGCGTTTCACAGTTATGCTCTCCTTGTATATATGAACACATCTGGGTATGAAGTCCCAGCGTGTGTCCTATTTCCTATAATAAATATACTTAGCATTGACTCCGTGCAGTGTTTTAAGACTCTTCATCACGTGGATTGATGAGCAGTTAAAGAGGACCTCCTGTTAACCTCCCGTTATCTTGATACTATCAGTCCCTGCAGCTATTAACAAATCTGGCCTCACATATCCATCAGCAGCGTGCATCTTGTCAAAAGTGTCCTTGAGCTTTAGGGCTTTTAACTCAACAAAAAAACAATACTCGCACCATCTTTTCACAAATCTAGGGAGAAATCTGAGAAATTCTCCTTTAATCGCCTCTCCCTCCACTTCATTTACAGACTATCCCTCCTTTTGTTAATGAATAAGGTTCTAAAGGTGAACTGAATAAAGGATGGCCGCTATAAGTCGGTCAGCAAACGGAGGTGTGCAGTCAGTGTGTTATCCACTCTGCGGTAAAATGAAGGACTTCATTTTGGCACCAGTGATTGGTCTCCCTCTTAAAAAT
Source organism: Trinectes maculatus (assembly GCA_016785345.1). NCBI lineage: Eukaryota > Metazoa > Chordata > Actinopteri > Pleuronectiformes > Achiridae > Trinectes > Trinectes maculatus. The sequence goes on from JAFBJQ010000665.1 coordinate 131,949, forward strand.
GACCCTTCCTCCCCCAACGAGTGGGCACTTCTGAGGCTCCGACAGGCTTCAGGGCCGTCGACGCCTTTCTCGCAGACACAACCGCTATACATGCAGATACACACACTGTGTACACACTGATGCTGGTAGCGGCGATTTCATTTTCATGTGGATCACGTGGAGGGTTTGTCTGGATTTCATCCTTCATAGCTGCACAGACCCCTTGATCTTAAGACGTTAAGATCTATGAAGGCACATCAATGAATCCCACTGGGCGCTCAGACTAAACATGGCTAATTATCATTTCTAAAAACACATACAAATATGAAAAACGAGGGTAAAACTTAATACTACTTTGAGACCTCTTTTGCTCGGAATCTCATTACTCTTGATAGGATATTTTTATTGTCTGCTTTATATATTTATTCATTTATTTACTGAATGCAAATGGTTTTAGTCTCAGCTAATATTGGTGGAAACAAGTGAAAACGGTGAGCCTTAATGCAATCGTGCAAGCATGCAAAACTCTGCACTTCCTCCCACACACACACACATACGCACACACGCACACTGTCTCTCCTAGTAGTAACAAACTGCAGAGCGAGACAGATGAGAATCCATGAGGCTGTCTCCTTCCATCTTCACGACTGTACAATCCCATCAGATGATTGGAGGGTGGAGAGATGTGGGGCTGTAGCTTACATGTGTATAACACACTGTTTTGATGGCACCAAGTTTCAGACACCAAAAGAGCCTCTAGAGTTCAACGATGATACATCATAATAATCATAATGAATACTTATTGAATTTAAGATAAAGCACAACTACATCAGGCACAATTTCAGTCAAAGCAGGTAATTATACTTAATTGCCTGAAAGAATACAATGGATTATTTGCTTTGTGTTTGTGTGGGAGTAAGGCTGAAAAGAGTGGCACCAGAAAGGCAACAGAAGACTGAGGCAGAGAAGAGAAAATAGGAGAAAGTGCAGGGTGACTTGCAGGTAAGTCTAAAACTGTAAAATAGTAGGAGGCACAAATATACTTGTACTGCGCTTGTTATTGTGGCAGGGGTATGAGTCTGTTATTGGATGTAATAGTTTCAAGGAAATTTCTTTTTTTTTGTTTTGTTTTTTTAATTGGGTAAATTATTTTTTTGCAGATTAAAGAATATTGAACACAAAGTATTTGTGTGGGTTGTGAGAGCATCACAAAGCAATAATTGGCTCATGTATTTGGGGCATAAATAGCAAAGGGCTATTGTGGCATTGTGTGGCTCTTTTAATCTAACACAGGTTATTTGGGCTTCCTTGGAGAACGGACAAAGACCTGTATGAGACGTTTTTCTAATACCTGTCCTGTCCTAAGCTCAGTGCTGAAGCTTATAGCTTTATACCATGTGCTGCAGAAGGCTGTGTACTGCGTCAGGTAATGGTACAGAACTGAGATGGTGACAAAATGGGGGAGCTAAGGAAGGAGATGGTCTTTTATAACTAAAAGTGAAATTCTAGCACATTTGTGGAGGCTGTGAGAAAAGTACCGTGTGTGTTATTACTCACACGTTGTCCTAAAACAGACCGATCTGGTCTATTTCAGAAGAAATAAACCAGATCTCCAGTTAAATTATGAGGAAATTTGAAAGCCGGAGTCTGCGCTTCCTCAACATATCACAAAAATAAGAGACAACTAAGTGACCATATTTTTTTATTTACGGCCAATTTGGGAATCTGCAAAAGAACCACTGCCAGCCACAATTACTGCAGGAGACAAATGGTCTTTGTTAAATGTTACAAAGTTACTTTTACAAAACAACTACTCTTTACACAACTCCTGACAGTGACCACCGGATTAACTTTAATTTGAAGGGCAATAAATAAATGTTTCTCAATAAACACGTATTGCATTTTTGGTTGACCTTTAACCTGCTGATGCTGAAGAGCCACTTCAAATTTAATTGTACAACGCTGGATTGATTCTCATTAACATGATGTTTATATTTCTTCTTCCATGTTCATGCTGAGATACAGGTTTTTCATTGGTGAGCAGCGAGCTTATGTAATTGCTATTTTGATATTATTTTCCAAAAAAAACACCCCCCACTTGCTAACCTGTCGTTAAGACACTCATGAATCATGATTGCATTGTACAAAATTATATGACAGCGATCAATGTCACTTTGCTGATGGATCACCTGAGTGAGAGAGGAAACGCTCATCTTCAGAAGGCAATAACATTAAAACCTAAAGTCGTTAAGTTGTGATGAATGACGAGATGGCGAAATGCTTCGGGAAGGCGTTCACGTGCCAGCCCTCCTCTCACACCCGTCCCCCCTCCTCCCCCCCTCAGCAAAGGGGTTTATTTGCAGTGTAAAGCAGCCACCTGGCTGAAATGTCTCTAACCCAGCAGTCAGCCGCAGAGTCCACATAAATCTGTGGATGCCCCTTTAAGTAATAAGAAACCAGAAACAGTGAACAACCAGGAAGATGTAGACCAGTAATTTAGTAATCAGTGTATTGTATGAACCAGTTCCAGACTCTATCTACAGTCAGCTGAGAGTACATGAGGAATATTTGCTTCCTTTAGCCTGCAAACCCATCAGGTGAATGTAGATAAAAACGCCATTCCCTTATTGATCAGCTGAGAGACGGCGATAAGATTAATGAGGTATCGGGTCAGGAAAAGCCCATCGTGTGGAATCAAATGAGGTCAGCAGTTCAGCCTACGCCGTACATAGACACTGAACATGCGAGCGTGTGAGTCCGGATGAACAATAATTGGCACGGAAAGTAATTTAACAATCATTGGAATTGAGTGGTTTAGGAACATCTAAACATAGGAGTTGCACAGATGACTTGCTCCCACCGCAAAATGATGGAATTATGGCAACCGCTTGGCTCTGAAATCACCCAGGCCCCCCCCGCTCTCAATACAACAGGGTTATTTCCGATGCTGGAAACTGTTTGTGGGAATCACTGTAGCATGGGATGACCTTGGGATGGGAGGAATCGCATCATTTCCTCAACACCAATGAGATGGGACGGTGCCTACCTAAGCTCAGCTGGTGTTCTTAAGCACTCCCTCCTCTACCATGAGAAACTCCCCCCAACCACCAGAGTGACCTTACAGCACAATATCGTTGAGGTCCAAAAAAAAAAAAAAAAAGAAATCTGTGCGTAAACTGTTTGTGGGAATCACTGTAGCATGGGATGACCTTGGGATGGGAGGAATCGCATCATTTCCTCGACACCAATGAGATGGGACGGTGCCTACCTAAGCTCAGCTGGTGTTCTTAAGCACTCCCTCCTCTACCATGAGAAACTCCCCCCAACCACCAGAGTGACCTTACAGCACAATATCGTTGAGGTCCAAAAAAAAAAAAATAAAGAAATCTGTGCGTTCTTTCAGGGTCTGGGTGCTAACAAAGTTACAAGGTCACAGGGGTCAAGCCAGTGATTGAGTTTACTAAATAAGATCCTTGATGCTGTTTGTTTCAGGCTAATGAGGCACATTTATGATGACATTTTTGATTTTTTGATTTGTCTGCAGGATACAGTGTAGAGCATTTTGATAATAAGCTCGGAAGCTATAGAAAACTTGGAATAATCTTTGCATTATGTGAAAGAAGGTCTTAAGTGATCTTTCATGCCTACACAGCCGACATGACAAAACTACACAAAACTGGCTCTGCAAAATGTATATGTCCACATTCACAACAGGCATACAGAGTTCTGGTGGACGAATAGACACCTTGGAGCTATCATTAAACATGTACGCGAGTCCTGCGTGTAAATAACAGTGCGAGGCCGACGGATCGTTACCGTCTTCAGGCAGCACACAGAAGTGGGTTCGAATCCTTTTATGCTGTTAATTTTACGAGCTCGCCTCCATCAATTACAGTCCCAGGGCTAAGATAAGATTAAACAACTCACTGACTCACTCGCTAATGCGGAACTTTGAACAAAGCAGCTACACTTGTAGCTCCCCCACACAAAAAAAAGGATCGATACCCGAATCAGATGAAGAATCACTCTGCGCTGAGAGAGCGCGACGAAGCAGGATGGATTTGTCTTCGTAGCGTCAGCGCAGGAATGCCATGACAACTCGCAAGATGAATACAAACAGGCCAACCAAGCAAGAAAGGCAAATTCCTTCAGTGGGCGCAAATCTGCTAATCATGCAACATATATAGAGTATGCGACTGTTTATGCAAATCTTTGAATATTTCTCATTCTTGAGCCAGAAGAGTGTCACGATGTATGAAGAGTCAGACAGACGTTGGGCGGCTGTCTCTTCCCTGCAGTGAGCTTTCCTATTACTCCAGACTGGTCTCAGGGCCACTTAGCTCTAATTACTGCACCCTAATGGCAGGGCCAATCACTAGCAGGTTAATTGTTTGATCTCTGCCATATGTACAGCCTGCCGTCATGTTAATCTACCTCTCCACGCATACATGAGCCCACCACGTCGTGTCCCACATGGCCCAGCCGCTCCTGTCAAAGGAGGAGCCGCTGCTGATGCGTCAGGGAAAGGGGGTCAAGGTGAGTCGTGGTGGAGGTCAAACTTATCCTAAGCAGCAAAGCATCAAATAGGGAAAAAGTAAAGAAGAAACTGAAAACTTTTTTGTTTTTTGTTGTTATTAATTAAGTTTCAAATTTCTTTTCACAAGTCTGCTGTGATTGATATTGTAGCAGGTTGATTTTTATACAACTGTGTGAGTTAGCAGTGTAACTATTACCTGCCAGGATGTACAGTATATCTTATTGAGTGACTAATATTTTACAATCATTTAGAATCAATAAATTTAACAATGTTAAAAAGTAACTGCTGAATATGCCATTGTTATGCATCAGTAAAAACAGTAAAATACAGTAACAGCAGTGTGAGCATAAGCCCAGGGTGATATACATGTAGGTCTATGTGTTTTAAGGTTCAAAAAAAATAAGTAGACATTTTCTGAGGTTACTATGTTGAATCTGGAAACAGAAAAAAAAACAAAAAGAAAACAAGATAGGTCGTCTTTGCAAACAATATACTGCAAAAGAAGTCAGATGATGATAATAGTATCAGGAGTTTAGAGTTCGAGGAGGTTTAGTTTGATGGATAGGTAACGAAAGACAGGTTTAAGGTCCTTAAATCTAACCTAAACTTCAGTCCACTATCTGCTGCAGTCTTTTGGCTTGTTTTCATTCCTCCGCCAACTCCTGGGGGAAATATGTGACTGTTTAGCAGCTAAAAGCTCCACTCTGTTCGCCAGATAATTGCCAAATTTGTCTGGGTGCTTTTTTGGCACTGGGCAGGTAGTTAAGTCATTAGAGCTTCTGCATTCACACAGCGGCCCGCTGCATTTGTAAAACAACATTGTCGAGAGGATGCATCAAAAACTGAAAAGTGGTTGAGCATGAAAACTTAGATGGAGCTAAAAGACAATGCAACGGTGTGCAGACGTTAGAAAGCTGCAGAATCTGGTGATGATTCTCTGTGGATTTGTCACAGTGGAAACGCCTTTCACAAACAGCTCCGAATAACTAATTTTAGACTCAACACTCCCCCCAACAGAGACACCTCAGCCAACACAAAACACAACCGTCTTACTTAGTAGCATACCTCTCCTAAACCCAATGTCCTTTGTGCAGTAGCTGAAAACAATTATCCACACATCTGCACATCTAACACTAACGCACAAACAACTTTAATCAATGCAAGATCACAGATTTCGCTGCTGTGATTCTTTGAACCAGACGTTTCATAAACAGCCGAGCGTATGCCAAAAAAACGTGTCTAATTGCAAAATTTCTTAATTGGCCTCTACATGTTATTCCGACTCTAAAAGATGTATGCAAGGAACCTGGCTCGGTGCCAAGCTAGGACATAGGAAAAAAAAAAGAGTGTATCGTTGTGTGTGTACTAAGATTGTGTCCCTTTCTGAAAGGGTCATTCATATCGTTTGAAAAATAGATCCTCCACACGATACAAACTCCCACACATATACACACACACACACATACAGCGCCCACACAGTATTCCAAATAGCCTTGTCTTGATGGAAACAGCACATCCGGGGGGAAAGGACAGATATTACATGGATCATTAGGCGCAAATATAAAAAGGGAGCATCACAGAAGCCTAATGATGCTTTGATAAGCTCTGTTCCCGAAGTAAACATAATCTGTTGACTTTCAATTCTTTTGTCACACCACCAATGATAGTTGAGGCAGAATGGAGCATTCCGCTGTAAATGGGCTGCTGTCATGTGGAGCCAGGCAAGGTGGGACCCTCTTGAAGAAAACAGGAGCTGGTGGATGAGTTCAACATGTAAATACCGTTTTTTTTTATGCAGCGTTTTCCAGATGACAACCTCACCTTCTCATCTGGCGTGACACAAACGCCCGCTGTCCTAGCCTTCACATTACTGTTATTCACTGAGTAGCTGTGGCTCACTGTGCTGCCAGACAGTACTTACAAGTCAGGATTTACAGATAAGTGCAAATTGTTGCCGCATTACAGAGATACAATCAGAAATTCTTTCTCAAAGCAAAACATGTCACAGAAAGGCCCATTCAGTCTTGATATTCAAAGTTCAGCCAAAGTCAAGGCTTCCAGGAAGCACTTATCTACAGATGCGTGTGCGTGTGTGTGCATGCGTATATGCGTGTGTGTGTGCGCTTGCGTATATGTGTGTGTGTGCGTGCAGTGTTTTTCATAACCACCAAAATAGTTTATGGGAAAAAAATGTTTTGGTTTTTAAGGGTTGTACATTTGCATATTACTTACATTTGAAAAGACAAAACTTTCAAACAGTGTAGACATACAACAGTAGGTTAGAATATTATACACTATCAGAGTATGTGTCCTCGTTATTTGTGCAATTTGGTAACGATGATGGCCCCGATCAGACAGAGCAGCCTCTAAAATATGAGCTTCACCCCCCCCCCCATGCTACTCTTTTTGTTGTTGAATCCGAAACCTCAACCTCAAGAGCAGTGTGCTTTTTTTTTATTTATTTTTTATATTTTTTTATTTGATTGTTGCTAGGCAACTGCCAAATCATCTGTTCTTTGCTCAACTTTTGTTGTGAGAAATCACGGCATAAGACCACCAGCTCATCCAGGAGACGTGTCTGGATGTCAGTCGGTTGACGGCGTATTTTAGGATAAGTGGGAGAAAGCATGACAATCTGCTGCCAATTGCCACCATTTGTACAGATATGTTTGAGGAGACACTGAACATTGCTCAGCTGTGCGCGAGCTGTGCTAGCTCCTCTTACATTTCCATCCTACTTTTTGTACCAGTCACTCTCACCCAGCATGTTTTGATTCAACCTGTCAGGATCGAAACAAGTAAAAAAATAAAAAAAAAAAGCCAATGAAAAAAGATTGATACGTTAAATGGACAAACGCATGATATCACAATGTGAGCTAACGTTTTTTTTTTTGTTTTTTTTATCTAGCAGTGAGACACTGCAACCCCACACTGCTGCTTGGTGCATTTCTACAACAGAGCATAACGCTGCTTCCCAAAGTAAATAAATGTGAAAAGATGTGTTCCTGGAAAACAACAACTTTGGCCACAGAGAACCGAGGCTATAAAGCATTGGCCACACAGTCGTCATCATTTATTTCTCTCTGTTATCAATATACGAGACAAATATTGAACCATCTGGAGAGGGCCCATGAAGCCAGACATTAATTATTGTGCCCTTTGATGGTGATATACAGTGAAATATGCATAGAACTGTTCTGTAGTGAAAGGGTGCTTGCATTAGGAGAGGAGGGACACCGAAACCGCCGCTGCTTCCCCTATATTCATTTCCTTCATAATCACGCAAATCCTCCACAGCATTTAAAAAGCAATCCTCGCCCAGAGAAGTGTTTACTTTACATACAGTCTGGAAAGTCGTCTGAGCAGAGAGGAGGCACAGGAATACTGACAGGCCTGCTTCGTATTCCGTTCTCTCGGCTGCGTTTGGAGGGGCCTTATGAATCCTAATACAGCAGTAAAAGGTCTACGCACATGCAAAATAGGCGACGTTGTTATGCAGGTGTGTGGTCATTACTCTATGCTACGATCCACACGGCAGCATATAAAGCCAACATATATTATTATCTCCATGAAACCATCTGTTTAGACTGTAGACTAACGTGATGCTTTGGACTACGACCGATTTTTTGCCTGTTGTCATTTACACAATACTACTATTTAAATTAGGGAGGAGTAACTGCTGGTTATTTGTATTCCTTATATGTCACTGCATTATGTATGTTAGGTTACTCTGTTACAACTCTGTAGAAGTCACACATTTATATGCAATTTGTGTTTGCCGATTGTGAAAGTTTGCACCGTCACCTTTTTCGAACTTTGTATAAGCTCTGCTTGCAAATGACTGGTGAAACGGGCCCCGGAAAAAAACAAATGTTTTTCTCGGGAAGACATGTTGAATTTTTTTTTTTTTTTAATGTCATTTCTCCACTTATTAGTGCTAAGTTGTCTTGTAAAGTGGGACGTCTTTCATTGCCTGCATTTCTAGCCAAAGTCATAGCATAGCGCGCTGCCTGGCTGTACGCTCAGTGTACGCCTCAGTTAACCTGGACTGTGTTGCACTCGCCCTGAGGCATGCTGTCAAAAAACCTTGCCTGATGACAACCTGACAACTCCATCCATCTTATTTACCCGCTGGACAGCACAGATCTGCGGTGGCAATCAATAATGCTCACAATTAGTTTCCCTCCTGGGGGTGGAGGTAGAGGTAGGTACACGAGGGGGGGCGGGGAATGGGGGGCGTTTGCAGGGTTGGCTTGCGTTCCCTGACACAGCTGGACAGCTGGAGTTCATGTGTGGCCTGGGTCCATTGCAGCCACATGTCCTGACATTAGTGAACATCTCTTGGGATGTGCTGACATTTCCATATGGCCAGCTGAAGAGAGGAAGAGGCGAGTGTGTGTGTGGGTGTGTGTGTGTGTGCGTATATGTGTGTCCGTCCCCAAGCATGCCTGTGAGTGTGTGTTTCCTTCGTTAAGTGCGCACTGGAGTGTGGGGAATGGGGGGGCGTTTGCAGGGTTGGCTTGCGTTCCCTGACACAGCTGGACAGCTGGAGTTCACGTGTGGCCTGGGTCCATTGCAGCCACATGTCCTGACATTAGTGAACATCTCTTGGGATGTGCTGACATTTCCATATGGCCAGCTGAAGAGAGGAAGAGGCGAGTGTGTGTGTGGGTGTGTGTGTGTGTGCGTATATGTGTGTCCGTCCCCAAGCATGCCTGTGAGTGTGTGTTTCCTTCGTTAAGTGCGCACTGGAGTGCGTTGTTTTGTTTTTCACCTTGGCTCGGTGACCTGGAAAATCTCTTGCAAAGGGCAGCGAGAGGCTGAGCAGGATTCTCTGGAGGAAGCTGATGGATCTATATCAAGCCATAAAAATAGATAACTGTCATTCATCATCAGGGTGTCCGGCTGTTAACCCCGACCAACAGGGCTTAGCCACACAGAGCATACAATTCCCAGCATGCTTCAGTGTCACTTGGATGCCCTTAGCAACCTGACGTGACTGGAGATGGGTGATTGATAGCAGGTGTCTTCTTTGCCATTATCTTTTCTTGTGATGAAACAGATTAGATCAGGAACGATATAAGGAGAAAAAAAACTATCAAATAATAAGGACATATTGCCTGAATTCAGGTGATTTATTAACCCGAGGAGGTGATATATACGAAATATGACCTGCCATTCATGAATGGCTGAGATGGAATTATTGAAAAACGACTTTTTTGTCCTTTATTTGGCCTTTGTCGCCACTGACACAAAGGCAGAGGTGGGTGGATTTCATCTTCATACTTATTCTCATCATGAGCTGTCCATCATCATCCTAAAAATATATTTTAGGATTTATATTTTTAGGCTAGTTCAAGCCAATGTGAATGGTCTGTTGTAAACACATTTATGATGCCTCCTAAACCTTATCTCAACTCATTCAAATGCTTATCCAGCAGAAGTAATTACAGCTAATCAGAAAAGCCACATTCCCTCTTTTATGTTTTAGAAATTATTAATGTAGCCATACCCCATTTAAATCCTTCGAGAATAGCAAATACATATTCTATTTCCCTCAAGGGCAGTGAAAAAAGTCTGAACAAGCAAGTTGTTCTGCGGGGAACACTGCAGAATGGTGAAAAATCTATTAACTCAGCATAACAAAAGACGCAAAACAAATAAAAGATAGACCCTCCATTAATAAATGAGTCTCCAGCAATCAGAAAGCTGAGGAGAATTATTTCTCAAAGCAGAGTAAACACTGCCGGCAGGAGAAAGTAGTTTTACAGTAGTTAAAAAATGTATCCTCGTTAACTTTGAAAAAAAAAAACAACATCTTGATTGCTAAGAGGAACAAATGTAACTTTCAGGGCCTTCGTGAAAGTGAGTAAACGCGTGATGAAAAGTGGAATATTCCATGTAGCTGAAGGGTATAACAACATAAAAAAAAAAAGCAAAGCCGCGTCAGTTTAACTGTACATCGCTTGTGTATCTCATCAACCTGGATGCCCTTGAAGGTTAAAGGCAGGGGTCTCGGTGGCCTGCGGCGCCATTAAATCACTGTGTGTCAGTGTTCAACTTTGATCATGACAAATAATGGTGTTTTCATGTGAGCCCATGCATTGGACATCAATAAAGCCTAATGGCGTGTCAGCCCTATTAATGGATTACTGCACAGAGCTCATAAAAACACAATATCCCATCAAGTGTAAAGGCCTTAATGATCCCACAGAGTCTAGTAAAGTCACTGTAGGTCCCGTCCCCTGATGGATATCAGCCCTTACTCCATTTTATCTAACTACTGTTAAAGAGAACAAAGGACATAAAGGGATGAGGAACCAGTATGATTATCTGCAGTGGTGTGCAAAGTACAGCCGTGACTTAAGTGTAGTAAAATATTCATTTGGCGTAGGGGTGAACACAATGTTGGTTTATGTGACAGGAAACGTAGAATATGTGTTACTGAAAAGTAGAAGACGAATCTTTAATCAAGTTGTTTAACGCTGTCTATTTTTTTTTTATCCGCATAATAAAACTACAGAAGAAAAAAAAACACTACGTCCAAGCTGTTCAATCACAAACTATCAGTCACGTCACGATATATCTATGGCACACTCAGCTATATGTTCACCTTCTCACCCACAACATAAAGCTCTCCAGCAGGTGAAAACTGTGTCCGCAGTGACAATCTGTCATTACTGCGAACTTCTACGTACTTCTACGTTCCTCCTAGGTTTATATCAAATGCCATGTATATATGGGTGTATGTATACGAATAAATAGTTACAATACATATAAGTCAGCGATTGGCATCGGAATAAAATATCCATGAAAATATTCAAAGTCTTCACAGGGGCCAGTACTCTGAAGTAATAATAATGTGTGAACGAGTACATGATGAGTACGTTTAGATGAGTTGTTACCAACGTGAGATTGATTTCTGTTTGTGTCTACGTAAAATTGTATTTGTGACGTTTGTTGATGCCCTTGCGGTTCTGTGTGGCTGCTTAAGGCCTCGTAGAATCGCACACTGTGAAGCTGCCTAATCTGACTTCATTCATGTGACAGGGATATTTTCTATTTCAGGAACTACTATTCATACTCTGTGTAAAGTCAGGCCTGCTGCGCTCTGTGGCCATACTATCACTTCCATTTAGAAATATATGTTGTCACTTTGGAGGATTCATTCCTGGTGGCTACTAATTCTCTTGCTGTCGTGGTTTATTTTTTGGGTTTTTTTTTGCACAGGGAGGATCTGCTGTCAGACTTAAATAAAAACCAACTCTTTTCCCTCTCCATGTTCGTTAGGCCGTAATTGGCTTGCACAGATTTACTCACCGGGGGTCAAATCCTTTTTTTATGAATACGACCGCATTCCATGATTATTAATTTAGCCTGAAACACCTCGCTGCCTCTCCCTCTCCTGTTCCCTTAGGCCTCGCTGCTGTTGGCCCGTTGTTGTGTTTCGTGTCGAGATCACGGCCGGGGATTTGAACTGATGTTGGTAAATGTCAGCCTAAATGACAATTAGCATTTTGTCCTTAAGGTGTCTGTGAAGTGGCTGTACGCGGGGCTCCCAGTCAGAGTGGTGAACCTGTGTTATGATAACTGCTGCTTGTTTCCTACAGAGCCACAGAGGAGGCTGTTCCATTCAGCCACCAGTGTCAGCTAATTATTTTTGGCCCCCTGTTGTTCGACACGTTCAGCGTCTCCAAGGCCATTCCCCCTGCTACACTGCACTCCGAGGCGTCACCGCCTCGCTCTCATTAGAGACGGCTGTTACACTTCCAGTCTCGTGTATCCCGAGACTCTTTCTTCCAGTCATCCTTCATCCCTCTCTCTCTGTTTGTTTCTCTTTCTCAGCTTTCGAAGAATGAATCCCCAAACAGTCTGTTAAATAAAGATTCCTCTCCAGGCAGAACAAACCCAAAGTTCAATCGGAGGTGTATACACGAGGCTAATGCCTGCACGCACACACACACACACACACACACACACACACTTCCTTGTGGTTTCAGATGACATTACATTGACTTTATTCATTTTCTGCATAATTTCATTAACCTTAATTACAACTATTACTGGCTAAGCACCAACCTTAAAGGTCCCTGACTGAGTGAGTGAGTGTGTGTGTGTGTGTGTGTGTGTGTGTGAGAGAGAGAGAGAGAGAGAGAATAATAGCAGGTTATAGAGACAATTAAGATTTTTTGCAATACAGTTTCATATTCACTATAGCTGCGTCCAAAGCATGAAGCTAATAAGATCTCTCTCTCTCTCTCTCTCTCTCGCTCGCTCGCTCTCTCTCTGAGTGAGATGGTCAGAAGAAAGAAAAAAGTCAGTGGAGGTGTGTAATGACTCATACTAAATGATGGTCAAAAAAGAAAAAGAAAACCACAAACACAAAAGGAAAACATCATAAATCTATGGAGAACCAACCAGGTTGTTGATCAACGTCAGCGACTCAACAATTACAAAAAACCCCGACATCTGACATTTACAACTCGGTGACCAATCCGAACCAGCACTGCTGAATATAAACTCACAACATCCTCCAGTCACCACGCCACAATCAGGATGTGTATCAGGGTGGTGATGACAACGAGTACTCCAGATTTCCCCACAGCAATCACAGGCCACCGGGGGCCAGCATGGTTCAGCATGTCCTGGTAACCAAGGTATCTGGAGCCCTCACCTGAGCACAGCCCGCTCAATGCATAGCAACCGCCTCTCTGCCACCCTGCAGAGACTCATCTGCATGTCAGCTGCTTGTATCCCATAAGTCATTGTTTCAGGAGGAGCGTGTGACCGTGGGTGATGAGGAACAAGCAGGGGCAGGACTCAGTATGGCTTCTCTTGAAGGTGAGCCTGCAGGCAGCGTCAGGTTTGGTCTGATTAGCCTGTGTTATAAGAGATTGCTTCAGACGCACACCACCTGTAGTTCACACACACACATACTCTCTCTCTCTCTCTCTCTCTCTCTCTCCGCCAGTGTTTTATGAGAGCCATAGGCTCTTTGCCATAATTCATGTGAGGTGAATGGAATGTTTAAACAGGGTGATATTTGATTTAGTGTAGACGGAGGTTTCTGCAGAGCAGATAACACCGTCTGCTGCCGCTGTCTCACGCTCATCATTCATCATTACATGGCTCTTTACTACAGAACATATTCCAGCTGACAAAACAAGATGTGCATTTAGAGATTAGGGCAGAGCCTTGGCTGCTAAAAAAAATAAATAAATAAAAAAATAAATAAATAAAAAAACAATAAGAGGATCTTGAACGGAAAAACACATTTACATTTATCAAAGGAAAATTAAACGCCTTTTGTAGTACTTGAAACTCTAATGACGCACATATATAGGATTACCATGCAAATGTGTTTTTTAACACCGGGATGCAAGGGTTATGAAAAAAATATGGGGTCCGTCCTGTCTGTCGCTGTGAATAACAAACAGGCTGATGTTTTAACACATTATATATGAATGATGCTATTTGGCTTTTGTGGGTTTGGTTTATTTTTGCTATTTGACAGTCAGTGTGTGGAGAGGGGCAATCATTAAATGAAAGATGGAAATGAATAGTCAAAGCTTTGGTGCTCATTTTGAAAGTAGCAGCTGCCAATTGGCTTTTCCCCAGTGATCTTTGCATTATCTCATTCACCAATGTATGTGGTTGCTGCGTACTCGTGCAGAATATGCTTTTACCTGCATGTACAGTACACACGGCGACGCATTAAATGAGTAGCAGAGAGCTTCCTAAAAGCTCTGACTCACAGACTCACATGGTTTACATTGTGTACTACCACGTTGCAGTAGCTGCTAGGACATTAAAATGGTGATCACATGCACACAAATGCAAACACATTCAGATATTACGGTGCATCCAACACATATTGCAAACTTTTAAATCTTTTTTTAAAATCAACAAGGAACCGGTTTTAAAACTGCATTCAGATCCTCACATAAAACAAACAAGGCATTAATTTAAGTAATAGCTTTCTTAGCTGCCTGGTAGTGACACTATGAAGAAGAATTCAGAAAACAGAGATCCAGTGACAAAATAAAGAAATGAATAAATCAGACTAAACCAGAAAGCAATACAGTCAGCTCGTCTCTGTGTCAACAATATTTTTTTTCTGATGTTTTTTTTTTATTGAACTCTGTATCTGCAGTCCATGTAACAGTGAATCCAACGAGTCAAAACGTGCTCCTACTGAACATCTGCGAACTGCAGCAAATAACGATGCAAATCAGAAAGAGATGAGGCGGTTAAGGTACCAGTATCTGGTGGAGCAGGGCTCATCAACCACATTTGTCCATGTTCCGGAATCAGTTCCTCTGGGGGATGGCGTATTAAACAAAAAATACAAGGGTGAAATTCCTCTATGCCAAAAGACGTACGCCTGCTTCACCCATCCATGTCTACTATCCACCCAGAGTACATCCAGGGACTTGCATTTGATGGGGTCAACGGCGCGCGAAACATATCCCTGACCAGACTATCACTAACAACAATGACATTTCCCAGCTGTCAGTTTTTATCAGATATTGTGATGTGGAGGAGCTGTTTGCTATGATTCCACTGGAAGGTGATTCTACTGGAAGATAAGATCTTTGGGAAAGAAAAATCCTGGGTAGTTATGCTTGGAAAAGCTTGATGCCTTTGGGAACCAGCTTGATCTCTTACGCGGTGATTTGTTATCGGGGGGAAGCTGCTGCACTTTAATTCACTGAAGACGGAGCGAGAGCATAAAAATTCATCATCGCTGATGTGAATTTCTCTGTGAGATTCGATGACTGCACCAAATCCAGGGAGAACACTGAACTTACTTACGACTCTGGAGAGGATGATGCTGTTGGACGAGGGGATTCTAAGTGAAACATTTGAACTATTAATTAATTGATTAATATAATTAAATGTGATTATTCTCGCCATGATTTTATTTGTGATTCTTAACGAGACAACTGAGCCCCGTCTGTTTTATTTATTTATATCCATTTTCTGTTGTCATAAAACCCTGGCTTTTGTGATTCTCCTTTGTTTAAAGGGACATTAATTAAGCCAATTTTCCTTATTTTTCTCTTCTTAATGAGAGGTTTTAATTGTTTTTGTGTCACAGTTATTGTGAATGCAAGAAAAAAAAGGGAAACGTTCATTAAAATGAAAAAGAAGAATAATTAGTATTGATAGAGATTAAGTGCATATCCAACAGAGGCTGGCCTGACAACAGCAGTGGGTTGTGTAGGCTACTTGCGACTACAAAGTCAGACAGACTAACCTGCACATGGAGATAAAACTTCCTGTCAGTAAATCATTCCTTAAAAAAAAAGTTCCATTTGAGCTTTTTGGATTTGCTTCAATGTAGAAAGCATAAACAAACAACACACTGAAGCCCATTTTTCACCACCTCACATCCTCTGCATCCATTAACCTGCAGGCTGGATTGAAGCTTTGGCAGGACAGATGTGGGCCGCGGGCCACCAGATGACGATCACTGTCACGGAGAAACAAAATAAATCCCCAAACCCACTGAGCTTCACAGATTGATGACATTTTACTGAACCTCGGGGTGCGCACACTCATATTTCTGAAACACTGCCCTGAAGCACTAGAATCTTTAAGCACGGCATGTATTATGTAGCAGCACAAGACATGACACACAGCACACGCATTTCCAACATTACATTTGAGAATGTAAGATGCAGAATGTATAGAACACGAGAAAGTGCCGTCTTAACATCACAACTGGCAACCGGTTTCAGTGTTTTACTCAGTTCATAGAGACACTACAGCGTGAAAGTCACACAAACACGCGAGAAGGCAGAAGTGCATGTGTGTAAGTATAGGAACACACTAACGTATAGAGACAGGCCAAAACAACTCACACGCATGGAAGCGCATCAAAACCCCAATTCACATAGAGGGGTAGACAAAAATAGTTTTCAGATATTGTTTTGAATTTGCACACATGCACAGACACACACACACACACACACACAGACACCCACTCACACACACATAAAGTGCTAACTGATTCAGACAGTCTGTAACAGCCTGCCTCCTCCCAGCCAAAGCTCATCTTGCCCAAGCTGCTCGCTCACCTCTAAATGAGGGCTGTCAAGCGGAGCCATAGTGACGCCTGCCACCTCTAATTGGCAGTGCATTAACAATCAAATCAGGCTAATTAGCCAGAGCATGGCAATGAGGACTAATATTCTCACTGTGGCGACTGTGCTATGCTATTTTGCATATCATAGTTTCAGGAGGAAATTAGAAGACTGAAAGAGTAAGAGAGGAAAAACTTTGAGACTGACTGTCTCTTTTGGTTTTGTTCACTTTGTTCTGTTTGGGTGACGTCAGACTAGTTCCACTGCCCATTATATAAAAGAAGATGTTACTACAGGTAGAGGGATGCATAATTTACCCAATGAAAACATGCATTACTTCTGTCTGTCTCTCGGACAAACGATGCAGAAACCACAGGATGAAGAGAGGGGGTCTTTTTCAAACAGATCTGTCTTAATTCCACCCACTTTCAGAGAATCAGCCAGTTTGCAGTACATCGCATGTCCTATCCCGGATCACTGGACGTAAGGATCGATTGGCCACACTCGATAAAAAGTCCATCCTTAAACAGGCTCAGGGGAGCCGTGGTATCGGGTTTAGAAAGTGGTAGCAGCTTGTAGACGGTCGGGCAGAGAGCAGAATGAGTAATGAAGAAAGAAAAAGACATTAGAATGAGGAAGAGGATGGAGCAGAGTCAGTGTGTGCACACGTCGGCCTGTGAGGCTGCGTGCGCTTGTCCAAAGCCAATGCATTTGATTCAAATTCAAATGCAAGCTCCCATATAGCTGTGTTTAAGGGTTCACCCTCATTCTAACAGAAATATTGTCTCACTCGCCTCCCATAGCATGGAGACAATTACAAACAAACATGACAAAAATAATTTCTTATACATATGTAGACCTGCTCTCCATTTAAGTTATACTGTATCTTGCACAATTTGAGTTAGTATAGAAATTTATATTATATTTATTTTATTTTAATTAATTTTTTTGATATTATATTTATATTAGAAATTTGTATTTGTATCTGTGTGTGAGAGAGAGAGAGGAGAGGGAGAGAGAGAGAGAGAGTGACATATCTTTACAGTGACAGTTGCCGTGATGTAAATGCTGATGTGGCTTTACCCCCCTCCCCTCCCCCCCTCCTCCCCCATGCATTTACCCTGTGCCAGCACACATTAGTTATACTAGGTGATTCATACACGCAAACAGACACACACACACACACACACACACACACACACACACACACACACCCCTCTCTAAAACATTTACACTGAGACAGACAAATGGACGCAGCCTGTAAACAGACACCAAATCCTATATACGCTCCAACACAAACACACGCTCACAGCCACATTTGCTAATGTACAATATGCTGCATACGCACATATATTACACGCACGCGCGCACACAAACACATTAGTTATACCCGACATCTCACACTGCCCAAGATGGATGTGATGTTTGCACTTGTGGTTTATGTTATGTGGGACATTTTCTGCCCTCCACTTTATTTGTGCTTGCCCTGTAAACTGGAAGAGGCTGTGCTTTCAAATGAGTAATTAGAGAGCTGTAATGCAGAGCTTTGTTTTATTTGTTTTGCTCGGAGGAGTCTGAGGGGGAGGGATGGAGGGAGGGATGGATGGATGGATGGATGGATAGATAGATAGATAGATAGATAGATAGATAGATAGATAGATAGATAGATAGATAGATAGATAGATTGATAGATTGATTGATTGATTGATTGATTGATTGATTGATTGATTAATTGGTTCTCCACCGGTGACGTCGTTGTTTTGTGCAAAGCAGTAGTCACTCAGTGAGTTCACTAAGGCAGTGGTTGCTGTCAAAAACGATGGGGCGACCAGGAAGCTATAAAGCTCAAACGGTCTGATGTATAAAGTTGTTGCAGAGACGCTGCAGATTAACGGTTACCAGGGGAACACTTTGGAGCAATTAGCTGCTGCAAACCCAGGCATTTGTCCTCAGTTGAGAAATACACGTTTTAATGAATGCTCGGTGATTTGTGACTAGGCAACTGCCCGAAAGTGACAATATGTCTATGTTCGCGTTAGCTGGTTTTACATCATACACACATATACTTACAGTCTGGTCACAATGGATATTTTTACATAACACACATGCATACATTATTTTAGATTTGACAAAGCTGTGCATAAGTGAAGAGAGCCATTCAGTTGACTGGTGACAGGAGCTAAACTTCACTGCACTGTTCTGTAAATCAGCGTCTCTGCGCTTGAGTTGAAGCGTTGAAGATCATAACTGCTTGTGTCATATTATGGACTGAGCGCACCGTTCTTAGAAATGACAGCATAAATTAAGCTGTCGAAACGGTTTCATGACTGTCCAAACACAGCCATGCCTGCCACAATATGCATCACAAGCATTAATGAATCCACTTTTAAACCATAATATATATTTTTAAGAAAACGAATTGAGTTTAACCAATATAAACATACGTTTGTCTCTACTTTTGATTGTAATGACATGCAAGTTGGACCTAAGCAACATATTTCAGTAACCACACCAAAAATACCACATAGCCTATTATAGGTAACGGGGGAAGGAGGTAACTTGGAAATAAAAAACTACAGATAATCACCACAAATCTAATTTGTACAAGATTAAACTGTATTTTATTAACCCTGAATTTAAGGAACTATTTACAGTTTAACTTAGAAATAAGACAAAATCATAAAACAAACTATCACTATTTAAATTGTGTTGTGCTAACAGCATGACAAATCTACTCATCTACCACGTGCACACACACAAACACTGAAAAACACACACACAAACACACACTTGCATCACCCTCTTTAATTTGTACACTTTACTCTGACATACAAATAGAAAATGTGTTTACCATCATTACCGGAGCTCGCCTGTGCCTTGGTATGCTCATCAGCACAATTAGCGACATGAGAGTAATCACAACTCTTTGGCTCAGCCAGCGCAGCTGTGAGCAGACACAATACTGAACACAATTAACAACACCCAAATCCAATTAGCAGACAATGAAAAGTAACACAACCTGATGGTGCTAGTTAACCACTGAGGAGCTGACTGCTGATCGCATGTGAGGAGACAGCAGAGAAGTGGGACGGGGGTGTGATGGGGGTAAGGGGGGTGTGTGTTAAGAACAGTCATGTAGGGGTGAAATAAGCAGGGTCATGGAGGGTTAGAACAGCACCGGGATGTTATTTTCAACATTTTATGTACCAGCGTGTAAAAAACACACACCTTATCAGCCTCGACCAAAAGGAGCGGCCGCGGCCTGGCTCGCCTCAGTTCAGTCCTAATGGCTCAAATGAAAGTCTGCTGCTTCCTGTAGGTGTTGGAGTCCACACACCAAACGGAATTAATATGTGAAATGTATAAATCACTTTTGATTTGGAAGTTAATATTTTCACCCAGTAGTTTTAGATTTTAAACATAATTAACTAATTTATTCAAATCATCAATTAGAATTATTTTTTACAAACACTCATATATTGATATGTGACAGTACTACACACCAGTAACAGCTGGAAACACTGAAACTTTAATTGTTAGTCTGTAATAAGCATCTGACAACCGCGGCTGAGATAGAAGTGAAAACTCGTGGCCCCTCCTCATCAAACTCATCTCCCACATGCAATGCCGTGCTGGGTTTCATCTCGCCTTGCATTAACGCCATTGTTATGGTTCCTGATGTGCATACACGGAAAACCCAATCTAATCCCCTTCATAGATTGGATATGCTATTTCTTGGACGTGATATCTGCACGCTGTGACCAGTGGAACGGCGACGCGTAAACAGACTGGGTTTTCTATCCTCGGCGCCAGGCTTTGCGCTCTTTAATCACATTTCCAGAGAAAAGCGGCTGTAAACAGGGGGAACGTTTGTCTGCAGCAGGTGTCTGATTAACACCGCGGTCTCTTCTTTGTTGTTTTCAACGGAAAGGATATGAGTACACGTGCAATGTCACACGTGAAACGTGCACAACACGCTGGACCGGGGAGAGGGCTGCAGGGTTTCCTGTTTTTTTTTTATTGTATGAGTATCGTCCCTTACTGAGAAACTACTCCATTTCACTACATAAGGTGGCAAAATGTATTTACCCATGCTGACCACACGGGTTCACGGACACAAAACCAGAATATACTATACTACATCTGATATCACACCAATATCGCTGATACAACAGCCTGTTCTTATAAGTCATACTGTCAATGCCTGCGTCATCCCTCCTGTGGAGGACATGGATGTGAAGCTGAAAGCATTACCTTCATACCAGGGAACAGGGAACGTTGTACACAGATAATTAGCATGACGCTGACTCAGGAATTGTTTGCGTACTATCAAGGTCATAAGACTAATCAGCATTAGAGACACACACACACACACACACACACACACACACACTGGATGAATGAGCTAGAGAAAGATGGGGAGAGAGGGATGCAGACAATTACAGTTGAAAAAATGAGAAGTTGCAATACACACAGACTTTATGACAATATTAGTGGAGGAAGAAGAATATTTGGGTGGAAATGGATCAATGTGTGTGGCGATACAGTGAAAGAGCGACATTAACAGATAGGGAAACAGCGTATGAGGTGAAAGTCTCTGTTCAAACAGTGTGTACGTGATGGCACTGTGTGTCTGATAGGCAATGTAATGGATGGGTACGGTGACAGCACGATAGAGAAGGAGGAAAGTCAGCGAGCAGATGTTACTTAAATCCACCGCAGATGGAAGCGGGGACTTTACCCCCCGAGCAAAGCCCAGCATGTGGCCTGACGGCAGGTAGACAGAGGGAGATAACAGGAGAATTATGAAGGGAACAGACTGGAGGGGAAGGGAATTAAAAAGGAAGTGAAAAGAGGGAAATAAAGAGAGGGAGAAGGAGAAGGAAAGCGAGTTTAGTGGTGCATGTCCTTCCCATTGAACAGTATATCCTGGTATTGAATAGCTGGAGTTGATGTGTTTACC
Organism: Trinectes maculatus; assembly: GCA_016785345.1. Lineage (NCBI taxonomy): Eukaryota > Metazoa > Chordata > Actinopteri > Pleuronectiformes > Achiridae > Trinectes > Trinectes maculatus. Next base: position 153,517 of record JAFBJQ010000665.1, read on the forward strand.
TCTCCATCAATTATGTATAGGTCATAGTTATTTATTATGCACCATGAAAACCACACAAAGAGTGTAAAGACTTGAACACAATAAGGTATGATTTATTTACACATACTGCGCCTGTGTCTATCTCTGAGTGGAAAATATTCACTTTGGGGGGAAAAAAAATAATCTCAATGAAAATAATCATTCAGGATAATATAAATATTTCTCTGTCACAGTTATATCGTTGTGGCTAACTGGTATTTATGTGAGGCCTGGTTTGAAAACATGAAATTTGATATAAAACTTAACTAGTTATTATTGTTATATTATTATTTACTTATTTAGTTTTACTTATTTTCCCTGGCGTCTTGGCTTGACAAAGTCAAAAGTACACCACTGTGCCACGGCGTTAATCTCAGTCACCTGTTTCAATGTTGTGATCGCTTCATTGGATTAATGGATTTGTGGGATGGTGGTACTTTATTTAACACGAGCCTTCAGCAGTGGTTGCAGAGAAGTTCTCGCTTTCTACCTGAGTGAAACTGATTTTATTTCCCTTTGAGCTGCTCCCCCTCCCCCTCACACAATTTCATGGTCAACGAGTAGCCCCCACAAACATCCCCAGACTTTATAAATATTTAATTTTTTGGATTTCTTATATTTTTTTCTATGTACAGCTTGACCTTTATATCTTTAGCAGTCAGGGACCAACTACATGTCTACACTGCAAGAAAAAGAGAAGTCAGTCTGAAGTCCGTCCCTACGGTGCCCAAGCTGTATGACAGAAAAACAAAGTCTTGGCGCATGTTTGTGTGCGCTTGTGCGTTCATGGACAGCACTTTAACACAGAGGCCACGTTCTCTGTTATTCCTGGAAACACATGTTGGAACAGTGTGGCCACACAGCTTCCCAAAATACGGAGAATTGTTTCGTGGTAACTGTTTCCCACAGACCTGGAAAGTGTGTGTGTGTGTGTGCGTGTGTGTGTGTGTGTGTGTGTGTGTATATATACGCTGCTCAATGACTTTAATGTAATGGAATGGATGAAAACTACAGTGTGGTTCCAGTGAGGGGAAAGACGGTGGTGGTGTGGTCTCACACTGGACCCACACACATCCATACATATACAGTACAGTATACACACACACACACACACACACACACACACACACACATATATATATATAATTCTGAACGCCAACACGGCTACATATGATATCAGCTCTGAGCACATGGTGATGAAAACCTTTGTCCTTCTACAATATAGTCATATTCCTGACACGTGAGGGGATGCACATTAATTCCGGCAAGAATTCCTGGACTGCCGAGGTTAAAGCCCCTCTGTCTGTTCTTCCTATGATCTATCAGAGGGTCCTGGGGGGGGTTGGACTGAGCCAGATGGAACAAGGCATGAACAGGAGTTTATAGAGTTGAGACACATCAAAAAGATTAAGACAGCAATCACAATTCATATCCCAGAGAGAGGCACGAGGATTTCAATTATTCTCATTTGCATGTATTGTGTGTGTGTGTGTGTGTGTGCACACCCGTAATGACATGGTGGAACTGGAATTACAGATTGTAAATATTGTATTTAGTCATAAATATATAGAATATTTAGATGAAAGAAATAAATTAAAACCATTTAACTGTGGTCTTTATAATCCCACAAGTTAAAAGCTGTTTCTTACTCTAAAACGAATCTGTCATTTTCATTAGTTTGATTCATTTGGTCACCAAATGAATTGTATGTGTCATATGTGTATGTGTCATCATAGCAATGGTCTGGCAGGGTTTGTGTGTGTGTGTGTGTGTGGGTGTATGCGTGAGTGTGTGTATGTTGTGTGAGTTCAGGCAATGATCCTTTGAAATGTGACCAAATGTCACCAAAATCTTTTTGATATTGTTTCAAATGAGAGACCTCTGGTGGCAGAAAATGACATATTGGGACTTCAGCTCCAGAAGCATCATATTTTCCTAGAGATGATGCATAATAACATCACTTTTCTCCCATGCTCTGAAAAACAAGCTGCAGAAGTGCTAATAAGCAACAGAAATACTTTGGATTTGCAGTCAACATCGCATCAAGTCTCCTGTTTGTTAGCTCCAAATCAATGGCCCTCATCTGGTCTAATCACATTACTCTGACAAAAGCCTCTAACAATGTGATTAAGTCTCCCTGTAAGTCCACGTTGCGACTGACAGATTGTTGACTGCCTAACTGCGCAGAGTCACAGGAAATGAGGCAAAATAGCATGAGTTATTGATAACAGTAATTATCTGAGACCAGTGCAAGCTGTTTGTGGTAATTGAAGTCATTTGGAAAAGAGCTTGGCAGCCCCTGATTGCAGCTCATTCAGACTACTTGTCTCAGGTGACTCTGTCTTTAAATAATAGATCAGCCACTTTGAGAGGGATTTCATAAATCTGAAACATGAGCACGCAATGTCAGTTTTCCCTGTCAGTACCATTTACATTGTGCCGTAAATGTGTTGTACTGATACACAGAGTGTGGTATGTGCTGGATCTTCACTGGTCCACATTGTTTCCAGGAAATATTATTTATTTTTAACTAGATGACAACCAAAGAAGCATTACTGCAATACACAACAATACAAAGGATTTAAAGTAGTCACACATTATAGCAAACCATTAGACTTAAATACCTAGTTAGTACTGTAGTTACCAATTAGGCTATTTTCATAAATGACATTAAAATGTCCCACAACTTTTAATAAATATGTGTTTCGTTGCTTCAGTTCCAGTGTCCTGGTACTCAGCATGCAGGATCACTGTCACACTGTGATGACTAACTGAGGCACTTGAATAAATTGAAGCCATCGTGTTTTTCCTACTCAGACAAGTAAAAAAAGTGTCAGATGGGAAAAAGGGATAAAGTTCATCCAGGGAAAGACACAAATACTTTCACTGACAGTTTGCGACGTCGCCTCTTTTGCAGCTGTTGTGGAAGATAAGGCCAACACGACCCTACCATCACCGAGCAGATAGCTGGACCACGCAGGCAATATTATGTCTGTCCAGTCAGAAGTTATTTTGTATATGACGCCAGGTTGAGTCAGGACAAAAGTCTCATCCAAAACATGGAGACAACTGCGCCACAAACAACAACAACCGGCCCTGCAGAGACACATCCTGAAACTAAAATGAGTCAAAGGCGACCAGAAACCAACAGCCGCCATTTTGACAGGAAACAAGAGGTGTCACTCCTCACATGAATTAAGGCTCTCCACATAAACAGAACAGAATCCTCTTCTTTAATGCGATTAGCAACACCGGTGTTAAGTCTGGGTTTAAGGAATATAATGCATATAAATATCATATAAATAATATGATATAAATATAAATATCTGTCTTGCTTAAAAGGAGGATAGCATGACTGATGAGACAGGAAGACCTGTCACCGATGAATGAGAGCTACGCATTGGTCCATTAACCAGTCGTGTCTTTTTACAGCCACCGAAAGGTCTTGAAGACACTTGTCTTCTCCAGCCTGCGCGTAAAACGGCTCCTGTGTGAACCCCACCCCAGACACGCTGCGTAACACGGCTCCTGCTCATTCATAATGCATATGAGGACACGCGGGGTCTCCACAGCTGTCTGGAGACACATGCGCTGAATAATAATAAACGCTGACTAATAAAAACTGATATTTACAAAGGAAAGTTCATTTGCGCTGTGAGGATGGATGGGCAGTGGTGGACACTCAGGCCTACATGATAGGATGGCAATACGTTCACAGGAGTCTTCTCTGGCCTTTGTCATAATTCAGCCACCTGAAGCTATTGTTAAAAAAATATCTCATTCTTCCAATTATGTGGGTGAATTTGGTGAATTCTCCTTAATTGAGCAACAGTGCGACGGACACTGTGTTTGCATTCAGTACATATCCTCTGATAACAGTGTGTGCGTTCGGGTTGGAAACCCAATCTGCAGGGCATCAGGAAGAGATGAATTACCTGTGGAAGTCAGTACGCATCACCTGCTTTTATCTACACACATCCAGTTAATTCTACAGCGAGCGAGCTTGGCCAAAGCCCAGATCATTATCTAACTAACCATTCAGCTGTGTTACAGTCTCATTTAAACAAATGGCCCTGACTGAACCTCTGGCTTTGCTCCAGTTCACCTTTCAGGAGTCAAACTTTGGGAAGACAAAGCAGTTCTGTTCAGTTCTGTGTTTATGGCCGCAGTCCCGACCACGTGTCCACTTTACAAACGCACACATCAAAACGCATGAACTCTGCGAACATGTCCCAACAAGGACAGAAACAAAGCAGAAAATGTAATGATTAGAACGATTTTGTGCTCATTGTCTGGAAGACGCATCTCTGTTTTTAACATCATATACACGCAAACACACACACACACGCACGCGCGCACACACAATATGTGATAGAACAGCCAACTCCACTATGTGGTGGCCTCAAGTGGTAGTGGGAGGTAAGTGAATTTTTGAAAGATTTTTTTCTGGTGCTAAACTTCTTTATTTGCCCTGAAAGAGTTAAAATATATAAATATATTTTACAATAATTATAAAAATTCATTCATTTTTGAATACTTTGTTCTCTATGTTTTAATCATGGCCCAAGACAAAGTAAGTTTTGTATCACTGTGTTATCCTTAAAATCTGTATCAGTAAAGTCATGTATAATAATGACCTCATAAATATGTTCATGGGGTGAATGCGTGTGAGATTTGACCACTGACATAGCTCTGCTCCATTTATGGACAAGTTGCATTCATAAAGTGTCACTGGGATGTAACAAGAAGTTCCTGTTGTCAGAAATCAACAGGCGGAAACGCAGCAAACCCCGCGGTGTCAGAAGTCATACGAGGCCACTCGGGAAATAAAGACAATGTGACAACACCTGTCAGTGTTGTGTCACCGCAGAGCCGTGCTGTGACAGAGATGAAGAAGAGCGCTATGATACGTTCCGTGCCAAAGAATGGCTCACTGAAGCGACAGTCCCAGACAACCGAGTGCGCTCCATCACTTTAAACTGTCAGCTGTTATATCAGAGCGCGGTTACCTGGACGATGACCTGCATAAAGACACCAAAGCAGTTGTTTTGTAGACTTTTTCCTCCCTACAACTATATTGTTAAAGTTGTCATGCCAAAATACTACTACTAAAACCATCAAAAGCAAAATACAGTAATACTAATAAAAATGTCCTCAAATCTCAATGGATTGCATGGATTTTTTTCTAATTTTGTAAGTGGTTTATTATATTTCATTCTTTTTTTATGCAAATATTTGTATTTTAACTGATTTCAGCAGCATTTTAATTACAAAGGTAATATTTGTTTTCACATGGTCAAAATGTAAACAAAAGCAAAGGCTACAAAACACGTTCATTGAAACAGATGTCACGGAAGATGGAAAGGACCTTACTAGTTTATTACTAATGAAAAGCCGCTCCCATAAAGCTGACTGTGTTGACTTCACCACTTTCTTTATCTGAACTGCCAACTTGTTTCTGGACCTTGTTCAAGGCTCCAATTTTAATTAACACTGCCATATTAAATCTAATCAATTTTTCTTCATTAACAGGCTCATACCACAGGCCTTTAAGGGTGCAGTAATTAAACCTTTATTTAAGACAGTCTGCTCTTAAACCAGCTGTTTTAGTCACTTATAGACCAGATGTAAATAATGAAATCAATTAGTGGGACTCCTGAGCTACACAGAGCCAGAAATGAACGTTATAATGAACAGCTGTGCTTTTTCTACTATGAGTGACAAAATGTCTACTATGAAAAACACTGTTACACCTATGTGTGTTATTGTCATTATTATTATTAATATTATTATTATCATAAAAAATAACCAGGACTTAATCACAGACGTTCCTAATGCAGCTCCTGCTCTCTGCCTCTCTCCTCTCTCTCTCCTCCATCACTCCTCTTTCCACTCAACCGGTCGCAGCGATTGCTGCCCCCTACCTGAATCTGCAGTGGGTTCTTCCTGTTAGGAGGGAGCTTTTCTTTTCTTTTCTTTTCTTTTCTTTGCACACTCTGTAATACTGTAATAAGTCCAGACCTTCCTCATAAATTGCACTGGAAATGCTGCGATTTGGCACAATGCCAATACGACTGAAGTGAAGTGAAGTGAAGTTCTTGTGCCACTCAGGCACAGAATGAGTACGTTGTGCACATGACTGTTGCAGCAGCACTTGAACACCCCTCAATTTTAGAAAGTAATGGAAAACAAGGGAAAATTGGTGACTGCAAGAAGTTGTCGTCGTCATTAGTGCGTGTCACTGCTCAGAAAGATCTGTTCTTAGGACTGCTTCTTACATTAGGCCCATTACACGTAGTGTGGAGACAACGCTTTGACAAATAGGACTCAGAGGTAAAATCAATGACACTGAAACAATCCTGTCTTAAGAGCCCCTGACCTCACTGACCTTTTGACAACACTGACAGTAAACAAAGCCCGCAACACCAGACCTCCTTTCCTCACTGCCTCCATAATGTATCGGTTAATAAAATGTACAAATGTACACCGGGTTGTCAGCCTGAATGCTCAACACACACACACACACACACACACACACACACACACACACACACACACACACACACACACCAAATTCCCTTTCACCTCCAAAGTGACTCATTAAGTGAGTATTGATTGGGCCCTGCTGGGACGACCGGAGGCCATGTTTTGCTGTCAGTAATCAGCAAGATAAGAGAGAGAGGGAGAGGGTGGAGAGAGAGAAGGGCGGGGGGGGGGGCATTATATGTATATGTAAGCAGTGTAAAAGGCATTAAAGTTTCTCCCACTGATATCACAGACATTTGAAATAATTACTGAACCGTCTTACTAACCAAGCTCAGCTGTTCCACACACTTATGGCCTGATGTCTTAATCTGCTTTGTGAGTTTTGCCAGCAATTAACCACAGAATTCTGAATCTAACATTATCTGATGTTTATTTTGTGACATTTTCTATCCTGCAACATTTGACATCTTTAAAGCTGAGGGTTGCCAGTTTGTAGTTAATAACCCCCCCTTAACTAAGACATTGTTTCATTGACCAATATTTGTCCATCAACTCATAAATCTTACCTATAAAACAAAGGGGTGTAAAAATCCACACCGTGTTCTAATAAATGAATGTAATTATTTAAGAACAAGGTTTATAGAAAGACAGAATTGTATCAACATAAAAAACAGAACTATGTCCCCAGTCAACTTATCCTCCATCACGTCTTCCCCACCAGAGAGAACACATTTGTCGATTTGTTTGCTCCTCAGCTCTTCCGTTCTCTCCATCCTTGCAGCATTTTTGCTTGAGCGGCTGCGCGGACTCTCCAGATTGGATAGAGTCCTGAACCTTACTGGACCAATCTCCCCTGCATGATTGAATAGGCTAAGTGTTATCTCCCCCGGTCAATATCATATACCTGCCGCTGCTAAGCGATTGCTTTTCTCCCCATGTAGATGCTTGTCAAATTGAACGAAGGCCAGAGTTTATCGATTGGGTGATAAGGGAGGTGGCGATTGAGGGATTGGGTGAATTTAGGTTGTACTCGTCGCTCGTGGGATGAGGGGTGACTGGGTCCTTGAGCAGCTCGGTATAGGTATCCACACATAGATTGCATGGCAGGTGGAGTCGCTCTCAGGTCTGTTTTTATCACAGCTCATTCAGCAGGTGCAGCCTGGAACATCTCTGTGCTCATGTGGTGCCCATGTCCTCCAATCTCCTCCACATCTACTAATGCTGTAGTCACTCTCTCGTTACTACCTGATAGTAGTGCCGCTTGTGAAGCCATATGGCAACTATTCTTACATTTTCCTCTAATCCTCATACACTTTCCAAAAGACAGACAGACAGACGGATAGACAGACAGATACCCTTGAGCAAGGCACGCAATACTGAATCATTTCAGCACAGCGCAACAGCCGCCCACACCACAACACTTTAAATTAATGTCTGAGCTGGGAAGAAATTAATGCAATAAATGCTGGAGCGGAATAAGGATGCATGATTGGCAAAATCTTCTCTGAGATAAATTAGATGAAGTGCAGAGGGCAGCCAAACACCTGAACTGGGCCGGTGTCCAACGATCTCAAAATCAAAACCTGTTCACTTTGGGAGGCAAGAAACAGACAGAAATCAGTTTGACAACAACTGATTTTCTGTCCTGCTTGTTATTATCTTTCCACAATATTTAGACTATACACCTTTTTTTTTTGCCCAATTAATTTCTCTGCCGTAAAGGTGTCTTTTTTTCTTTCAACATTCAGCTATAACCTGCCATCAGAGTAAAATGATGTAAAGAAAGGTAAAAGTTGCCAAAAAGTGGCAAGTGAGTAGAAGACGGCACTGAAAACATAAGAATGAGGAGTGAGAGAGACAATGTGATGAAGATGAAGAGAAAGAGATGGATGGAAAAGGGGGATGGGGGGGTGATGGAGTGAACGGAGACTCCTCCCTATAGGTTAATGGAAAGGCTCTGCTGTAAATGAGTGCACAGCGCCGGGGCATCCACCTGAAAACGATGAGAACAGGAAAAGAAAAGGAAAAGGGAGGTGAATCAATGTAACAAACAGGGTGAAGGAAAGAGCCATGAACTATTAATGAGAAGTCATTTTACCCGATGGGGAGCGAGGCAGGAGAGAGAGGTCAGTGAATTACCGGGACGAGGTGCTTTTCCTGCAGAAACACCGGAACACTGATGAGCGCCGTATCAGAGGGAACATCGAGCAGACTGGCCTGCGGCACTTCTCAGGTAGCGCGGTGCAAAAGTGACGTCTCAGAGAGGGAGACATGGACAGGCGGGGAGGGAAAGAATGGAGCAAGGACGTACGGGTCAGTGCAGACAGACAGCAGGCGCTTTGTAGCCGGCCCTTTATTCGCCATCTTATATTTGTCAATCAACACTATACAGTATCTGATAAAAGTCAAAGTGAAGGACAGTTATCCAAGACTTTACGTTAGGTTTCTGCTTATCAAGCACATCCATCCATCCATCCATCCATCCATCCATCCATCCATCCATCCATCCATCCATCCATCCATCCATCCATCCATTCAATCCATTCATCTTCACCATTTAAACTCAGCAGGCACCATGTTTCAGACATATCTGCACAGTGCTATTTTGTAGGTATTTCTGTGCAGTAGTGTTGAGGTTGTTGGGCCCCGTGTGATACAGTATCTTTTACACAGGGCTCAAAACCCCTGTTGGTGTCTCTGGGCTCCCATTTGAAGAGCTCCCTGGGAGAAGATCATGGGGGATTGAAAGGATTAGAATATGTTGTTATCCAACCTTGTTATTATTGATGGAGACTCCGTTTCCAAAGTGGCTTAAAGAGGACAGTCGCTCTTTATCATCTGAGGGAGGAAATGAGTGGCAGAACGCTGCCGCAGGTCTGTCTGATGAAAAAAAAAAAACGACAAAAAAATGCTTGTCTCATCGGCGGTGAGCTAAAGGACTCGCATTGAACGGGGGAGACCAACTGTGGCGCCAAGCGAAAAGGAAAGCTTTTAAAAACACATTATACCCGAATAATGGATGTACCCAGGGCGATATGTGATAGACGAGGACGATTGAACCGACTTGAAAGATATCAGGGCTTTTCTCTATGCAGGTGAAATGTAAAGGAACCCCGCCGCAATCCTCTGGTCCTCTCATATTCAATAAACCCACTTTTGGCGAATGAGATGTGAAATTGCCTACTATCAATATAAGGCCTCCCGGTAAAAGGCATTTCAGATCTCCCCGAATTGGATTGTTCCACCATTCATTTTCGGTCACCGAGTTAATGGCCATTATGAATGCAGAGCTAGTGGGGCAGTGACCATGACTCGAAAGGTTTTTAATAGGCCTGCAGGGAGAGCCAGGTAAGTCATCCAGAGCTAGCCATGTGAAAGAGAGGACATCATTTGATAATTCGCCAGGTGTTTTTCAGAGAAGGAAGAGAAAGGCTAGGTGAAGGAAAGACGGAGAGAGAAAGCAAAGAAGAAGTTTTTTTCACTTTAACAGAACAGCACTTTTTTGGAGAGAAACTTTTCGTTGATTTTCTTTAAAATAAACCTTTAAAATATCTGTTGTTGTTATAATAGTTATCGTGTTACTTTTTTCAGTGAGAGGAGACAGAAAATTTGTTTCAACTATTTCCCCAAAAACAAAACAACAGAGTTCATGCTGAAGTGAAGCTAAAGAAGATTTTTTCTTATCCTCTACCGTTCTCTGTTGAACACATATCCTTTGTTGCGTGTTCAGACTGGACATCAACCAAATATCACAGTCTCTACAGGTTTAAGACACCGAGACTCGTGTCCTGCAGAGAAAATGGGCCCATAATTGCAAAGACTTAATGAAAAAAACCTCCAATCAGCAGGCTGAGAGTTTAGAAAAAAAAGCGAAACACATAATGAATAAATTAAACCGACGCAGACCAGTAAACACTAGCAGGAAAATACGTTGGGGACCGAGATAAGAAAACGTGCATTTACAAAATGAAATTAATTAAATGTTTATATTTGCTGGCCTTAATATGTACAGAGAGGGATAATAATTCATCCTGTCGCCTTAGGCTTGCTGCCGCATGACAATAAAATAAGAAAAGAGGATATGAAAATGAAATTAGCCTCTTTCTTTGTTGACCATGACCTCGAGATGAAAGCAGGCTGTTGCCCATATTTAATACCCCTTGTGCTTAAGAAATGAGCGGTTGCATAAGCACAACTTCCATGTGTAATTAAACTGGGGAGGAAACGCCAGCGTCACCCTGTCTGCAAGCAGTGTTCAGGAGTAATGCATATGGAAAACCATATGCACATTTAATTCTCGTAAACATACTGTATACTTTCTTCAACAGTTCAGCAGCAACACGGTTATGCTGTAATATGCCAATTAAGTCATCTGTATTTTTCCTTCGCATCAGTGGGCCGTTGAGGACGGAGGTGGGACGGTACACGGGGACGCTGCAGTTGTCGACAAATCTTCTTTGAGACTGAGTGAGGTAAATTCTGGCTGGAGGTGGTGCCATCTATCTGTCAGCGTGACCACACGGATCGCTCTGGTATTCCACGCAGCTCAGCAGATTGATCCGCCTCAGCCCAGCTCCGCTTTGGCAGATTCTCAAACTGCATTGATCGGGACAAAACAAATCAATAATTTTTTTTTTAATGCATTTCTCCAAAGTTGATTCAGGTGCGTGGTTTAAAATTCAGCAGACAGATGACCATCTGGTCGCATCTGCTTTATGTTTCTTAACAGCTTAGCAGCTTTATTACTGCTGACACGCAGAAAGAGGGACGATAATATCAGAACTTGTTTGCACCTGTTACTGCCACATAGTGAATTTCTTCAATGACCTTGGCGACACCAAGTTTGACTCTGATGGTCCTTGTGTGACCTGCAGTTGTCGATGCATTTTACTTAAAACAGTGTGGAGGAGCAGTCGGGCAGCACCACAGCCGAGCTGCACTGAAGCAGGCACTGAATTGTGCATATGAAAATACTAATATAAAACAGAAATTGGTGCTTTTACAAAACAAGTGCAGCCGATTAAAGTCACAATCTGCAGCACAGCGGATCCTGTGGTCTCTGCAGTCGTCACTACTTCCTACCATCTGTCTGTGGCTATGTAGGTTATTGTCATAGTCATAGTTATCGTCTGCGTTGTACTAGCCGTTTATCACAGCAGACGTTTTGACATGTCAACGCAGAGATATGCAGGTGTGAATAATTATGGTTGATGCTATTTGTGCGAGCGAGCTCCAGGGTTTGTTGTTGTACGTGCTAACGCAGGGGATGTGGTCGAACAGGTAAAGAACACATCCATATTGATTCAAAGATGTTTCCTACTATAACTACACATACAGTAATTCACATTGGAAAACATTTTTTTCTGAATTTCTTTTAAGAGTCTTCAAGACTTTTAAGTCATCTGATGTGTCTTTCAGGTTCTGAATCCCTCCTCTGCCTCCACTCCAATCAACAACAATTAGAGGATATTAATTGGCTGCGAGGGATATTAAGACAAACAGAGAGGGATGGCTGGGAAAACAAAGAGCGAGGAGGAATGGCTGAAAGGAAAAGAGGAAGGAAAAAGCAAAACAAAGGAAGTGCAGAGCAGCCAGAGACAAAGCAGAGTGAGGGGAAGAAAGAAGACAGACATGAGAAACCAAAAGAGGAATGACAGCAGGGAAGAAGGTGTGTGTGTGTGTGTGTGTGTGTGTGTGTGTGTGTGTGTGTGTGTGTGTGTGTGTGTGTGTGTGTGTGTGTACGTGTACTGTGAGTGTGAGTGTGAAAGACTGGCACAGAGGAAAATGAGTGAACTAAGAGCAGAAGTGTGCCAGTCAGAGGTGTGTGTGTGTCTGTCTGTCTGTGTGTGTGTCTGTCTGTGTGTGTTTGGGTGTGTGTGTGTGTGGTGATTGGGGGGTCCCCAACCCTCCCAGTTTGAGGGAGCCATTAGCAGCGTCTGCCTCCGTTTTCTGCCCATTCCTATTACCATCACAGCTGGATGCAGCCAAGTGTGAGACCTGACTTACAGACATTCTCTTCCGTTCCCTTCTCCTCACCAACACACACACACACACACACACACACACACACACACACACACACAAATACAAACAAACACATGCACGTTGCACACTGATATATCACCACTTGCTCTCTGGGTTGCACAGCAACCGTGCTTTCCCAGCCGGGTTCAAACCCAGGTGAGCTGCTGATTCCAGCGCTGATCACTACTTTCATCAGGAGCAGGACGTCTTATTGTCTTATATGTCTTTAAAAAAGAAGAAAAACAGGGCAAAGCAACTGGTTGTGCGTTGCACACGAGCAGCTGCCTTATGAATGATTTGTGAGCGCTCAATTATTGACAAGGCCTCAGCGATCCGATGAAGCCCTTGGAGCCAGTGGGTGGGATTCTCACACGGTGGGTTGGATGGTTTCCAGAAATTAGCCGCTGATTCCAGTCAACGCACAAACGTTTCCCCTTTGCCGCAACTGATGCGTGACGAGATCGCAGCCGGTAACAGGATTTGAGGGGTTGCGTGTGTAAACCGACCACTCCAGGGTCTAGAACGTAGCCGGAGGCGAAGAGATTGTATCACTCCACTCAATGTGATTAATTAAAGAGTTTCTTTGCATACGATTAGCATGGAGATGCGTGTTTGCATGAGGATCATCATAACCATGCTGTGCCACAACTGTTCTACATAAAGTTCTCTAATTGGTTTACATCATTACCTTTGGGTTTAAGCTCCGTGCCTCGTATGTCTGTTAAGTATGAATTCTATTCATAAATAAAATAAGGTGTCGCTGTTGAATACCTTGGGGGGCTTTTATTATATTTGCGGACTTTGATGTTTCCACGATTATTCTGAGGGGTCTTTACTAGATCAACAGCTGTAACAAGAGCTCCCTCAGATACCCTCCAGCTGTTTGGAGAGGGTTGAATGGTGGGGTGAATGGAGGGAGGGCTGAGAAGATGAAAGGGAGGTGAAGAAGAGAAAAGAAAAGTGGAAGCAGTAGAAAGACTGAATTTTCCAGGTGCCGAATGTGCAAGTGAAAGAGTGTTGAAAAAAAGAGAGAAAAAAAAACTTATAAGGGGTCGGGGCAGAGGTCAAACATGACCTCCAACCTCTGATGTTTGACTACATGTGCACAAAAACCAAAATGCATGCCTGACTATTGAACTATAGATACAGTATATAATATATATTATATTTGATCATTTGAAAAGGTAAAATATGAAAATAGCTCTTGGCTATTTTAGCCTCTATAATAAGGGCTGACTGATAAGAAAATAGGTAATTGACTTACTGCTCTGTGTATCAGGGACTATATCTCACTGCTTCGGTCACAGGTTTGCTTAGAGAAATGAAAATGGAAGTGAATGATTCACTTTGTGTTCAGATTCATTTAGTTATCGGCTGCATTTTATAAACGACGACACAAATGTCGTACATTACGCAAAATCATTCGGTTATCGATTAACGCAAATCATCCGCAATTTATTTGCTTTCATTTTCTCTACAAAATGCCATCTGGCAATGCTAAAGGCAATATTTACTTGACTGGTATTGGATTGCCGAGCTTGTTTTGTTTTCATCACAACTGACATTTTCCTGCTGGTAAAAAAAAAAAAAATCTTTCACCTTCCTCTAACACAGAACAGAGCTTTCATCTAGAAAAAGATATCTATGATTGGGTTTGGATCTAACCCCCTCTGGTTAGCATGAGGACTAGATCGTGGTTTGAGTTTGAGGTTTTCAGTTTTCTATACTGGGACGGACCAGAGCCCCTGTGGTGTAGCAGGCCTGGAGAAAGCCAAGTAAAACTCATCCTGGAGTCTGGCATCCAGCCGCCAACAAATAAACCTCATAATCCAACTGTAAAACCTCATCATCAAAGTGGGAACACTCATTTTCATTACGGCCCGAACATCACACGGTCATGTTGGTGTGTGAGGTGAGAAAGGAGGCAGAGTAGTGGAAGGACAAGCAAAAAGTGCTGGCTAATCTCACAACAAGGAGGTGGAGTTTCTTTTTGTTCCTGCTTTTCTACTCCACGTACTTGATATTCATCTTAATCACAGGACGGGAAAGCATAATTTCATTTTTTTTGGGGGGGTGGGGTCAAGCAGATGGTACCTTTGTTGAGGAGATTAATTACCATGCTGCATAACATTAATAATAGCAAATATGTGAAGGGAAATGCAATTTGCCCAGAGTGCAGGGCTAGTGTAAATAGGTGAGTCATGGCCGAAGAAGGCAGATAGCCTGTGGGTGAATTATAATGTATTCTCTCTGTAGTGTCTGTTGAGCCTGAAGCTGGCAGAGCAGATCAGACAGGGAGACTAATGGGCATTCAACCACCTGGCAGCAACATGGCCGACACCAGGCCCAGACACGCCACAGAGTCGTCACCGCTTTTTTCCTTCTTTTTGAGGTATATTTTTATTATTAATAATAATAATAATAATTCAGAATGAAAAACAATTAAATTAACATAAGGAATGGCTGAGTGACATATTTAGGAAACATTGCGAGTTGGGATAAAAGCCAATGTGCTCAAAAAGGCCCAAAAGTGTGCACATCAAAAATGAATATAACTCCTTAAAAGTTATTTTCCTATTTTTACTCTTAAAGCTCAGGGGATATTTAATGCGAGTATAAAAATAAAAATAGCAAAAGGCATTTGAAGCCTTTATTTTATCTTTTTCGGTGCACAGATCTTTTTAAGTCATAGACAGACCGCAAATAGAGCGTTTTATTTTTTTGGTGGATGGGAGATCAAAGACTCAGGTCTGTATCGAGGACGAAATTACACATAAGTAGTATGATCCCATCAGTCATCCTTATTATACTGTTTATAATACTGTCAGTCTATGGATTTCAGTCTGAAAAACAAGGGCAACCTCCCGGAAGCAGGTCGCGTCTTGTAGCTGTGGTGTCATGCCAGAAAAACTGCTGTCAGTATGAGGGGCGGCAATTTTTCCAGGAAATCCATAACGTATGAGGAAATGAAAGAGGAAGAAGAGCAGCCACCCCGGAGACACAGGGGGACCATCACTTCAAAGATGAGCACTTTTAGGAAGATTTCCATTTTCCCATCTGGCCACAAGGATAAAAAAGAAAGACAGAAGAGAGGGCACAGCAATCGACACTTTCACTGTCAGGTGGTTACAACAAGGCAGAACAATCAGAAGAGCTAAAACTGCAGTAGTACTACGCCATGTGTGTCTCCGCGTGGGCCTGCACATCACAATGTTGTGATGTCAACATTTTAAGATACAAGTCATTCATTCGTTCATTCGTTCATTCATTCATTCATTCATTCATTCATTCATTCCACTTATCCTTTAGAACAGTGTTTTTCAACCTTTTTTGAGCCACGGCACATTTTTTACATTAAACAAAATCCTGTGGCACACGAGCAATCAAAAATGTTAGAAAATGTCACAAAAAGTTTCCAAAACAACACTTTGGATGTCTGCAGACATGTCATCAATGCTTCTGACAACATTCAGCTCTGGCCCTCGAGCCATAACACAGGCACAAACAATCATTTGAAGTGACTAAATATTTTTTTGACCAATTAAGTGAAATTGGACAATTGCCCACGGCACACCTGACGATCTCTCACGGCACACTGCTGTGCCACGGCACAGTGGTTGAAAATCACTGCTTTAGAGGGCAGTGGGGGTGCTTTTGCAAAATGCCTTCGATTTCTAACTGTCAAGAGTTTTCCTGTCTATTGTGGGTTGTATACATCTTGCATTGTGCAGTTAGTGTTGTAAGAACTAGATGTAAGAACTAAAACACAGCTGAATGGGAACTGCGGAACCACACAGGTTAAAAACAGGGAAAATAGATAAACCCGGTCAGAACTGTGAGCTACAATCGTTGTCAGCTTCGTCAACACCTGTGCTGGCTTTACAGACACTGTTTACCTCATTTCAAGGCTGACAGCTCATCAAGATGAGCCACGAGATGCGCTGCCTCCCTCCAGACAAAAAGGACAAGGTGGCTTTCAATAAAAACATTTGAAGTCAATTTGTTATTACCTTTTTTTCGATTGATCAAAATCAAAACGTCTTTTTTGTTTTTGCATTTAATTTGTCCTCAAAAAAAGTTTGTTTGCTTACAATATGTATTATTCTTTGCTCATCATGTAAAATTGCTTGTTCAGGAATGAAGCACAAAAAAATAGGACCATATCCCTAATGTGTTATTGTTAACCTCATGATATTTTTTTTGTATTAGTGTGCTGCTGACGACATTCAATAACAAACCATCAATTGTAAACGTCAAAAAAGAGCCTTTACGTTTTTTTGCTATTGCTGGACTGACTTGAAACCCTGTGAACAGTTCAATGTGAGACCCTTGAGTCTGGAGTGTGTGTTTTGGTTTCTTCCTCTCATGTCTTTCAGCAGACAGCATCCTCTCATCCTCATTGATTAACACGTCAGACTGACCAGCTGTGTTTTGGCAGAGATAATGTTTTAATTAACGAACTTCAATATCTAATTAAGATTAGATGTAGATGCTTTATAGAGGTCATTTAAATGAAGGCAGACAGGCCAGCAGGGGCAGGTCTGGGCTGATGGTGGGATCAATATGCTGCTGTTGGGGAGTACCTGCCCGTGCTCCCGTGCCACTTTGACGGCAACGCTTCGCCGTGATGTTAAAGCAAGGTGTGTCAGTCAGGGTGAGTGAACACAACAGGCGACTCTTTTCAGTAATTTTCATTTCGTCCCTTGTTTTTGCCCTGATGGCGCGCAAATCACTACAAGGTCAAATCACCGGGTCTGAAAACCAATACGATGAGTGCAAGGTGTAAAGTTGGGAGTTGGAGCAGTTGGAGCCACGACAGCATACAAATAGAAGTAGAAGTTTGTTAATTATAAAAATAGATAATCTGTGTGGGGACCCAGGGTAGAATAGGTCCTTATCGCTCCCATGCTAAATCATAAGGGCCGAAAAATAAAAATGTGACAGAATGTGATGTAACATAATGTGATTTGGTGGTAATGCTTAAACAACAGGATGAAACAAGGCAAAAGTCTCTTGTAACGAAAATACAGGGGGTCCTCGAGTTACGACGGAGATCCGTTCCTGAGAATGTGTCGTAACCGAATTTCAACGTAAGTCGGAACATACATTCATATGTAAGGTACATACTAAGTTGTACCACTAGATGTCGCTATAACACCACCCTAAAATAAGAGTTTATTATTGAGAATTGACTTTTTGTCCCTCTTGACACACCGTAGGGGTTGATATCGCGAGTGTAATGAGCATTTCCTTTAGATTTCTGATATCAACCTTGTAGACCCTGTGCTGTGAATAAACGAATAAACCTACGGTATTGCCACAATCCCGAACCCATCTGTGTCCGTGTGCATCTCCTTACCGGCTGCCGCTGCACCGGTAAGGAGGTGTTGGAGAGCCACTTAAGCCGAAACAAGGAAGTTCATGGGAGATGTGTCGTAACCACAAAAACGTCGTATCTCACGACCGTCGTAACACGAGGACCCCCTGTTTAGATGGGATAAAAACTACTGTGTTGTGTAAAACAGTTCGGTTTGACTTATCTCTCTGTGTCAGTTCCCAGAATGTTCCTGGTATTAATGCAATAGTCAATAGTCCAAGTAGTTTAACATACCAATCAAAAGATTGTTTGCTGCCGAACATCAGAAGATAAATGGTACGACAGAACACTCAGTCCTTGGGCCAACCACATCCTCAGCTGAGGACAAGTCAAAGAAAGAAACTGTGCATATGGCTGCACAGGCAGCATTTCGAGGACAGCGCTGATTACATTATGGCAGCATGTTAAACAGAGCAGGACCAAGTAAGATAAATGGTCATCAATGGCGTATATGAATTTCCAGTTGCTGATTATTCCCCCGCTTTTCATCATGACCGTTTTTAAATCAATGCAAAGCTGTTTCTGCAGCATTCATTTGGTTTATTCGTCTCTGAACCTTGTCATAATAGACTGGACCAAGACAACTGTTATATAGTGCTACTGTTATTTGTCTCACTTAACAAAGCCAAGCAATATAATGGTTGCTTAGTATGAAATTAGATCCAAATCCAAGCCGGTGTATCTCAAATCAAAACGTATTAAGGACCTGGTGAATTACATCAAAAAGGACAATAGGTATGTGATGTATGTGAAAACTTCCAACTGTGACAGGTATCACTGGTATTAGAGTATTGTATTATACAATACTATAACTATATGTTAATTTATATATTTCATAAACAAACTACCACCAACATGGTCAAATGAAGGAGGCAACTCATTCAGTGCACAAATATTGAGCCGCCCAAGAAAATTATAATATCTGTGTTTCAGCCACAGATGTTTCGTGGACATATACAACTCAATCACAACTTTTCCCAAATACAACAGTGAAAGCACGATCAGGAATTCAAAGTCTTGTTTTTCTGTGGTGGTGGCTGCTGTAAAATACCGGTGATGTTTTTCCATAACCATACCGTAGTCCATATCACATTATCTGATGAAGGTGTTTATGCGCACTCTGATCTGAAAGAGGCAATGGACCGCATCCTCTTAAAAATTCCCCCAGCTCTAGGTTTATCATGCACAGAAGAAGTCATGCCCTTCATGTTTATTGCAGATGAGGCCTTTTCACTCCACACAAAATTAATGGAGCCCGACACGGTCAAGAACAAGACATGTTGAGAATGTGTTTGGCAAACCTGCAGACAAACTGTGAATCTTCTTTACGAGTCCCCCTGGACCCAGAGGCAGTGTCCTGGATAACAGACACATATACATTCCCCCTAGTTTGGTAAACAGAGGTAGGAAACTCTAGTGATGGACCAGCGATCTGTTTTCGCAACCACTGATGTTTTTTCACATTGGACTTTCTGGACCTGGGGCAGCCTCAAAATCACAGTGACGACTCATTAGCCTTTTGTGGGAAACAAAAGAAACCAGCATCAACTAAAACATTTACTATAGGCCACCCAACACCTATCACAATACTACTGGTCAATCAAGGATGCAAAACTGGACCACAGTTGCAACGAGCTTGTTTTGGCCTCCACAAACAAGGTCACCATGGCAACCCTTGATTCATTCAACATCCTAATTCTTTGAAATTTAGGTCATCGCAGCGATCGAGGCTGCGGCACACAAAGCAGATAACAGACAGCCAAACAGCCTGTCGCGTTTTGCATGACCACAAGAAGTCACCTGTCAAGAAAAAGAGCTGAAGCAGCAATTTCTTTGAGTCAGGGTGTTCTTGTTCCATCATTGTACAATGAGATTTCACATGAGAACTCAAAGGATGCTTTGGAACGACCCGTTTCATTAACTTGTGGGTCGAGCAGACAAAGGTATGTGGGAGACAAGAGGGCAGAGGTTACCATGTTCTTCACTTTCAGCCTAATGAGCGGTCCAACCTCTTCAAGGTGACTTTGATCCATCACCACACGGCTTCTCCTCACCCCCCACTTTTCCTCCTCCGCCGTCATGCCCTCCACACCTTCCCCGGATCGGTCAGCTCCCGTCACATACACACACACACAACAACTGACCCTTTCAAGATGCAGCTCTAATTAAAACCAGTGTTTAAATACCTCCACTAATCCATAGACTATTGTAGTGTATTAAGACTCACTTCAGCGATTAGTCGGGCACGTTTAAAGCCAAGAAAGGAAAACTCATTAGAGGAAATTTGAAAGATGCCCACTGTTGCCTTAAAGGCAAACTTAATACTCTTTATTTACTGGACTAAAAATATAATTATCTTAATGGCTAATAAATAAAATTAACTAAATGAAGGAAACTCACGATGCTCTACACCGCAATCAATTTGTGAAAAAAAAATCACCTCTGTCTGTCTGCCACTACCGCACACTGAACACCAGGACGTAAATTCAAGCAGGGTTTTCAAGGTCTGCTTTTATTTATCAAGATGCATAAATAGTCCCAAAACTCATTTTCATTCTATTCTCAGGAGCAGATCGTGTTCAGCTAGGTGCATGGGCCCAGCGAGACCCTCTGTGGTTCCAGCAAATCCATCCGAGACTTGCTTGGATGCAGCCATGGAAAACAGAAAAACAGACAAACTATTGCCTCTTGCAGAAAAAAGAGAAGCGAGGGGGAAAACTGTCACAGCCTCCTATTCCCCAGTGTGGTCACTGACACTACACCCTCTGATTCAAGCTCCTTATTAAATCACCCTGGAGTCTGGAGCCAGCCTGCTCGTCCCTTTGTTCAGACCAACACCATAGATAAAGGAAAGCGTTTTGCACTGGAAGTGCCACTAGGTCCCAATCTCACTACATTTTTTCCCCCCATTGCTGCGTTCCTTACTTTTCCCGCACCCTTATCTACACCTCTGTCCGTTTCTCTTTTCCACATTCTCTTCTTTCCACCCCTTAAATCTCCGTCTCCTTCCTTGACCACACTGTGAAAGAATCCTTTGTACGGCCATGATGGAAAGACCACTCCCAAACAAAGACACCTAGCACTGCGAAGTAGGGACAACAAATAGGATCTTTTGTGGGAAGTCTGAAGGTGCACTTTCATCACCGATGGACAGGAAAAGAAAAGAAAAGAAAAAAAGGAAAGAAAAGGATTTTCTAGGATTGTTAAAAACACTGTATAAATAAAATGAATTATTATTGTTATTATTCGTAGTAGTAGTAGTAGTAGTATCAGTAGTAGTAGTACTATCAGTAGTAGTAGTGTTTTGATTTTAGGTTTGACCAGCAACATATGGCAATGTGCATTGGCCTAGTGATTTGTATGTAAAACATGACAGAATGTGACAGAATATGTTTCTGCTCGACCATTAAAACCAGTCAATCCTCCACCAAAAAAGAAACCTGAGCCTGCTCGGCTCATCCAGGCTGCTCGGCTTCATCTCCTGTCAGGAGATAGCCTGTTTTCTCCTGTGGTCTTGTACCTGTCACGGTGAATGAGGAGAAAGCCATTGCCGAGGGTTAAAAATATCTGGACCTCGACAAGCTGCTTCTCCCGGTGAATCAAGTGAGATGTCACAAAAAAGGCTCCGGAGTCGGGAGCAGCACCTCAGATTCACCTCCAAATAACCCTTTATATTATGATATTCATTGTCAAGCAATGACAGTTATGCAGTGATTGGTTGGTTGTGGTTGGTTGGGACCTTGACGGTGAGGAGAGGTTTGGAAAGTGAGGACAGTTTGGTCGGGGGCCATTAAAGATTCTGTCTGGAAAGTTCAGAACTGACACTCGTGCCTGAGTGTGTGGGCACTTTGTTACCGTTACCACAAAAAAGTCTCAGTCGCAGCGGCTACGTCTTAACTCTCAACAACAAGCAGTCGGCCATAAATCTTGCTGACAGGTTTGTTGTTGATAATTGCAACATTTCTTCATTCTACCTTTTGGTATGTGAACCTGCGACTGACCGGCGGCTCCCGGGTTGCCCAGGTCGTCTCACATGGGAAATATCCCCCCAAAAAAACTTCCATACAGGTTCACTGCCGGCACAACACCCTGATACTTGATATTAAACATATCTGAGTAAAGAGAGGATACAAACAAATGTTCAGTTGTGATTTTCTTTGACGCACATAGGAAATACAAAATGTTGCTGAGATTGGCTCTAGTGGCCACATGATCCATGTTTGATGTCCATGTAATAGTATGCCTGCTACTACAAACGTCCCATCGCTTTGCCTTGTATTTAGATATTTTTGAGTAAAAGCATGCAGTTACCCTCCATTTGTCTTTTCACAACCTGTACTCATGAAAACCACCTGCACCACTGTCAACCAGGGACCCTGCAGAAATCCACTGGTGAGCCTATAATTAAATTGGCCGTTAAGAGTCATAGCTCTGATGGCTGATTCAATAACTGGTTATTATTTACTTGTTCTTATCAACGAAGATGTGTTTTTGTACAGCAGGTCTGATTCAAATTGAACTTTAAAAGTGGCAAGCGTTAACATTTGCTCGCAGAGATATGACTACAGCTAGCTTTCAGACGCTATTACAAGCACGCCTCATTTACTGCGGATCACTTGTGTGTCGGCAGGTAATTTCACTATAAGTGCTACTATAAGTAATACTATAAGAAGAGATGATCACAGACATGCGGATACATTAAATGCTAATTTTCTTAAATAGTTTCATTACTTACTAATTATCTTAAGGATAATAAAGTTGACAAATGGGAAAATCTGTCTGTCTGCTATAGATTAAGCATTCAGTCAATAATACTACAATAATACTTAAATAACAATGTAGATTCAATGATGGTTAGCAAAAAAGTTCCCTCTGATTTATATTTATATTTATATTTATATTTATATTTATATTTATATTTATATTATAGTTATATTATAGTTATATTATAGTTATAGTTATATTAAATAAATAGTGAAACTGAATTATGTTAATTAGGAAGACTATTTCAAGTTATATCAGTATAATTTACAGCTAGGGTTAGGAACACTAAAGAAACACCTTTAACCGAGTGTTTAACATTGCATCTCTCTGTCCTAAGAGAGAAAAATTCACTGTGCCACATATAAGATTACATCTTGACTGGGATTGTATCAGGACGGTGTTTGTCTGCTTTGCCTCTCTCGCTTCTTTCAGCCGACAGATTATTAAAAAAAAGTTTTACTTTTCTAAAGCCATATAGAAGTCAGGAGCTGGTGCCTGATAGCATCATATTACCAATACCGTACTGTATGTGCAAGGTTGGATCTGTGTCTGTGTGGGTTTATATGTGTTAGATTGTGTGTTTTTTCTTTGAGCCTATGATCCATAGGCTGAAGGTCACAGAGTGCCACTGTCCCAGTGACAGTGGTTATATATTTCGATCTATCGCACGGAGGCTGCAGCAGCGTTTTGAGGCTCACAACACGGTGGGGCAGAGATAAGAACATGATCACTGTCAACCTTAACCACTCCGGCCTCGCACTCTCTCCACCTGTATCTTTTTACCCTCCTCTCCCTGCATCTTCACTCTCTCTGCTACTGTGTATGTAACTCGCACGCACATAAACAACACACGGGGACAGCGTGCAGCTGTTAGGGTTGCAGGTAAACACGGTTTACTCAGCCACACATACGTGTATTACAAACATGTGCACAAATGGCGCGCCTCCATTTGATTATGCATGCGGAAACACAAAGTGTAGGGTACGTGCACAGACACCGGCATGTGTATGTGTATGTGTATGTGTATGTGTATGTGTATGAGTATGAGTATGTGTATGTGTATGCGTCTGTCTCTGTCTCTGTGAGCGACTGAAGCGGACACAATTAGCAACGTGTGGATTTGACTTCAGTGACTGATGCATATCCAAGTTGTGGGGAGTGAGTGGAAGTCCTGTGGTGATAAATGCATCATGGTGTTTCTATGGGATTCATTGTCTTCAAGTCTTAAACCAAAACATAACATGCAGTGAATCACAGCTAATTTCATTGAAGCGTCCAAATCTAAAAACATCCTGAAGTTCAATCTTTGAACTGTGAAAGGAGTGGACACAAACTCACTTAGGTCTGACACAGCGGGTGAAATATCTGGTCAGCTCTGGTTTAGCGGCTGGGGTGATAATGATCATCCCACACGCGCCACATCTCCAGCTGGCGAGGAGCTAAATTGGCCCCACAGAGAAAGGCAAAGCGGGATGAAATTGGATGAACAGCTCCATCCTTTTATTCTCCAGAAGTCACTTGAGACAAACAGATGTTAAGATGACCACTAGATACCAGTCTTACCGGCACCTCCCGGAGAGCTGTGGAAGTAGTGAGGGACTGAAATGGGGTTTTATATGGATGGAAGCGAAATGGGTGGGGATGAGTATATGAGAGCAGGAGAATCAAAAGGAGAAAAGTGGGAGAGTGGGAAAGCGAAAGACGGAGCCTGAGCGTGAAAAAGCTGGAGAGTTAATGAGCGGGCAAAGCCGAGGGAGCGGGAGAGGGGGAGTAACAGAGGGAGAGAGACGGTGGGAAGAAGAGAAAGGTGAAGGTCGGTGTGTGCACCTGTGTCCTCTGAAGAATTTATGAGCGGTGTTAAGACTCATCTGTAGCATCACGCAGCCAAATGGCTGTGTGGGTCTCAACCGAGACCTGAATCCTCCCTCCTGCTCCTCATCCCCAACGCATCATATCTGTCGCCATTTTAAACAATTTGCAGTGCAACATGTGTCGCGCAGCTGCATGATTAAGCAGCTGTGCTACTCATACAGTGGTAGTTATACAAATAACATGATTTAAACATGTTTTAAACGTTATTAACATGCGTTCACTGTCACATCAATAGGCGAGATGTCTACTACTCATCATCATGGGGGCAGGCGCCATTAAATCTTTCCAGAGCAAGCCTGATGCAGCTTGATGGAAAACCGTTAACCACACGCTCGTTGCACTCAACCAGAGTGCTGCCACTGCCGGAGTCTCCCAAAGCAACTAACACATTACTGCCATTATTGAAGCTGTACTCGTCTCTACAGCTTTGCTCCTGATGGGAACGCCGACAACATGTGGCGGGTCTAGAACCCATTTTCTCCTTCCACTTACACGTTTGTTTCAGCTCGTTATGAACTGTGTAGTTAAAAACAGATGCTGGTTATCCTCCGAGACGTCAAACAATGACAACGCCAGTGTTGTTTCTTGTTTCGGGTGCAAAGAATCGCCAAGTAATCCATTCACTGTCGCGTCGCGCTACACGCAAAGTGCCCAGAATTAGCATGCTTTACGCCTGCATCTGTTCCGACACAGTGGGAAGTGGAGCAACTGAAGTGATAAATAGTGAAATTTAAGGACATTTCCACCAGATAACACTTTTACATGTACTCTGTCATGGAGCAACGTTAGAGCTGGAAAACAGTTTCTGATGAATTTCAAACCACTCAATAAAGTATAAACACGGCAGCCCGCTAAATTAATCTTGCCCAAGCACCTGACATTCTCTAAATGGCATGAGTGGATTGATCGTGTTTTTCTCTGTATTTTTACAAGGTTTGTATATTTTCGTAAAGATTTATTGGCACGATGGGACTTACCCTAAAGCTTATTAAATATAAATATTATCGATCCAACAAGATTACCAGAAACTTTGGACAAGTTTTTAGATATTTGATTTTTTTTTCTCTCACTGTAAACATTACATGAGCTGCACACATATTTTCTTATAGACAGATGTCACATTGATTTTTACACTGCATAGCCAATCACAAGTTATAAATGCTATATCGACAAATACCTGACAAGTAAACTCATTTATTATAGTGCTTTTTTTTTTTTGGACAATTGGGAATTCCAGCAAAATCTACAATCTAATTGGAATTATGCATTTTTACACTTCTGCTCTGGTAAAGAAAAAAAAAGAAAGAAAAAAACTCTGCTGAATGCACAACACAAATCAATTTGCTAGTTGATTCAAAGACCATGGAGAAAAATAATCTTCTTCAATGGAGATGTGTTCTAGAAAATTTGATATTAACAAAGCACACCTATTCATAAAACTATGATTTTTTTTTCTCACAGTGAAACATTATGAGGGTATCTTTGCCTCAGTTTGTGCAAAAAAACATGGTTAACCCCCCCACCCCCCCACCCCCCCCAAAAAAACACCAGTTAAAACTGACTGGATTTAGAGAATGGTGCCCAACCACACTCCCAGAAATTTGCATTTGACTTATCACAACAAACAGAACAAACAAAAGACATGTTTTTAAGGACGGTATTTTTCATCCAAAAAATATTTTTTATAAAATTGGTCACTAAATAGAGAGGACAAGACTGGACAGGAAAAACCCTGACTGGTTGAGTTTGCCTGTATACCACTATAGATTTTTCTCCACACTGCTCAGGCTATATATTTGCTGTGTCCACCTCACTCTGGAAAAGCATCTCCTCCCAGGCCCACAGGGATTTCATGGGGGAAATGTTGAGGTAGCACACTAATGCATGTTTCCATGTTCCACATTCTTCTCATTAGAAGAAAAAAAAGAGTTATAAAAATAAATCATCCATAAACCACTGTGTAAGCTGTCGATGCCTTAATGAGAATTTGGTCTCAACAGTACTTTTTTTTATTTAGCTATGACAAAGTAATGTTAAATACCACACACACAAATCACTTGTACAAGCAGTGATTTGTATAAAACACGTTTTCTGACACACATGAAAAGACCAACCAATCAGAAACACAACCACACATCATGGAAAACTAATTATCTGACAGATTTACCAAAATATTTTTTTTCTTCGCTCGTACACTGATTCACACACTTACACACCTACACACACACACGCACACACACACACTGAGTGTGCCATATCAGTGGAGCTATTCCAGGAAGCCAGAGGGAGACGAGATAGGCAGTGCTGCTCTCACATGCAGGTCTGCCAAAGGAAAGCTCTTGACTCCTGCCAAGGTTGAGCGAGCATACTGGGAAAGAATGGAGGAGCAGACACTGCACGTTGTCTGAAACTCCATCAAACGATTCCTCTGTCTCATCCCCCCCAACAACAACCGTGACACCGCGTCTGATAATAACGGGCGAGTGCGTGTCTGTGTGTACCGCTGTGTTCGTCAGCCGGTGCATGACAGGGATTGATGTGCTCACTGTGTGTTAGTGGTTGTGTGTGCGCGTGCGCGCGCGTGTGGTCCGACACCAGATAGTTGTCAGAGAGCAGCTGTTGATCACAAATAAGGAAATGTTTTATTTTGCCAAACACAAACACAGGAAGAGTGGCCTTGCCTGCATCTGAGCAGCATTCACACACACACACAGCCCCAACACACACACACACACACCTTCTGAGACACAAACAAACATTTATCTGTGTGAGAGTTAAATGGGCCGTGTACTTTATTACTTCACATCACAAAAAATGACTTTCTCCCTATCACACATACTATAATCGGACCATGGGTTTATATTCAAATATCCACTTTCATAGCACTTAATGGATGAAAAGGCAAAGCAGAGCTTTATGTTCACCACACGTCACTGAGAGCTGAGGAACATCTTGACTATGGAATTTATTTAGTGTATTTATTAGCTCAGGTTATTAGAGTTTAATGGGGTCTGTGCAGTTTTAAGCAGTGCCTCCCTGGACACAGTCAAATCACACAGCTGCCAGGTACATTCCCATGACCAGCTGGAGGTTAAGTGTTTTCAACCAAAGATTCTCAGGGTGGTTTGACTGGGAAAAAAGAATAACTTTTCCAAGAAGACCAAGGACCCAGTTGTAAACGTATTAAAAAGGGTCCTTGGTAAATGTATTAAAATGTGGATAGTGAAGTATATTTAAATATATATGTGCATAATTGTATACATTTTCTAGAAAAATCTTATATTATCTATAATATTTCTTAAATAGCTTGTTAGGCATCAACTTCATGTCATTTGTCAGTATCCATTTCCACATCTGTTGTTGTCATCTATGAAACCGCTGTTGTTTTCTTTACCAGTAACATTAACCATGGAAACCCTGTTTGACCTGACTCATAATACGGTGATTTCACTTATGTTCTCTCAGTTTTACACAACCTCTAATTACTGTCTTGTCTTTAACGTTGACATTTACTAACCCAATCAGCCCTTTTATCAGCTGCTGACAGGTGCTACACAATTAGTATCCTTTCATCTCAGTCTCATCCTCATCCCTGTACTTGAGTGTGTGTATGTGCGTGTCTGTGTGCGTGTATCAGTGTTGGTGTCAAAAACACTTGGAGACGTGAGTGGCGGTGTCATTGCGTTGGTGTTTATGGCAGAGAATGAGGGGCAAAGCACCTGAAGCTTTTCCTGTCATCTCCCCTCTCAGCCTTCTTGCTGTGCCAGCGAACAACGCCCTCCTGTGCCAGTCACCATCACTCATGTCTGTCCCTTCATCAAAGCACCAAGAGAAACGTGGGAAGAGAAGAACAATGTGGGGAGGGGGGAAGGGGGGAGATCTATCTGTACTCCGCCGCACACTGTAAACATCAACAGGGCTCAAGCACATATGCCATCACAACAACGGGAGACTTTCAACACAGTTTCTCAAATGTCAGCATCACTTTACCCTCCACATCTGTTCGCATCACTCCGTCATTGACTCTGTTGTGTAACCGTCTCACGACGTGACAGCAGCGATTAGCCAGGACAATGTCCTTTTCATCCACGTTGGACTGAAAAGTGGAGTTATGACACTTTTACCCTCTATAGCTATTTATCTGTTTTTGCCAATAACACCAGAGGACACCGGGCGCCTAACTCAGGCACCTGATCCGTGCTCACCGCTCACTTCGGTGCCCGTCTTTTGTCAATGAAAAGCTAAGTTGGTGGCTGCCTCTTCCCTGAGGGGCGGACCTGAATGGAGAACAGAATGGTGGGGGTGGCGAGGGACTGAGAGAGGGGGGAAGAAGGTTAATTGGTTTTGCTGACCATCTGTCTACAAAGAAAGAGGTGGGCAGAGAGATGCACTCGTCAGGTTGAATAGTGCGGAGGATTTACGGGCGCTGATTGGCAGTGTCCACTGTGGTCACCTGTCCTATTAATAGAGCGAGTTCTTCCCTTAGATTAATTCATTGTCCCGTCTTAGTCCCTTCATCCTGCCCGTCTGTGTTTCGTTTAGTCCTGGACGCATTTGTCAACCGACCCGTCAACCTGTTTCTTTGGGACGCCATCTTTCCCATCTCGCTCCTCTTCCATCTCTGCGTGTCCTGCACTCTCAACAAGGTGAGTGATCCACAGATATCCAGCAGAGAGAAAAGACGAAGTATCTAAGCGCTGCGTTCAGCTCGTCTAAAGGCCTATAGCTGGCCTGATTCCCCCAGGGGCCACCTGGACCTGCAAAGACCTGGGAAGCTGTCTGTCTGCGGTGCTGAGCCAAATGTGGGTGTTTCCGTCTGAGAGAGAACGGCAGACACATTTATCCCATGACGCTTTTATGTGCAATCTGGGACGTGAACAAGTCACTTCGGATTGATAAACTCGGGTTATTTCTGTCAGCATGTTGATATAAGATGCCATCAGGGCAACCAAATGCGACGTCATAAGTAGAAAATGAATCACAGTGCTGTGGCTTCTAGCTACTGAATTAAGGTTGGGAATGAAAAGCTGTTTATTGTGATCCTAATAAAAACCAGATTGCCTGGTTGCGAGTGACAACGCAAGAACATGTGACGCCCTGACTTCCTGAACTGTCTTTCCGTGCTGCTCCATTTCCCTTTGAGGTCAGAGTGAAAGTGGAATAACTTTTAAGGGTTTAGTGCTTGGTGCCCTAAAACAGATGGTAGTGCATTAAATGGGCTTTTAAACACAGATTAGATGACAATGAATTCACACTTTAATCACTTGTGTACACCTACTGCTCACTGCACCGCACCACGGTGTTATATTAATGAATTAATATAATTATATGGCCAGTTTCAACATCCTTTATGATTTCACACATAAAAGATGTTGAAGTTGAACACTTTACAGACACTGAAGACTTTCTACAGTTCTACCAGACGAAAATAAAATAAAAACTAAAAATGTATTGCAAAAATGTTTCAATCAACTCAAGAGTTATACTCTAATTTCATAAATTACTAGTCTTGATGAAGAGATCGTTTTTTTGCTGTTTCAGTTCTGTCTCATAATCTTCCTGGCACATAACAAAAACATGAGGCAATTTTAGCCACTGGCTGGGGAATGCAGTAACATTTAGCCTTTACTGGCTACATCTGATCCTTATATTTACTCAACATTCCTCAGGTGGTCAAACAGCAAAAAAACGATGATGTGACCTTATGTCTAATGGATGTGTACATTTAAAAAATTTAAAAAATCATAAGCTACATAAGATGATCAAATGTCAGTGTAGCTCATCACAGGCGAAAAATTAAAACAGGAAATGGTAATTGCAAAAATGTTATCACACTCTACTGTAACAGTGCACTATATAATATAATATAATTTTGGCATTTGGTATTTAACATCTGTATGAGGATGAGTGTAATTATCCCTCGGAGCCTGTTCTCTGCAGCAAACCTCTAATTAGCCAAAAGGTCAAACATCATTTACAGTGTCTTTATCCTGTTAAATCATTAACCCACTGCTGGAATGCCTGTGCTCTTAAAATAATATATAATTATATATGTATATATATGTATGCGTGTGTGTGTGTGTATAAAATATGTATATAAGCTGTCAAAAAATAAAAGATTTAACCTCAGTCTGTCATTTTAAAACCTTTTCTAATTCGGGAGACTGCATTTGATATGCTGTAAGAAATGCTGCCATCGGGTATTGCGCTGTAAAGAGCTAATAAACGCTGTAGTATAAACACATTATCTACATCGTTCAGTAATATCAATCAATAATGCATCTCTGACACCAAAAAAAATCTGCTGCAATAAACTTTAAAGGTGTACATACAGTTTTAGTATCTCCAATTTTCTGAATTACAGAAACGATAAACTTTTAGCAAATACTGCAAAACTCAATACTACATTTAGAGGTACACAATGCTGGGTTTTACTACTTTTAAAATCAGTGTTACAATGAGGGTGACAAAGCCCTCATTGCGTTTGACCTCAAAGATATTTTATTTTATTTATTATTTTTTTGTCTTGCTTTGCTCTTTGTATTTGAAGCGCGTTCATGAATCTGGTCGGCTGTGGTTTGTTTTTAAACGTGCCACATAAATAATATTGACACTGACATTGACATTGAGTTAGCAGGTCATTACCGCTATATACTTGGAGAGGCATACTGACACATATTGGATCCAAAGTGAATCGATGTCAGGTCAGGCCTGATGAAGATGGAGCTGGGATGCGATCTTTCTAGTGTGATGTAATAAATCGTGGACCGACAGGAAATAATTTGAGGGAAATATGGGAGAAATCCCTCAGTGTTACACTGCAGCGCTCCTGTTAGGGTGATAAATGGAAACTGTCAACTGCCTTCGGTCCGGAATTTGAAGTTTATCGTTTATTTATTCAACTTCTAAATGCAGTCGCATAATGTAAATTCATTTACACTTAATTAATCCCTTACTGAGGCAGCCTTGACATTTCACTGGTCATTTCCTCTGGAAGGGGAACATTTAACACAAAATCACTTTGACTCTTCATTACAATTAGTCGAAGCTCTGCAGACCACTATTGATTGTCAAGCATGGTGAGAACGTGGACCTGCTACTTCCTCTGACCTTTAGGGTTTATAAATACTGACATGTCCACTGAGACATTAACTGGATAAACGAACCTGCCCATTCAGTCTAAAGACTCTGACTCTACCCATTTCTAATAGTGGGTTATGAGAAAATGCAGGAAAGACAGTTTTTAGTGACATCACTGAATCAGTGACGTTCTATCAGAGACAACAGCGCTGTGAGTGAAACCTAGGAAGAAAACTATATATATTCTCTATATATTTAGATGCCAGATGAAAACTGAAATAAAATCATACTAATCAATGCCCATTTACAAAGCTTAGAAGCTCTGACATTACTACATCTGCATGGCAGCTAAATCTATTGTCATCTATCATCTAAGTTTACTGTACATTTTCTTTATCACTAATTGTAAATATCTTGCTAACAAAAAAACAGCAAAAAGAAAAAGTTTGGAAAAAAAAACTAGTTTAGGATCTCGAGAAAATAAATTAAGTAGTATATGTAGTTATGGATTAAAACACTCAATCACCAGCCCTGTTATATTCAAGTTGGATCTAATTGCAATCATTGTATCAGGCATTAGAGATGCAATCAAGCAATCATCATCAAGATAATTCTAGATGAGAAAATCAAAACTAAATTGAAAATTCGTGTTCCTAGGAAAAATTTAAATGACAAAAAAAGTACATTAATGACTGAAGCCGGTTTATTTGAATAATGAGGAAAACAAAGCAGGATGAGACTGATGAGAAAAAGTCATAAAATAGTTCAAATGGACCTGATGTTATTCTGTCTCACAGAAATACTAAAAACTCCTAATTTAAGGTAACAGCCAGCTGAGAGGTTTTACACAGGGGTTTAGTTTTATGGGATAAAAAGTAGAGGGTTGCAGTGTTAAAACTGCTTCACCTTCCAAAACAACAAATCAAAGAATTCACAGTGTCGGCGGGGCTGTGTCAGCGTGGCACAACTCCACAGTGTCAGTGTCTCGCCGAGTGTCTGCTGGTATCTCTGCAGTGAGTCACAGCACATGAGTCAGACCTGTTTCCCTGAGTGTACCGTCATCTCTGACCCTTCAACAACTTCTTCAACATGCCCCAGTCTACACTGTCTCCTGTCTTACAAATGTCTATTTACACACAACACATTAGCATATGCAAATTTAAGAGAAATATAGGAAAGCTGACGAACACGAAACATACCCTCCACCCCACACACATACATTACTTTCTCAGGACCACTAATGAGAAATCTTATATCTCACAATCATTTTTATTTTCCCAAACAGATAAAAAGGAGCTCTCTGCAGCACCGATGATTCAATTTTAATAATCTCAACTAAATGGACGGAGCAGTAGGCGTTTTAGTTAAAGGCCACATCCAGCACTAGTCAGTGACTGTGGAGATTTAAGCTCCTTATCAAATATAAATAATAGTATGCTGCCATTAAGACACATGCATGATTTAGATCAATGTCCCTATTAAACAGCATCATTAATGAGGTGGTCGCTTTCTATTCTCCAGAAGGTTCGGCAATAAAATAAAAATCAAGATCCATGCCTATTCCTTTATTACGATAAATTATTCAATTTCCCCCCTCTCTTTTCTTCAAGAATCAAATGGGCTCCCACTGGATCATTAGGACAATGAGAAGTGCGTGAGTCTGGGTCAGATTCACCCCAGGGAGCAACCAGACTGAGGAATGTTCATTGTGTTTATCATTCAGAGCATCGGTGGCTTGTTTACTTCTGGCTTCCCAGATCTGCGATGACTCATTAGTGCTGCTGCAGCTGTGAATAGCTATGTCGAGCGAATTTTATCCCACTGTCAATAAAACCGTCTCAGCTCTTGTACACCATTAAATGTGTTTTTGTTTGTCCTTATTTGGTTTTTATATCACTTGCACCCTGATTGTTCTCGTAGGATGTTCTCCTTACCATGTTGTGCAAAATGTGTGACATGTTTATGACTACAAAACAATGCAAATGATTTTTGTATCAGTATCTGATACACAGATAGACAAATTAACTACAGTGTAAGCCGCATGTCTAAACACATTTTAATTTTGAAAATTATATACTTGTTTTCAGGAAAGTCTTATCACTGTAACTGTGGCAAATTTGTTTTATTTTTTTGCACTTAGTTGGAAAAAAAAAATCTGAAAAGAAATAAGTAGGGCTACCAAGCCGGAATTGCTGAATATACAAAGTCTTAATAACTACACTGTGTTTCCACCATCCCTCATGTTATGCACTGGTATAAACACACTGCTGTGCAGTGCCCTAAAGTATTGCGTATGGTCACACGAGATAAAAAATGAATCCGCTGTACAACATCATGTGGGCTCATTTCAACGTTTAAAAATTGGGACGATAAATACTAAACATCACGACACGGCACAGAAGAGCACAAAGATCAGATGCATCTTTGATAGCTCCTTGTTTGAGGAAACCATCCTCTCAAGCAGTGTGAGGCAGAAAAACGACGTGGGCGAAAATAAGCACTTTGCTCCTCCAGAGCACAGCGGTTAACTACATCTGTCAGAAACATAAGACTGAGGGGAAGTCGAGAGCTTGATGTCAGAGTCGTTCGGAAGCAGAGAAACGTATCCAGCCGATGAAAGGGAATGCTTTAATACCTGATGGTGGTGCTGACTCTCTGTAACTGACCCCTTTTGGCAGCCCTCTATAAGAAGACAATTCCAGCCAATTGTCAGCACTGACTTTTCAGGAATGTGTAGAACGGCTGAACACAACGGCGTATGTTCTACTATACACAACTCCAAGACAAGAACATCAGAACAAAACAAAAATAGCCTTTTTTTTTCCTTGTTTTTCCATATCTGTTACATAGCACATTAGTTTGCATCACCCAAATGCAGAGAGATATGGGAGATACTCACCGGTGCAGTGTGCTGATTGATCACATGGTTCAGTTGGTAGAGATGCAAATATAGATCCAAAACTCCAGTTTTAGGAAACTCAGGAACACTACTACTACTGCATGTCAACATGGGACATGCAAACAAACTGACTGACACTGGGATGCAGCCGATAAACACCAAGGAGGAGACTACACTGACGTGACACCTAGAGGCCAGGTGGAACTAATCGGGGCAGGTGAAGGTATTCAGAACAGGAAGCAAACTGAACACAAGCAGGAAGTAAAACTCACTTTCTTCTCCACACAAGACACATGTAAAAAAATATCAAAATAAAACAGGAAGTAAACTGTAGGCAAGATACACGTGACAACCACGACAAACAACCAGATCAACACATACGGGCCATGAAAAATCATCAGCTCATCAATGACCTCACACAACATTAAAAAAGTATATAGGGGAAAGAAATCAATGAAATCAAAATGATTTTATGTTTTTCTCTGGCAGGCTAGTCCCGACCGACAGTGATACTGAAACTGATATTCCGTTTAATAAAAGCCAAAGCGCTAATGGATTAATGAAGCTGCGGATGAAAATGTCAACACGATCCCTCCTTGTTACCACTTCGCCCAGAGTCGAGAACGTGGCGAGAGCGGATTATCAAAAGATGGCAGAGCGGATAAACAGTGTAAGTGTAAATTAGTCGTGTCTTTAACGCAGGACAGAGAAATAAATAATAAATCCTCATACCGGTGATTTCCAGCCTCGCCAAGGATCATGTTTGTTCTTAATCAGTGAAGGTCTCTGTCGGTTTGTGAGTGTCTGGGGAATCTTGTGTTGGTTATGTGCAATTACTTATTTGGCATTCAATAAGGCAGTGAAGCAATAAACCAGCTTTGTGTTAATCCAAGATTAATTCTCATGAATATTAGATCAAGGAGGGGGATTTCATGCTGGAGAGATGAAAAATACTCACCCGAGATCCATCACCAATTATATAAAGCTCAGGAGAGGAGTGTGTGCAGCTCAGTTCCTGAAGGTTGTTGTTGTTGGATGCTCAGCATGCCATGATTACTGTTGCACTTGCCCATCATACAGATTCTGTATTTTTTGTTTGTTTGTTCGTATGTTTTAATTTCAGGGAAAACCCAAATAATGAACCAGTTGATAGTCAACAAATCGTAAAAGTTGTTGTGGTTCTGGACAGAGACGGGGAATGGGAAATGGGGAATGACATGAGAGGTGGAAAGATAAGGAAGACAGAGATAATAGACTGCACACTGCGCTCTCCCCTACACTTGTAATTTATCCTGTTTCCCTCCTCTGTTCCAACCAAACACATCACACCCAAAGCCTCTTGCACCAGATCAGCATCCACATCACTGGTTTTAAATCTAAAGGATGAGCCCACCACCTACCTGGGGGCAGCGATCAATCACACGGCTTAATGATAGAACACTAAAATAATGCCTCTAAAATTACATTTTACGGACTGGTGGGGGTCTGACTCGTCGACCAGCACCTTACAAACAGTGCGTTCTGTGTGTTTTCTCCATCGCATGCTTTTATTGGTTTATGTGTGTAAGATTTGATGTAGACGTTTATTGCATTTCTGGTCACAGTGTGTTGCGATACATGAAATGTTCTTGTCATAATGTGATGTTACATAAAGTTCAAGCCCCAGTGTTGCTCCTGAGGTTGTGGTGGTGGTAAAAGTAATCACTACAGGAATCATCCGCAGCAATATTTGCTGTTCCCAGTTGGCAAACTACATATAATTTACTGTATATTAAAAAGTAGTCAGTATCAATACTGAGTGAAAAAAAGATAAACCCACAGCCCTTGAAGGATAAGAGCTATAGATTGATGGGTGAACAAAAACGTAAATAATGAATTTATCTTTGTGAATTTAATCTTAGTTGGGATCTCACATATGGGATATTACATAGGTAACCATCA
Source organism: Trinectes maculatus (assembly GCA_016785345.1). NCBI lineage: Eukaryota > Metazoa > Chordata > Actinopteri > Pleuronectiformes > Achiridae > Trinectes > Trinectes maculatus. Next base: position 189,978 of record JAFBJQ010000665.1, read on the forward strand.
GGTGAAGAGGTAAAAGTATGCAAATAAAAATACAAATACACCTATTTGAAGGTGGCTATGAGCACACAAATCAAAAGTGCGTTCAGTCACTCGTTGCTTAATGACCCTAGAGATGCGCATCTGTTGAGTGATTTACTGCACTCCACTGTGACTATTTCAACAGATGTCACCCTGTGGAATACACTAAAGCAAACAACTGAACAAGTCAGTGGTCTTTTATTCATTTATCCTAATTTATACGCAAACTGAAACTATTAATTGACACTTTAACACTATAAAGCAGGCGACAGTGATCAAAGCTTTTGGTAAAGTTGTATTATCTAATAGCCCACATACCCTCAAAAAACACTTCTGGGAAACAACCAAGAAACCTTCCATGATGGCTGGATGTGACCTGGGGTGACATTAATTTTGTCCTGTAAATGGGTCAAAAGGGGAAAAAAACGACTTCAGGTCTTACAGCACCAAACCACACAGAAAACAAGCATCCAGGTGTATCATTTCTTCTGTCCTTGTTCTGTCATTGGTCCCAGGTGAGGGCGCTACTGGTCAACACGTCCTGTCCTAATTACTCAGCTAGCAGGGAGGACCACAGGCCCAGATGCACTGGGACTCTCCAAGTGCTGGAGAAAAGGTCCCAGGCCAATGTCCACACAGAAACTCACGAATCATAGATGCCTCACGCACACACATACACACACTCACATATCCAATAACCTGCACACTGCTGTGGACCTGATGTGTATTTTGAAGATACACAAATATCTGCACACGTGCACACACGTACACAAAACTGAACCTCAAAGACTGTCAGGTCCATATGTAATGGGACTGTGTATTCTTCCAGGTCATTAGCCCCTGACTGTCAGGGTGCGCCAAGGAAGCAGAGGTGACATGTCGTCTCCGGCTGTGCCGGATGTGCTGCTGACACTGCAGGCAGACAGAAACACCAAAAGTTTGTATTCGGGGCATCTCATCTGCTATAATTAAATAATCTTCCAATATATTTGAGGATGTGGCTTTTGGGTGGGTTGATAAGAACAGCTAATAAGAGCCATAAAAGGTCTTTTTGACAAATGTCCATGTAAAGTGCAGAGATAATGGATGCAGAAATCTGTTTACTCTGCCTGCAGGGGGGGAAAGTAAGCTTTTGTTGCTTTCACATTAGATGTAGTGAGGATCACTGATGCGCTAAATTGATGCGCTAATTTAGATCTGTGTGTCATTGTTTCTGCTCAATCTCCACCACAATATCACTGTTGCTTCAGCTGTGAAACCACAAAAGGAAGGGGGTATTTGTATCTACGCCATACAGATGTTCCCTCATGCAATGTACCAGTAGAGAAGTCACTATGGTGCAAGTAATAAGAAAAGAGACTTATGTTTGAACATGTATTTAAGTTAAAAGTGAAGGATTTTATCTATCTGGTTCTGCTTTGTGTCAAAGCAAACCCAACCAGTTGTAAAATCCAACTGATGGAGCATCATTTGTCATACATCACATGATGAATGAGTGTTCCCTGACTCCGGATGCACACACACACTCATACAAACTTAGATGAACAGGTCCCTTTAATTACAAAGTGACTAAATTCTCTCGTTTCCATCTAACCAAGAATAAAATGTATCTGGTGAAACACCCGTTTGTAAATATGAGTAAAAATCATATTTTCACGCCTTATTGCAAGAGATGATTTTAGCACAGTTCCTGTTAATTAAATACTGATGCTGGCTGTTATCACAGCTTAAACGCTTTGTTTCCGAGTAACGAGAGTAAAACGTGTGCATCTGCCCTCAAGTCAGACCAGACAAGACTGAGGTGTTGTTTCTACAGCCTATAAGCACATAGTTCATAGTTACTTTTTATAATTAATAAACTGACAGTTAAGTAAGTCAAACCCGCAATTTTTATTTTTGACACCTAACTAATACCACAGCACAGAAAAAGATATGACGCCCAAAAGGCTGGCATGGCCGTGGTGCAGGACGGGGTTGGAAATGAGAGGCGGCTACATGGGGCACTACAGCGACTGGTGGAGGAAATTTGGCAAAGTAGTCGACTGGGCTTCATGCTGCTGCCTCTGTTCTGCAGCTACGTTGGCTGGTGTGAAAGGAAGGACGGCCAAATCCCCTAACCCGGTACAAATACGCCCCGACTAAACTGCTCCACACTGCAAGAAGTGTCAACAAGTGTCATGATTTTGTGGTAATAGCAAAAACAAATGTAAAGGGACATGGTCTGGTACATTGTTTTTAGTCAAAACATATCAGGACACAACTAAAAACTTTGTGCATTATGTATCTGTGGTCTAACCAAACAGATGGGATCGTTTACCGAGACAACAAAAAGTGCTTTCATGTGCAACTGTTGCGGTATGTTTAGTTGTGTCTCTAATTTAAGAGGCTGTATTTACAATGTGATTTCACCTCTAAAGGGGAGTTGTCAAATTACTGCGTGGTACATTTTTTAGACATAGCCTGTATGAACCGGAACAGATGGGACTGCTGATTAGCGGTGTAGGAGCCACAGTCAAATTTAGAGATTGCCTTGAACTTTTCATAACACCTTCAGTTTTCCAGCTATGCGGCTCATTGGATGTTCTTAAGGGGAAGCGACTCGTTTGCCTTTCCTATGTGTTAAATTCATTGAAACCGAACAGATGCACTGCTTTCATACGCGTGGATTCCCTTGCACCACGACTTTGTGTTCCTAGTTATACATTAGCAAAGTTTTTAATCACAGCTTTACTGCACAAGAAAAGTTTGGTTGAAGAAAACAGTCAACAGGTAGTTTAGGTACAAATTTAAGGTGCAAGCGTCACAGCAATTATCAGTTATTTCTTTGTCGTAGCTGTGAACAAAACCACGTGTGAAATACTATCACAGGTTTGTTGTCATTTCCTTAATCCATCCAACTGTCTAATTAACACCAATTAACCTAACTCCAGTCTCTTTGGACTGTGGAAGGTGCACGTGTGTTAACCACTGCTCCACTGAGACGCCCGTAACTCGATCCTGAGGCCACAATTAAAAATTGATTTAAAAAAGGCATTACAGCATGAGCATGAGATTCGGGGTGTAAAAGAGCAACACCTTGAATGTTTGTGGTGTAACATACCCTGCATGCAATCACTGAACTTGCAATAACACAACACACACACCAACTAGACAAGACTAGAATGACTATGGGCTGTTTTCACAGTCGCCACAGGCCTACGCCCAAAATGGTCCACACGAGGAACTGAGGATCAGATGCTCAGACGTACACACAGATGCACAAACACAGAGGCACGGATGTTTTCCCCAGTTCTGTCTTCCCAGTCTGACACACACACACACACCTGTGCTGCAGTAAACAAATCAGTCGAGTGTATGTCTTTCTCCCCTAATTAAGGAGTGAGCTGCTCACCAGAGTGGTTGATGGCACAGAGGGTTGTTTGATTCACATTCAAACGTAGCTACGCACTATGGACAGGACAGGTCCTGGCCCACGCTGCTGGAAAACCAGGAAGCACTGCCTCTTCCAGTGCCTGAATAGCTCAGTAGAGCAACAGATGATCCATACTTGTTTGTGGGTTTGTCAATAGAGGGGATCACTTTTACTATACATACAGCCATTTTATGCAGTAGTACTATAAATAACCTACTGATAGCATAAACGTTCAGAGTTAATTAGTATCATGTTAGTGTTAATCGAATACCAAACGAGACCCCTGAGAAACAGGACTGAATTTTCAAATTGCGATTTTGACATGAGAGTCTGTTCAGTTACGATTTTGCCAGGTGGGAAAATTTTCTGTTTCAGTCAAAGCAGTGGAGCCGGAAGAAAATAAATAAATAAATTGAGGAAAATTGTTAAACGATGTAACGAGGAACCGAGGGGGAGCGATGAAGGGGACAAAAAGAAGCCAAGATGAAATTAAATGAAAACAGCAAAGGAGAGTGTGTGTGTGTGGAATCACTCATGGCCGGCAGTGCAGCAGAGAGAACAGTGTGCTGTGGTAAATGAATTGTTCTGCGGGAAGCATTTTCATTTATAAAACAACAAGGGGTGTGTGTGTGTGTGTGGGGGGTCACTGTGAGCATGTGTGAAGATATGTCTATGTGCATTAGAATGAAGTGGAGCACTTATATCTTAAAGCCACCAACCCTAACTAATCATGTATAAAACCAGTCATTCCTGCTTTGTGTTGTTACAGAAGCAGCGTGAACAGAGGTTCGACTTTCTAAATGCCCAATAAGTCATTTAGTAAAAAAAAAAATGCCAAAAAATACATTTTAAAAAGACTAGAAAGCTACAGTACATTAGGAACGCTGAATTATCCTTATGAAATCCTTATGAAATCAACCACTTTATACCACTAAACACTATCTAGATAGTTTAAGACAACAGTTTGTTTCCCTCAGAATGTTATATAACAATTTTGTATGCATGGTTTGTTATTGTCTGCATGAATTCACTGGATGTGGGGCAGGTGGATGACTGTATACAGATTTCACTTTTATCCTTTTATTTATAAATATTAGTTTTTCCTGAATAAAAAGCATGGCATCAATGCCATTCTGGCTAATAGATACAAATATAGCACTCTATATAGTTATGTTTATGATCTCTATATTGCACAACACTATGCATACTACATTCATGACACGCGTAGGCATGGACTTATACACCACGCGCACACACACACACACACACACACACACAGATGCTTCAAAGTTTTTCGTGTGACAACTTGCGCACACGCACACACGCACACACACTTCACGGCAGCTATGCCAGGAGGCTTCGAGCCGCTCCGTTCTCCTGTATAGCTTTATTTGTTTTGTCATGAAAGCAAATTTTTGAAAATTGACACTTGCCGTAACGAGCATCTGTTTTCGCCATCTGTGGGCTATGCAAATGGAGCCAATGAATATTCAGCCAGGACTCAGTTTGCAGACTGGAGATTTAGAGGCACTTGCTTACAGTTGGTGGAGAGAGTCGTGTGGACCAGCGGGATAAGGAGGAGGGGGAGGGGTGGGGGGGGTGGAATAAATCTTTGTACCCCTGCTATCAATCGCCTCGTCTTTTCTTTCCCAGTTTAAGCCGGCATATGCTGAATGCTCTGCTAATGTGGTACAATTTATGAGCTGACAAACGGACATCTGCTTTATCTGTCCATCCATTCACAGGGACATCGGATCTACCTGTCCTGTGTGCAGAAATCTGTTTCCTGTTTCCTGCCACTGTGCTCTGCCGCCACTCTTCTCCACCATCCGCCATTTATCGCGTACTGTCCAAAAGTCCTCTCCCCGTCTCCTTCATCGACTTTCCACTTTGATTTTCTCTCACTTGCCGCCCGTCTGTGCTTCCTCCTTTGCCTCCACACTGTTTCACTCACTGTTTTCTGTCAATTCTTTGTTTCCACTGTTCTTATCACCTCTAATCCTCTTCTCCCTCTTACCCTCCCACTTCATCTCTGTTTTTCCACCTCCGTTCATTTTCTCCCTACAGCGAGGGCATTTCATGAATAATTCAAAAGCATTGCGGGATGATAATGGGAAATTAGAGGTGAGACTGTCTGTAGCCAATGTGTGTGTGTGTGTGTGTGTGTGTGTGTGTGTGTGTGTGTGTGTGTGTGGACATAAGGGGCTCTCTATCCATATTAGTTGTGTCAATAAAGTGACACTTCTGCTTAAAGTTGCAGTGTGAGGAAGAGTGACAGTCGATTTAGTCATCTCAGGATGACGACCTAATGATTATCGCTCTGTTGTTTTGTCAACGTTATCACTGGCTGCCATTAGGGCTATCACTCAAAACTGGTTCCTGGAAACGATTCCACCAAAAAGGGAAAAAAATTTTAAAAAATGCTGTCTTTTGGTGGCAGTAGGTGGTCCACGGACTACTGTATATAGGACTGTTACTTTTGTTAATGTAAGCTGTAGCTGTCTTGATCAGTGTATATGTATATACAGTACGTGTGTATGTTATATATATACTGTATATATAATAATGCAAAGCTACATTTTCCCAAATTTGTATTTTGCCATATGACAAAATAAAACAAAAGGCCTGGATTTCAGTCCATACCATTTACTGTATATACTGTACTGTATCTTCTTGGCTTCATGGTTTTTGATGCTCACGGTTTCTCGCCGCCTGAATATACACACCCCATTTCACATCAGCGCCATTTCACTCAGTACCTGTAAAACGCAATGATTTGAAGCAGTGACTCTGAAACGCTTTGTGTAATTGAGCGTTTGTGTCCCATCACCCTTCAGCCCTGTCCCAAAAGTGACAAGAGAAATCTATTTGTTAGGTTTCTGGGTTTTGTTGTGCTTTTGCTTCGGGTTCTTTTGTGTTTGTTGTTGTTTTGGTTTGTGCTCCTCCCTCTCACATGTTGCGCAGGGCTGAGGCGGAGCCTGGGTGCAGCAGCAGACACACCTGATGCCCATCATCGGCAATTAAGAGGGACTCATAAGCCGCAGGCTGTGAAGAGATCGACGCCGGAGAATTACACTACCAACGGTAGCAGTAAGCCTCGCAGCTCTTCCTCTTTGCTCTATTGTAGCCGCTTTACTAAATGCTACTTCTTGTTTCTAGACTCTCTGCTCGAAGCTGCACCCAGGACTCCTGCTGCCACGAAGCCTTTTCCTCCTGTGTTCCGCCACAGACTCTGGATTTTGCCCTCGCCTCTTCACCAAGAGATATTGTGAAGTATTCCTTATTTTGTGACTCTGTAAATAAATAATCAGTTCTGAGACCTGCAACTACGTCTGCCTTCTTGGGATCCTAACCAGACCTGACCAGCACCCGTAACACTATTTCTGTTGGATTCTCAGTTGAAGTTGGGTCTGGTTAAATGGCTGCTCTAAAGCGCGGCGGCAGACATGTTTTGTTTAATTGTGCATACAGGTCCCGTCTCCCGCGTTATCCCTGTCCCCAGAGGTGACAGCAGAAGGTATCTCTATCTGCTCTTACCCCCTGAATGGAAGATAAGGTTCTTCTATTGGCTGCCCCGTGAGTGCCGCTGCTGCAGGCGAGCTCATTTGTGCTGCTTTAGGGCTTCGTTTAACTAACTTACCGTCTAAGCCGCGCAAATCCATCCAGCTGGAGGTGAACGGCAGCATACGCAGCTGTCAGCTGCACACTGGCCTCAGTCCTGCTGAATCTCTGAACAGCAACAGCAGCAGACTGTCACCCAGAAACTGACCAGGGGGGGCACTGTCACTGAAAGGCATTTCTGCTCTCTGCTCTCTCTCTCTCGCTGCTTATGGCTGCAGATGGAGAAAAGGTGAGGGTGACAAGTGAAGAGAGGACCAATATTCTTGCCAGACAGGCACCAGGATTGTTCTCAAAACACCCAAAGACTGACATTTGTTGAAGGATGCTTCTCAGCCTGAATTGCCTCAACAACTTTTTTCATCCCACTCAGGGGAAGTGAGTTTCTGCAATGTGGGATGAATAAAGTTCTACCTTATCTTATCTTATCTTATCTTATCTTATCTTATCTTATCTTAGCCTCACACGTTGTCCTGTGCTAATCAGTATGCACATCTATATTCTCATGCTGCACTTTCTAGGCTCAAATGTACACAGAGGCGAGCACAGACTGTCCGTGTCCTGATATCCAGTAACGTTACTGCAGGCAGCATCAACTGACTCACAACAACACAACAACAACTGGACACTAATGATTTGACTAATGATGTTTAAGTGCTTGAACACAGAAGGGTTCAGAGATGTTCATCTCCTTAGTGGAAATATCATAAAGCAAAAAAATGATTAAAAATACTTAAGCGCAGTCAACCTGCACCAGGAATATGTCCATGACTGCATAATGATTTCTGACAACCTTCTCATCCACAGCACATCTGTCTTTTTAATACACCACTGCATATGTCTGCCAGCCCCCGAGAGGTCAAACTAAGACTCAAAGGCAGTCGCAAGATGACGACATCACACTGAAGTAGGTGACACGGAGACACCTGTCGGGATAAAAGGATTTGGCTTCGGGATAGAAACACACACACACACACACACACACACACACACAGTGAGAGTTTCAGCCCTGAGGTGATGGAAAGAAAGCGTTACCTCCAACTACACTGTCTCTGAGCCAGAGCCTCATCCATTCTGGCACACAGACAAACGCATATACACACACATCTTCTTTTTTTTCCCCCACACTACACCTCTCTCACTTCCACTTTTTGTCCTCCAGGAGAAGGAGTTCATATACAACACACATAACAACCCCTGGATGAGCCTTTCAGGCATCCATATCTACCCCTGTCCAATAAAGCTGTGGATAGCGCTGACACAGAGCCGCGAGTCGCTACAGGCCTGTTTGATGCACTCATAAAGAAACTTGGCAGTGCTGCCTTATAACCACCAGTCACAAAGCTGCACATGTAGCTGTCATTTAAAGCCCCCATCTCTTACACCTGCAGCACTGTACACTTGCCTGCACTGCTGTCATAAACAACGACCCATGCAACATTACCGAGAATACCACCATGCACGCCACGAGCAGATCAGATTGAACTGCACACACTATTCCCACTGTTCGGCGAGAGAAAACCCATTCAATATTTCATTTGAAGTGTAACCGTGTGAGAATCACTTCACTTTTAAAAGAAAGTTTAAATGATATGTTTTTCTTCTGGTTTCAACGGTTGTTTTGAGCTTTCTTCTTATTTCACAGAAAAACTGACCCAGTTTACGAGCAAGAGTCAGAAAATGTCCCATTGATTTTACGTTATCAATAATCAACGGGTACAGAGGATAAAAACTCTCTCGCGAGGTTGTAGATTTTTGTTCCACACAAATTATGCCCCCTTTCCCTATTTTCAATGTAGGAATCCATGCTTTATTAAATATCCTACTGAAGAACACAGGAAGACAAATGAAATAAAGCGATCTCATAGTGTCACTCATGCTCTACACAAGACAGAGATGAGAAGAGAGCTCAGGGGGGAAAAAAAGGAGCACACACCAGGATTAATTCTCTGGTGCTGCTCGCCACTGAAACTCAGATTTACCGACCACATCTTCAGCGTTCGTGTGCTACAGCTTTCAAAGTGCATCACTCCTGACCTCTGAGCTCACTGTGGTGAAGGAGCCACACCGACCATCAAAAACCAAATTTTCTTCTTCTCGCAGGTCATGATTTAAACATAAAACCGCCGCATGAGGACGTTTTTGTACCACAGAGGAAACGAACATTCACACATTCTTGATCTATCTGCCAAAGCAGAGCTCGTCAAAATGTGCCTGTAATTAATCTATTGAGTAAAAACATGATTTTAGCGGACAGTAAGAAACAGCTTTCCTCGTATCTTTTTCCAGCGAATGATCTATTTTTTATTATTCAGAGGGATATTATTCATCATTTTAAATCTTAAAAGGTTTCAAATTTAATATGGATGAGACCCATATTAAACTGCAGTCAAATGTTGCCAAGCCTGATAGAGATGCAACACACTGAAAAACTCATTTTACTCCTGCTTACTTAACATTAGCTTAAAAGACTGATCTATTCTGGTCCCAAATGGATTCTGCAAAAAAAAAAAAAAGTGAGGTTGGTGCAATTGTGAAGTATTTTACAGTGTTGTGTATCTTTTCCTCATCTTGCTCTTACCCCCGTCACTCTCCTCCCCCACCCTCATATTTATATTTACCAGGAGATGCCAGCAGCTCCATTACTACAGGTCAAGGCACTATGCAAGAAAAGAGAGATTAACTCTGGGCAATTAGTGGAGTTAAATTCCCTGCTGATGTTTATTATCCTGCCTTCGGTCTTGTTCTGGGGCTCAGTTAGTGAAATATGGATGTACATTCAATATTTAACACAAGGACATCAAAGTGGGCCATAGCGTTGGCGCCAGGGAAAAAGGAAGAAATATGAGGCAACTTTATCTAGTGGTATGAGCAGATATGACTCATGGGGGTGGAAAAAAAAAAATTCAATTTCCTAGACATTTAATATTACTATGCCTGATTTTCCGTAAGACTGTAAATTTTCTCAATGACACTTTTCCTGATTGAACATTTTAAGCAGCTGCTGAGTATGAGCTCAGATAACGGTCGGACCAGCAAACACTACAGCGGTAACATGCATTTAAGAAATTAGGTGGATGTGAAAACTCATAGTTCAAAATAAATCAGCTCAAATAGAATAAAGCCAATAAGATCTGGATGGATCTGACTTGACTCAATATAATATTAACAATGATGAGAATAAAGGATGAATGGACACATACGGTATATGGATCATCACACTTCATTACATGCCAGGGGGATAAAAAGGTTCTATAATGTATTTTAAAGGTCCCTCGTGTTGGAGTGGTCAAATATTTCCAGTGTTGTTTTATCCTGATGCATCTCAAATTGGCACCAGTGATGTTGTAGAATAGAACAAACAGACATTTCATCTAAAACCCTGAGTCAAGTGTAAGTGTGAACTGCCTGCTTCCCTGGCGCTGTTATACTCCGACGTGCCATAGTAGGAAAGGCACAGGTGTGACTAATGGTATTAAAGATGATTTATTTCAATTAAGCTTTGTCAGTGAACCAGAATGCCATTACTAACATTATTAGCAGCATCTGTGCTGGCAAGTCAAAATGTCCTTCATTAGAGAAGGGTGTACAGCGAATGAAGCCGTGTTTCCTTTTAAAACACTCTTAAATTGTATTTATGCTATTTGTACTCTACATAAACCTTAATGATAAATAAAGGAGCCAGTTTGGAGCCAGTATACAGATATGAATATTTGCCTGTTTAAATATAAAGTGACATGAGCCGACCTTTAAAGTCATGGTTCTGCTGATTGTAAAACTACTGTTTACTCTAACTTTTAGCTCTGGGTTTCATGTCTCCTTTGGCCAAATATTCCACAACGATTGCCAGTAAGTCATTAACTCTATTTATCTGCCCTTTGACCCTGGGAACGTTGTGGTCAGCAAGTTGAAATTGCTTATATAGTTTGTTTGATTAGTGAACTGAAACTGATCCACTCAGTTAATGTGCCAAAAAAAAACAAAAATCAGTGTTGTTCGTCACTTGGAGCAGTTGCTGGGATAATCGGACGCCTTTTTCACATAATAACCCTCATTTCCAACCATTTTCATTGTCGCTTCATTGCGTCGTGGCACAACACTTAACAAAAGAGCAAACAAATCTGCTCGATTTATACTGTACAGCATCACAGTTTTTATATTCATTCTCTCAGCAGTCCATTCTCCAAGAAACTTTTTGTCCCCTTTTTCGTCCTTTGCTGATTCGGTTCTATTAAAGTGACTCAATTTCACATCAAAGTCTTGTTAGAATAATTCATGAATACATCAGCGCACCCAGCAGGGGGCCTGTGCGCACAGCCCTGTGCTGTGTAGGAAACATATAGCTACAGCACAGAGGCCGTTCTATTTTACAGTCATGTACTGCTGCAGTCCACCTGTGTGTGACATGGCCCCTCTAATCCTCCTGAAACATATTAGTTTGGCCCCCAACATGCAGCGGCAAACTATCTGCCCACAGCTGCATCCGCTCACAGTGTCGTCCATGGCAGGTACCCCACGCTGTTTGCCCCCAGTCGGTGGAATTACCCTGACAGCCATGAGGGGGAGAGGAGCTGTTTACATCAACGCCACGCTGCCACTGCCGCCGCATTACCACGCCGAAAGATCAACTTAATCTCATGTCACCACAGCGGTGGAGAAGAAGTCGTTTCCTCAGAGCTCATTCTGACAGCGGATTTATTTTAGAGGAGGAAAAAAAAAACACGCGTCTTTTTTTTCAAAATCCAGGGAAAAGTGAATTTACCCCAAAATAAAACGCGTGTTGCTCCGAGGGGGTGGGTGGGGGGCATGCTGGGTAAATCCGCATGGTGCGACTGTGTATAAACCTTTCTTTTTTTCTGCATCCCATTCGTTCAGTGGCGGCACAGACTTTTCTCCTGCATTTGCATTTAGATTCCTACATCCCAGGAGCCCATGCCTGACTCATGGCCGTTGCCTTTGTGAGAGCACCATGGGTCTGGACAGTGAAAAATCTAATCACTTCTGGGTAACCATACAGCATTTGTTCACTTTTCTGTTCTTCTTCCCCCTCGTTCTTCAATAGGGCTCCTCGGTCAAGTGCTCATCTTCTTTTTCTCCATTTCTTCCCTGTGACGTTAAACAGCCCTCGGCTCAAAAATTCCCTTTCCTTCATTTTCCCCCTGCCTTTATTTCCTCTTCTGCTTCAATATCCAATCATTACACATCAACCACCTCGTGTGCTCGCTCTTTTCTGTCCCTTCCTTTCTTCTCTCAGTGTTTCCAAACTATCACAGTATTTCTCTCTTTAGTCTCCATCCACTTTCCTTTCAACATTACGTTTCAATTCCAACCTTCTCATTATAATCTCCATTATCACTGATTTCTCCTCCTTCCCCTCCATCTTTGCATTCACCTTGCCATAAAACTCCCCCTCGGAAACGGATGAAAACACTTCTCCCAAGTGTCCTCTCCCTCCCGTGATTTCTGCTCGCTTTTTACCAAACCCCAGGACATCGAAAGGCAGCCATTTATCACGGCTGCGGCGCTAAACCACGTGGCCCAAATGCGCCGAGGCAGCCATAAATCTGAGACGCGTGGGGGGGCATGTTTCAGTCTGTGCAGGAAAGGGTCAGGAAGCATTCAGCACCATGTATTTCGTGACGGGACTGCAGATGGCAGACGGAGTTTGGCACGCGTCCAGGTCTAATTACGGATTGCGATTTTCACTAAAGTATAAGCAGAAAATGAATTGAATGTGAGCCTGGTCTCCGGCTCGGCGTACTTGGTAAGTAAAAAAACAATGTGTTGAAAAGCCGGCCATGCAACGTAAACACAACTTGATTCAGGTGAATCTTTCGGAGCAGTAGTTTGTGTCATGCACACATATGCATACATAAAAGCCCTCATGTGCTAACAGAGACTGTGATGCGGACGCTTCCTGTAATGCTTTTATACTGGTCAGTCGCTGTATAAGAGATACAAGAGATGTAAACGTGAACTTTAACAAGGCAGGTTTTGAAAATTCAAAACTTGTGTCTTATGGTGGAGAAAACAAACGCAGCGAGATCTGCTTAGGCATCAATGACACGATGTGTTTAAGTGAAAAACATCCTTAATGACACTTCACTGCTTACCAGGGACAAATTAGTCATAACTCAGTTAACCCTCCATCCATTATCTATTCCACCTATCCTCGAAACCTCAAAGGGGGGAACTGGAGCCAATTCCAGCTGACATTGAGCGAGAGGGCTGGGTACGCACCACAGGTCATCAACCTATCACAGGGCCAACATATAGAGACAAACGACCTTTTCCACTCACTGCCTACCGGCTATTTAATATCACCAATTAACCTAACCCCAGTCTGTATGTCTTTGGACTGGAGAAACCCAGAGTTGACCACAGTACCCCTACTGTGGTCAACTTTGTTCAAGACAACTGTGCACATCGGGGCAGTGTAGAGATCATCATTCTTCAGATGACCCAGTGACACGCACATTTATTTTGCCGATGTGTCCTTGAGTGTAACTTCCGAGTCCCTGCTAGCTCCGGCATCGCTGACTGGGACCTCTGACCTCTGCCGAAGCAAAGAATCAGAGAAGTGAAGCTGCGCTGAGCACTGAACATGGACTGAGAGCTCCACTTGGGGAAGAAAAGACTGAATGGTGCTAAAGTGTGCTCGGCCATTCCTGAAACCTAAACTCATCTGAACAAACAATAAACCATGACGGATCCTTTTCATTTGTCCTTGATTTGTCTTTTCATCATGACACAGGACAAAATAATTGTAAATGTTTGTCCAAATCCTCTGTTATAAATATACAGAAAGCAAAGGACAAAAAATATATTTTCTGTCAAATACTTTAGCAGCTGTAGCACAAACCTCAAAATATTTGGTGGTTTAGTACAGACAGATAGATTTTTTCTGCTCTCTGTACTGAATAAATTATGAGAATAGGTTTTCTTTTTCATGTTGGAACCTAAATACCATATTCAAATATTGTACATGTACAAAACTTATTGTAAAGTAACTTCATGTGCAGGTCCTGTGATCAAAAAGTTGTTGCTCCTTGGGACCCGGGGTCCTGCTGCATCTCCACTTTATGCTCGAATCCACATCTTTTACTGTGTTTGTGAGCGTGTTGTTTGCTCCATTATCATATTATCCACCAGGCCAATATTTGCTCACCACATTAGCTCTCCCTCCACTGTGTGTCCTCTCCCTAATGTGCATCATGTTAACAATTCCATCCTGAGCACTTAAGCACAAGCGAAAGCTCTCACATCTCAACATTACAGCAGAAATGAGATTCGGCAGCTGAATGCCCACTGCTGAATTAAAAATGATAATCAGGTTGGAGCTGAGACCGGCAACTGAAACGAGTCCCGATTATCATGGAACCATGTGGTTTCCACACACACAAACACACAGAAACACACACACACACAATCATAAATTTCTCTCGGTCACACACAATGTAGGTTCTTCAAATAAATGACAGCCTCTGATTCTAATCAATTGACAGATACCATATCGGTGCTGAGATTTGCTGGATTTGTTTGTGTTGTCTAGCTTCACGTTATATTGACATAGTTCCTTCTTTCGTGCGTCGGTCGCACAGGTAAAAAAACAAAGTGGCAGGTAAAGCAACTACAACAATTAGCTGTAAATGATCCATGGAGGGGAGCAGGTTGGTATATGATTCAACGGCTCCACACTGCAAGCAACCCCTTTTCACAGAAAGGTAATTATGTGATCCTGTGCTCAGAATATGACGACAGGACAGTTGTGGTTGTGGCAAATGCTGCCAGACAACCTGGGACTGTGGCTTGGAGAAGATGGTAAACACCACGGTGCTGCCAGTGGCAGCTCCATCATCACAGTGGTTCCAAATTACAAAACTACCATTAGCCTTGAAGTTGAGGAAGTGAACTTGTGTACGGCAGCTTTAGTGTCAGCGGGTTCGATGGTAGTTTTACAAGGATATCAATATATTTCCGAAATGACTTTGTGTTTCGCTGCCAAATAAAAAGTACTACAGACATTGGAAACACACATTGACTTCTAATGAGCATCAGGCTGCTGTCATAACGGCAGTCAAGAGCTGGATAATGAATGGGAACAAGTGGAGACAATGAGTTAACAGCCTGTCAATTCAATTAGCCAACAGTTTTAACGGCTTAATCGCAGTCATATCTTCACCCCATTCCCCCCCTTTTCCCAACCACCCTCCATGCACCCACCTCTCCCATTTGATTTCTATTTGCCAAAGATGACAAGAGTGAGTGGGTGGGAGAGAAAAAAACACAAAGCTGTGCCCCAAAGATGGATGCTGTACTTTGCATGGAATGCAAAAAAAGGCACAAAAAAGAAGTGCAGAGGAAGAATGGAGGGAAGGAGGTGAGAAGAGAGGAGAGGAGGGGGTTGAGCAGAACAGAGGAGGTGCAGATGAGGGATTATGAGGAACAAAAGAAGAGGAAGCAGAGAATGCATATGAGAGAAAGAAAATAACAGGAGGAAGAACGTGTGCAAGAACTGGGAAAGACGATGAGGATGGAGGGAAAGTTAAGGGAAAGGGACCCTTCCCCCCCCCCCGGGAAGAGGCTCGTGAAAAAGTTGGATCAAGGAAAATATATGAGGGAAGAGGTGGGATACAGGATGGTAAGACCAAAAAGAGTAAAAGAAGTAAGTGGAAGGTTTCAGGACTGAAAGAAGAGTGGAGATAAGAGAGGAGGAAGATATTTAGGAAAAAGTGAGGGAAAGAGAGGGAGAGCAGAAAAGGTAGATGGAGATGGGGAAGAAAGAAGCAAAGCCATACAATCGCTGTACAAGGACAAATAGAAAGAATGAAAAAGAAGCAATGTTGAAAAGCTGGAATAGGGGGAATAATAGGAGAAAAGACGAATGATGCTATCTGAGTGGGAACAGCTGTCAGGGACGCAGACAGGCAGTGAGACGAGGACAGGACAACTGCCACACCTGGATGGTCGGATCTGCCTGGATGAGCTACTAAAGGGACACAACTCCCTCTCTCCCTTCCTCTAGCCGAAAAGCAGCCCACACAGGAATGCTCACAACGGGAGTTTGAGTAATACCCGAACCCAAAACACAAAAACACATTCAGACGTGTCATGAACGCATGCACGCTCATGTGTGCTATTCTCCCTGTCAGCATAAACAACTTTCTTCTGTAGGGAATTTTGCCCAAAGTTGATCCGATCAACAGTAAAAAGTTGCAGTTTCACCAAATGATGCATTTACTGAGGACGGAGGCCTGTTCTGTTTAACAACGAACAAGTATATCATTCCACAAATCTTGGAATTGCAGTTCTTAAAGATAACGTGAATATAAATCTATGTCAACTCTAAATAATACCCCTCTTATTTCCCACCTCACTCACCACTGCAATTTAGAAAACTACACCTTGGTATTTACATAAGACTTTTTGAAGTATTCCACTCATATCCTTTGCCTTTTATTCATTAGCACCAGCTAAGAACTAAGTCAGAAAATCGCATTCTTTTTAAATGTCTCCAGGGGGCTTTAAGCAGTTGGCAAAACTGTGATTTCCTCTTACACACCTCGGGCATGGGATGAGTTTGGAAATAAATTCTGGAGCACCTGCCTTGTTAAACTGCACACTGGCCTGAAGGAAACGCGTTTCTGTTTCACTTGACTATTTAACTCGTCTTAAATGAATAATCTTGTATGTGATAGACTCACCTGTATATTTCTTATTCATAATCCTAAGTACTTGGAAGAAGAGATCTTCTATCTCAGTTGGACCACTTCAACAAAATGATTCGTTGCATATGAAGTATTGTTTTTAGCAGAGTTTCCCGTGGATATAAAGATAAGAGCTAGAAGAAAGAATGCATTCACGTGACTGTGTCTCTCCTCACTACACACTCACGCACACACACACTCACACGCACATATACACACCGCACACAGTCACAGCTACAGCTGCTATCCCAACTTTCTCTCCCCAGCCAGCAGCCCAGCAGGGTTTGACAACAACAGACTGGAACACGGAAACATGCCGTTGCCTGGTGTTTCAAATACCACGGAGAGCTCACACGCACACGCGCGCACACACATACACACTCATGCACACTTCATCTTCAGCACATACTGTCTCTGCCTGTGCTTTTTTTTCTCTCCAGCTACCTCCATTTCTCACTCTCATTTTTCTCCACTCTTACATCTTTATACCTGTTTGACAGAAAGTCCCAAACTCTCCGATCTCCTTTTCCCACTCTTGTTCTCTCCCTCTGTCTCCTATTTCTGTTCCTCTTACTTTAACTATCTCATCAACTCTAAACTTCACAATTCTTTCTATTTCCCACAACAGAGCTGGTGCGTTGGCAACATCGCAGATCAGTCATTTACAGAACTTTATTTTTATGTTTCATCATTAGCTGTAGCTTCATAAACGTATTTGGTCATAATATTACTACATTATCAATATTTCTGCATTGAAAATTAATTGCTACATCGAGTCCAAGACCCCTGACCATTAGAGTTTTGTAATTTATAGTGTTTGTCCTTAATGTTCCTGTAGGTCAATTTACCGCACAAGCACAACCAAGATGCAATTGAGCTGACAAATATCCTGCCATAATCACCATTAAATATAACTAGTTACCTTAATGAGGTCATTAATTATACTAAATAATGCAATAATTAGCATATATTCGTTGACAGTATGTGCACCTTCACTTTGCACAGGTCCTGTTAATGGGATTTTTTTTACACTAAAGCGCCATTGCAGTCGGAAGTTGATGTTTTTCACCTCTATAAATGTAAATTTATAAATCGAGGGGCTTGAAAGTCAAATCAGTCACAGTACAATTTTCAGGAAATAAATGTGACAAAGACATCACATGACAACAACACCAGGGAAATCTGACCCTGGGGCCATTTGGCTGGAGCTGACACTTTCTATTAAAAAGGTCAAAGGAGCAACTGCAACCATGTCAGAAAGGCTGGGCTTTGCTCTGCTCCACACCAGTGAGATAGTGGATTTACTGACCAGCTCTCAGTGTAAATGAATAGACTCTGTCCCAGTGAGTGAGCTTCAATGTTGTGCTGGGCTCAGTTCTTTCAGGTCTGTGCAGAATCTTACTGAGGGATTTACTTTTTTTTAAGCTACAAAAATACGAGGGTCACCACTTGTTGTTACTTGTTTAGCTTGTTCAGTACACTCTGGAAACATTATGGTAATAACATCCTACACAGAAAAAAAATATACACTGAGTGATGAGCTAATTTAAAACAATGGAGTTTAACACACTTAACTAAAGCTACAGTTAGATAAATAGCAACAAAGGGCAGTGACCAATTAACATTTATGACAGCTAAATATAATAATTCTTAATGTTGCTCCTTGAATGAAACACTGCTAACTGCTTTAATGTTTAATAATAATTATAATAATAATCATAATTATTATTATGATTATTATTATTATTATTAGTAGTAGTAGTAGTAGTAGTATTGTTACAGTTGTTGTTATATTCTTTGTTCCTTCAGTCACATGTCACAAATGGCACTCGTGTATCATTTTTATGTCAACAACCTATAGGTGTGGATTTGATGTGTGTGTGAGGAAAATTACCCTTTGTGCAGATGGTCCAGGGTAGAAGGACATGAAAGTGGCAGAAGTTCATGATGGTCAAAAAAAAAGAAAAAGGTCTTGTTTCCTGTCGATTTAAAGCAAATTACACCGTGGTTTATCATCTTAACTCTATCATCAATCTCATCCCTTTAAGCTGCCAAACCTAATGGATTAAGTTGAAGGGAAACAGTGGAGCAGCTCATGACTTCACTTTATCACAGACAGTAAAAGCAGTGAGGTTCTATGTGCTTGTGCTTGTGCCGTTAAAGTTATACGGCAACTTAACAAAGCTAGCGGATCGAGTCCCGATACCTTCTTTGTTTGTTTGTTTTGTTTTCCGGTGCCATTTCGTCTCGCTCCTCCAATGTTTGCCGTAAAGTAGGTTGTGTGTCGCGCTGCTTCTGGCCGCTGGAGGCGGACGTAATGACGTCACCGAGCAGTAACGCGCGGTATCAGGTGCGGCGCATTGGAGTGTTTTTTGCGTCATGGAACTTTGTCACGGGGATTATAAATTATTAATAATTACATATGTTATTGGTCATTAATGATTAAATAGATTAATTGTTCTTAATAATGAGATAAAGCACATGACATGTATCACAGATTATTTTATTTTTTTTTGCTTCCCCATAGTGAATGTGGGGTGAGGGGAGTGCACTGAAGACAACTTTCATAAATAAATTATGTTTACCTGTCAAACGTCCACCTCCTAATGATATCCCCGGGTGGTTGTCAGGATACTACTGCTTGTTGCAGTCAATTTGTCTGGTGAGAAGTGATCAATACGAATGTATATGAAACACATACACAGTATACACTCTGCTGACACTCATGTGTAGTGCTGCACAAATGGAGGTGTTTTCTCAACACCACGTTAATGTTTCATATTTACAAATGATCTGTTGCTGTTGGCCTTTTGACCTTTGGCGTTATAGCTGAACTGTGGCTTCTGTACATTTTCTATAGTTGCTGCTGCATTCATAAGGCTTTCTGGGGAGCGTTGCTACATAATCATACCGGCTGAGCACAGATAAACCCCACTATTGATCTGAACCCACTGAGGTCACCTTCACATGCAGTATGCACCTGGAGGGGAGACCGTCTCTATAGATCAGACTCTAATTACATGCACAACCGTGCATATAAATTAAATGAAAGACACAGATTTGTCCTCACCCTTTCCCATACGCAAATCTGGCCCTTTGTGTTATTGACAAACTGCAACAACAGCATGAGCAGTGAAGCAACGCCACTTGAGTTTCCTGGTTTGTGCAATCATCTCTCTCGAATCGCCATTACTCATAGTCCCACAATAATTTCACCACACACACACACACACATAACAAACTGATCTGTGAATCTGTGTTGACAAGAAATCAACGAATCAAGTCACACTCAATTAATTAAATCTTAATCACTGCACAAAAAGTTGCAATTAAAAAAATAACCTCACAAATATACTTCCCTATAAATAAATAAACAATGAATGTTGCTATTTGAGATGCCCAGTGAAGCAAAAAAAATGTTAACTTTGGTTATTAAATTGCTTTCAAATAAGGAAGGAAAATGGATTTCCTGTGACATCGTACAAAAATAGTCCTCACTGTAAAAAAGAAAAAAAAAGAAAGCACATGCTGCATTTGGTGCCCCAGTCACTAATACTGGAACACATGGCTGCTCTAATAAGCAATAACAGATTAATACCTCCATGTCAAGGCACTGTCTGCTTGTTTTTTATCGGCTGCCATTTAGCTGGCAGCCTGTAATATACCTGTCCTTATGAAACTAATGCCTGGCTCTGTTCCCTCCTCCGACCTGCCTCCTGTGACTACCTTCACAACATTCCAAAAATGCCCTCCGCTTCCCCCACACTGTTGATAATTCTTCTTAGCATCTGTTGGTTGCCAGTCGAAAAACGATGCTGGCACTGGACAGGATGCCTCCACAACAGCTGCAGTATTAAAGAGGAAGGCAGGACTAATCAAACCCCCAGGAGGATTGGCATGCCCTCCATACAACACACATTTCTCTGGAGTGGATTTTTTACTGATCTCTCAGCAGCCACAGCTGGCACCATGATGGTGGTCATCTGCAGAACTGGAGTTGGCTAATGTTTAAATATATGGGCTGGTTTATTCATGAGTCGCCCATACATAA
The DNA here is from genome assembly GCA_016785345.1 of Trinectes maculatus. Lineage (NCBI taxonomy): Eukaryota > Metazoa > Chordata > Actinopteri > Pleuronectiformes > Achiridae > Trinectes > Trinectes maculatus. The sequence continues at coordinate 210,784 of JAFBJQ010000665.1, forward strand.
ACATTTCCCATGCAAAATAAGCGAAATGGGTTTGATGTAATAAGAGCTGGCGTGTGTGTTATGGGAAATTATTATCTGCAACCGGCACACTGAGGCGTAATTTTAAATAATATTCATCTCTAATGGAGCTGTAAATGTGGATTATTTCTCAATTTTGCTACTTTGGTTTCACAGCCTCATCACACATGCATCTGGTATAATGAAACAGTCGAACTGATATAGAATTTAATTACATTATTGTGTACAGATAAAATTGACAAATTCCTCAGCTGTTCGTCATCAAGGCACATGACAATGAAATGTATGTCCTTTTTCCCCTCTTTATGTCAGCGAATGATGTGAGTCACCGCGCATTATTCCATGGCAATTTTTTTTTTCCCACTATCTAACTATTCCTGTGGGGTTGCAGACTATTCTTTGGGTCAACTGTACCGAGATCAGCCAGATCAGGGAAAAGATCTGTGCTCCAACAGCAATATATGTTGTGCTGCAGGCAAAGGTTCATTTATCACGAGTTTCCAAAAGATAGTGATACTATAAACTATTAAAAAAAAAACAGAGAGAGGAAGTCGATGCATGTTTCACTGATAGCGGAGGCTGCGTGGTCAACGCTGAGCGCTTCAGCATTAGCAGGCCCTGCATGCACCTGTTGGTCACGCGACGTTGCTGGTGTGTTTGATTTATGTCACAGGGCGTGCTCGATGGGTGGCGCATTAAATCACTGACTAATTAAGGTAGACGCTTATCTCGTCCATGATGACACCATCTTTCATTTTCCGCATGGCTGTGCTCGAAGGGAAACAGTGGAAATCTGCAGGAACTTTGATTCAATTCAATTTCATTTTGTTTTGCTCCATTTGATATATTTGGGTTTTATTAGTCTGACCTTGCACGGTGCAGGGTAATGCTAAAGTAAACGTTAAATGGTGCTTTTAGCTTTTAGCTTAGACTTTTAGCTACACTGCTGTGTAGCCGACCCACTGTGCTGACCTCTCTGCACTGTGTCACCTTGGAGCCACAGAACATCAAAACAACACTGTATTATTAATACATATGAATACAATGATAAGCTCCTTAAAAAAACGACTAAAGACTAAATGCATCCATCCATACTGATTGCAACCAAAGCCAAGCTTGCTCCAGCTGCTCCAGATTCATGAAACCTGTCTACTGTGTATGACGAGCCATGGACCCACTGTGAAAAGGCCTCAAGGTTCTGCAGAGTTCATCAGATACACTCATTTATTCTGACTGATCAGACTCTGCTCAGGCTGAAGTTGGGAGACTGTGCTGTGCTGCGAGTCAAGGTCACCTCTCCGCCTCATGTTTCACAGCAACAAGAGGGTTGTGTAGTATTTTTGTCTTTCAGCTCTCACCCTCAGTGAAACAAAAAAAGGCCAGACCAACAAACAAAACAGGAAACAGAGGTTCATCACGGCACAAAGAACCAAGAGGCCAAGCTATTGTTTTCCTATCCACTGCTTTGGGTGATTATCGATTTATCTATCTTCACCTCTCCGCGCACCACAGACCCGTGCTAAATGTTTCCCGTTGGGGATGTGGTAAGGGAGGCTGATAAATCGTGCTCATGTGAGAGGCTGCAGGAGACTTTTAACTAATCTGTGTGAATATCAGTCCACTCAGAGTCACTGGAGCATTTCCAGAGCTGTTCCCTCGTTACGTTTTCCTCAGTATCGTTGCTTATTGCGTTTACATCTTCTGCAGGATCTTCATGGGTCGGCCCATGACATTAACTGTGTTGATTTCAGCCGAGATGTGGCAATGAAAGCAAACTCAGTTCCAAAGGCTATGGCCAAAAAACAGAAACAGGCAACACTGAACACAGCAATGAAGACAAATGCATAGACACAATTCATGGAAAGAACATTCACAGTTATATTTTCTATAGTATTAACAACAACATCCATATAGGTTGCAAAATGTCATTTTTAAAATGTCACATTTTACCTTCTGAAAAGTGGCAAACCTGACAATGCAGCTCTTTTCATTTTGCTGAATGTATAAATGATTCCAGTGAGATTATAGAATATTTCCAGGAGAAGACAGGATTTCATTCCCATAACAGTCTCCTATGACAATTTAATATTTTAAAGGTAAAGTCATCTCTTTTGTTCCTATTCTGAAACCAAAGGTAATTAAGGGCAATAACTTTCATTTGAACTCTAATTTAATTAAGGCACAGCTTCTCGCTTCTGTCAAGAGGACAGCCTTATGTTGGAATTCAAACTTAACAACAACAGAAAGACTCATCCCTCCTTCTCCTCCAACACCTCCATTATGAAAATTATACCCCCCCCCCCCCCATCCCTCCCACTACTTTTCTCTGCTGTGACAAACGCATCATAATTCTTCCTGCTATATGGCTGCTGTCAGGTGATGAAATGGATTCTTTGACCAGAGCAGGGCCTGGCAGTTGTTTTAGTGTTTGGGTTTTAGCAGAGCGATAAAGCATCGCTGGCTAACCCCTGCTGACAGAGAGCTATATCTAATAGGCCTGTCCCTCTTCTGCCAAATCGCTCGCTGCATTTCAATTATGGGCTTTTCGGGAGTCAACAGCGGCAATGCAGGTTTAAATTAATGCATATACCGTTTGCACACAGGACTGAGCAATACAAGTTAGAAAGGTAACACGCAATAAAAAAAATAGAAAAAAAATACTTGAAACTGTTAGGTGCACATCTGTTTTCACAATGTTCCCTGGAAATGTTTTTGGTTGATAACACAAAGGGAGGGCGAAAACGGTTTGTGTCAAAGAGATGTCAAAACAAAGCTTTGCCTTTTCACACAAATATTTCATACTTAACTACTGTCACACATTCTTCTCATTTAACGTTGTGTTACCCAGTTTAAAGTGGAAAAAAAAATATTTTAAGCTCGCACAGGGAACATCATCACCTCTCTCTCTCGTTCTCTCTCCATTCCTGCTCTCTCTGCCTCACTTAACCTTCTTTTTCGCTCTTCTCCTCTCAGCCAGAAAAGCCTGATCCTTTGTACCTTCTGTTCTATTGTGCAGTGATGCCACCCTCATCAAAGTGAAGCAAAGGGCGAGGAGAGGGTTCAGCATCCAATACAAAGAACAGATGCTGAAACACTGTGTGTGTGTGCGCGCACGCATGTGCGTGTTTCAGTCACACAAACCTCAATAGCGCACACGCTATTTACTTGTCTTCAAAAAGTCATCCTCATATGAGTTTAATGAGTTTTATGTCCAGGTACAAAGTGTCCTTACTGTACAAGACACATACAAACATGCAATCCAATCAATAAAAAGAGCAATTATAATCAACCAATAAGAATAATAAGATAAGAAGGGAAAAGTAGGCAACAGAAATTTTGATACTAATCATTTCCCCTGTTAATTACACTTTTAAAGTTGATATCAAGTTAA
>JAFBJQ010000665.1:214323-319157 GCA_016785345.1 Trinectes maculatus
CATAAATAGGTTTAGTAAGTGCATATTAATTGTCCCCGTCATGGTGATAAAATGTCAAATGCAGAGATAAGACGACAACAAGACAACAAGAAGACGGTGTTTTCCCTCTGGTGAAATGAAAGCTCATGGAACTTTAACCAGCACTGACTCTGTGCTTTGCTGCTTTCTAAATCACAACAGAAAATCCTCCAGCAAACCATGACTCTCATGCTGGAAGCCAGACTGCCGCATCGGCAACTGCTTTCTCAAGAGAGAGAGGGGCGAAGGCTAGATATCGGTTCACACACACACACACACACACACACACACACACACACAGAGAGAGAGAGAGTTTTTTGTCTCTTAAGGCACAATTCAACATTTTTTGACAATAAGGTGTAATGAATGAGTCAGAAAATCCAGCATAGCCAGGCTTTTATAAAATCCACTCTAATTAAAATCTTGTCCTGACAGAGAAATCGGCGTAAGCCCATGCGCACACATTACTAAGTGCTATAGCGACTGTACGCTAATGATCTAAGAGCCGAGTGTCAGATCTCCCTCAGAATCTTCATAGAAATACTTTTAGCGCCCTCAGCAAGGACTCGGCCACCGACTGCTCTGTCACAGAACTTGGATCGGTGTAATAAAAGCCTCCGGGCAGAAATCTCTCATACTGAGTGGTTATCAGCATGAGAACGCCACAAAGTAACTGTGAAGAGCAAGCCACATACAGGAGGGACAATTAATGTAAAGGACACACACACACACATATACACGTCCACCTACCAGAGAAGGGTCCGTTTCTGGCACTTAATCAACATGGTAGAATACGCTGTTTCCCACAGCTGTCACACTGTGCATCCATTATCCACTCATGGACATTTCTATAGCACCTGACGTTCACGCCGTATACATTAGTACAAGATGATTGAATATTCAGTTCACTCACATGGTGACTACCATCCCCCCCCCCCACTGCATCGTATATCATCCTTAATGAAGTCACTGTCAGTAACGAACCACATTCAAACTGCAGAGCTGAGAGAGTCTGTACAATGTATGTTACAGCTATAGTTTTGGCAAACGCCACAACTGCATTGTTCCAACTATGCACGTTGCTGATGTATGTGGTAAGCATGCTTCAGGGAACCAGACCCCCGGTTGCTCACGTGGGGCCTGGAGAGGCAGATCAAATCAGCAGCAGCATAAGAGGAAGGTATGAAGGAATGGGCGACCGAGCTGAGGCTTGCTATGTGAAGGACAGAGAAAATAGGCGGGATAATGGAGGGGAGGCAAAAGAACAAGAGGGAGATTGATAGAGAAATGACACAGAGAAGGAGACCGAGGCAAAACGAGGCAGAAATGAAACGCTCACATATCCAAACTGTCGGAGAGGAAAGCCGACCGTCACCGATTTAAAAGGGAGCGTTTTTGAATCTGGGTTTGATGGAAAGAAAAAATTCCCCCGAGTAGAGAAAAAAAAAAACACAAATGACAAGAGCTGACAAAATGTTCGGAGTGAGGAGGGAGGAAAACAGAGAGAAAAAGAAAAGGCGAGTGGTAGAGTGTGACAAGAACTTTGAAGAAGACTTGAAATAGCAGGCATAATGAAGGATCTAATGTTACAGCAACTGCTTTGAACACTGAGATATTTATAATCATTTTTCTCCTTCTTGCAACTTCTCTCAAACTCTCTCTTTGTCTTGAATCTGATCTGAAGCTTTGATAAAGACACTCGCCTGCTATCCATCATTTAGCCTGGTGTGTGAGTGTCATGGCTGGATTCCACTGCTGGATCGTCTGATGACCCACACTATCATACTGTCATCTGTGCAAGCAGCTTATTTGTATGTAACCATGAAAGCAAAAGTCCTCCAGCCAAAAGGAGGCGCTCACTGCTGCTGCTCCACTGTGATGTTTTGACTATGTGAATCAATTCTACTCTCTTACTTAATGTAAAAAACAAAACAAATAGAATAGTTATACAGTGGAAAAGTTGTGTTTTACTGAAATAATTTGGGGTCATAAAAATCTACAAATTGTAATATCTCCAATTACCACTTGAGGTCACCAATGTGTATTTCCATTTCCCATACATCCCATATGCCTCTGACAAGCTGTTTCTCATTCTCCTCCTAATAATAATAATATCGTCCAGTTTGTGCAGCACAGTGTTTTGTTTTGTTTTGTTGGGTTCTTTTGGTTTAATTGGTACCTCAGTTGAATCTGAATGGCTCTTTTCTGCTGCCTCTCTCCCTCTCCCAGTGCCCCCTGGTCATTCCTCTGACACGCCACTGAGCCTCCCCCCCCTCTCAAACCATAAAGATGATAGCCCCTGCATTTTTTCTTCTTCTTCTTCTTCTTCTGAGCAAAGAGGGGGGAAAAAAAGCAAGCGCTTCCATTCTTAATGCCAGCCGAGCAGAAGATAGAGAACAAGGGTGGTTAAGCTTTGTCAACACAGAGACACAAAACCTCTAAGAGATAAAACAGATTGGAGCAAACATAAAGCCGGGAGGGTGGATATAATGTGCCGCTCCTCAGAGACTCTGGGCCATGAAACTCACAGAGTGGAAATTAATATAAAGGAAACTGGAAGAGGGACCCGGCCACTCCAGAGGTTCACAAAGGTAATGAGGAAGAAAGCGACACTTCTCGTGCTTGTGTTTCCATTAGGGGGAACTATGAACACAGGCTCACAGCGCTGACTAAAAACGTGTCATCTTTTGAATGAATCCCAGTCTATCGTAGTGACAGTCGCTCCAGAAAACTCACTTTCTCTCATTTGGAAAGCACTGTGGAGTCTCAGTGGAACAATGGAAGTCTTCCAGTGGATAAAGCCTGGGTTTGCTGCAATATGCATGCAACATAACCCATAACTCACATGTTAGACCTAAAGTCAGGTTTCACTTTTACACTAGGTTCTATAATACTGTAAGAGAAAAAAATCCCAGAAGACTCCCGAGAGAGCGAATTCAACCTGTGGGGCTGAAAGGCTTCATTCTTATCTCTTTATGCACTTTGCATAAAGTTGTGTCTGAGCCAATCTGCACAGTCATTTACTGCTTTGATGTTCCATAACTGTTACATACAGCTGATAAGCAGCACATTATAACTGCAGTGTATTGCACATAGCAGCTGACCTAAATGGGATCAGCTGGGGGTCAAGGTGACGTGAGCTGAAGATACATGTACACATGTACTTCTCCAAAAGTCATTTTCTACAATCAGTATAAACAATATTATATTTTATTCTAATTTGTATGTTCTAATAATATTTTGTCATTGGGGAACCGTTCTTCCTATAAACTCTAATGATACATACAGTATCTGGACAAAGGGTTGAGGTTCAAATCCAATCCAGACCAGATCTGACCCAGCTGCTTTATCTGTTATACCTCCAGGTCTCCTGTTGCTCAATATATTGATATCTTTGTTGGAAAAAAAACAAACCAAAAACAAAAAAAACAAAAACAGATACCTGCTGGAATGGGGTTATAAGAGCAAGGCCAATCTATCACAGCCAGTATTGAAAATACCTAAAATACTACGAAGACGGCAAAGTCAGTCAATATCTGTCAGAAATGTCCTTGATGACTGGTTTTAGCAAAGCAATCAGTTTTCAGCTTTTCAGCTGTGTAAATAATACCTTTAAACCAACACAACACAACACGAGTGGTGCTTTCCACTGCGCTGACTGACTATATATATATATATATATGATGTACAGTATGTATATATGTATGTGTGTGTGTGTGTGTGTTATATATACCTGACAATCCTTGAGAACTGCATTTCTTATGAAAGTTAGAAAATTCTGGATAACCATTGTCGAGATTTTCCCCCCTCAGTGATCAAAAGATTTTCCAGCTGGTAGATTTCATTTGCTGCTGTCTTTCCGATGGATCCGCCTGGCACAACGGTGTACAAATAGCCACAAAGCCTGGTTATCTTATCTGCAGATGACATGCACTCCAAGCTTTTTTTTTATCTGCACATTTTACATTTTAGGCACCTGACAGATGCTTCTGTGCAATGCAACTTGTGATTCATAAGCAGGAGTGAGTTCAGTGTCTTGAAAAAGGACATTTTGATGATTGACACAAAATCTTTTTCCATCTATCCGATTTAAACATTTAGAAACATTTCAAAGCTTAAAATAAAGCATTTTACCCAACCGAACTGATGTCCAGCTTATTTTTCCTTATATCTATGTATTTTAGTTGGCGTTTATTTTTCAGAGAATTTGTATTTGTATTGATTCACCTTGACTATAAGAGACAACTACACACACAAAAAAACATCTCATAATTATTTGTGTTACACTGAAAGGAAAAAACAGTAACAACAAATATATGTATCCTCTCATTTGTGTGTATACACTGTCCCCTTGTGGTGAAATCACTTATTCCACATTTGAAGACACGTTTGTCAGTCCATCTCAATTAAAATAACTGTATCAAAAAACTGCCAGAACAGTATCTTCAATTTAGCATTTGAGATGGAAAAACATAAAAGACAAAGGCTGGCCTTAATTCACCATTTGTGCTTTATTGACAAAAAAGAGATTGTGTAGTTGCTACTGTTGATTGCAAGATCCATCACCTCTACACAGCCCAAGTGCCAATCTCATATTCTTGCTAATATGACAGAATGGCACAGTGCAAATCCAATTATCTACCCAGTGTGTATAAAATGAATGAAACAACTGGCAGAAAGTAGAAGAGACTCGTACCAAGTATGAGGATTCATGTGGCAGTTACAGAAATTCAACTGCAGGCATGACACCGCAACGGATGCAATCTTTCGGGTGCTCGTGATTAAATTAGTCCGCAAATAAGGTGCAAAAATTCGGAGAACCAGACACCGGTCCAATATCTTTGTACTTTGACAAGATGAAACTAGAACGTGTGAGCAGTAGGAAACATACCTGTCACTTTTTGCCACTAAGAATGTAGACGTTAGACAGCTGATAGAGACTTCACCGAAGTCATAAAACAAAGAGGGCCAGCTCCAGGATTTCTGCATAGCAAAATCTGGGCATTAGAAGTGGGAGAGATACCATGTAAGACAAGTTAAAGTGATGAATTATAAACAACTATAAACGGTTGAACAGGGAAAAAGTCCACAAATAAAAGCTTCTCCTGTACATTATTAGTAGATTCTAACCTGAATAATATTCAGCATCTGGCAATTAAAATGGCTTTAGAAAATGAACACAACCATTAGAGGAGGGGATGTTACTTTCCTTGACTTGATGTTAGAAGTACAGCATACTTTCCCAATGAGTTATAAGGATTGTACATACCTTATATAATTAGAAGATCAAAGTGTAAAGACTATTAGGTCTAACAGAAAGTATTAGTTATTTAGTGAGCATCTGCTTCTCCTAAATTCCTACTTATACCTTTATAAGAGAATAGAAACGTTTGCATAACACACCAAATGTGGAATTAATATCTTGACCAACTGCTGAGAAAGAAAACTATTAACAATCATTTGAAATGTAAACTAGTGTTATAATTGAGCATTATATTATGATCTCGAAGTCATTTTTATATGTATTTAAATTATGTTCAGACAATATGCAAGAGGGAAACATTGAGGCAACATTACGGTAGAGAAGGACCATAAGGTGGAGGCACAAAAGATAAATACGAGACCCCAAAAAACCAAAACATTAAATCCCAAGAAGTTCTTAATTCAGAAAACAAAATGAGAAGTTACATTAAAATATGACACGCAGGAACAGCTGAAGAGGAAAAAAAACACTCTTTATGCTGGCAAAAAAAAAAACCTGCACATGATTCTATCCCAAAGACAACAACCCCTTCTCTCCAACTGGCCCGTAAAGCAAAAGAAAGCATCAATCAAGCTCCACCACAAATCACAGCATTGTCAGACTGCAAATGGCCAGGAAGGCCAACTGGCACTGAGCAGGTCTGGTCGTGGTTCCTCTAAACATAGATCAAAAAATGTAGTCTCGGGTCATCTTGAGGGATGGCATGGCTTCGTTGACATTCTGGTCCAGACGGTGATACTCTACATTGTTGCGAGAACAGAGACCGTCCTTCCAGCGCCGACTCTGAACCAGAAGGAAGATCTGAGACAAATTGGGGAAAAAGGAAAGAAAAGACTGATTAAGTAAAATGATCTCTTGGTCAAAAGGCCACCAGAAATGTCTACATAATTGGTATCCCGAATTCAGCTGTAAAACCTTATTTTATATGTAGCCAGTATAATATACACTGTAAAACTTTGTCTTAAGATTAATCAGAGAAAGAATTTGTGATCTTAGACAGAAAGAAAAAACTGTACCTGACCAAATACTAGATCTACTGACTACTTTCATATGGAGCTGCCTAGCTGTCTTCATGCTAATACTCACCTTCCTCTTGTTGTGATAGGTGATATAGATGATGGCCACCAGGAAAGCCAGGATGACAAGATGAAAAAAAAAGTGGGAGTCCTCAACCTCTGCGTTGTAGCTGTCTACTCCCTTGAAAGGGGTCTCCTCCATCCTGTTAGACTGCTGGTTTGTGTTCAGAAACTGGTCTTTGATATCACCACCAGCTGTGTTATAATCGTTTTCAATATTGTCACTGTTGTCAATGCTGTCAAATTCATCTCTTTCCCCATAGGTACCCTCGTCGTCGTCATCTCTTTCATCCTCATCTGGGTACCCATCTACATCAGTGGGAGCCACAGATTCTTTGTGAACGGGCAATAGCAGGTCTGGGTCAGTGTCCTGCACTGTGGTTGACTTTTGTTCATTGGAGAGTTTAGAGTCAGAGACAGGTGGTTCTGGCTCCTCCGTTACAGGTCTGGTTGATTCAGTGATTTTAACAGGTGGGGTGGAAACTTCTGGACTAGATGCTAGAGTGACATCAGAATCAGCATGTTCATCTGCTGCATCAACACTGACTTGTTCACCTACAGCTGGTGTTTTCTGCACGTTCACGACAGGATGTTGCGAAGCTTTATTGGCAGATGTTGCAATGACAGAGATTTTGTGCATATTTACATTCTCTTTAGTGGCTTTAGTGGCTGTTGTGGTGCTGGTTGTGGTGGTGATTTTGGGAGCCACTGTTGTTGAAGAGTTCTTGGGATCTGTTAAAGTTGTTGTGGTCTGTTGAGGTGATGAGGAATTTGGGTCACTTGTTTCCTCGTCCAAAGTGGTCAGATTTTGAGCTCCAGCTTGATTCCCTGTTGTTTCTGCTGTCAGGTAAGAGGGAATAACAAATCAAGAACTAAAATATTCGGTCAACAGAATAAGGTACAAATAAAGAAAATAATCATTCTCCATGCTTAACATCTTCATAAGTCAGTTTAAGGGAATAACAGAAAATAATGTTCTTTGATGGACAGTTGAATTGTATTTGTTAACACACTAGCACCTCTGGCTGGGGAAATGAGAACATAAAATATCCTTGGGCAAAGCCATTAACCTTCCAGCTGCCGCAGCATGACACTGTGTGCATTTGTACTAAACAGCAGCTTGTTTATGTGAGAAAACATACATTCCCTTAAAGCTTGTCCTCCTCCCATGCCTACAGCAACCCACTAGAGATTGTTCTTTTCAAGACACAATGTGATATGCTGTTGCATGTTATGAAACACATTAAAAAGCTTTTGTCAACCCAACTAATAATACATTTTACTCAGGACATTTCATTACATGCAATATCTTTAAAGACGGAAAAGAAATCAGTCTGTAATTTTGTCTTTAAACAAGAGTTGATCTTATTTGCATGGAATCTTCCCAGCGATCCCAGGCATGAATCAATGACACCATTTAACCAACATGTGTCAACATTATTTCATCCTGTGGGATAAGGAGGCGTTGCTAGGGATGGGAGGATACCACTAGGGACTTGCAGCACGGAGCATTAGAAACACATGAATACAAAGGGACTATTCATTCAGACAGGCCACAGGCAGCATAAATAATCATCACTGAACAGGAGAGCTTTGTGGCTGCAAGAGTCATGGGCTTTGCAGCATGAAATAGCATTGAGGGAATACGAGATTTTTCACCAGGCAGCTTGGTCACACTTGAGAAATGTCACCGTATTAATGATAAAGTATGTGTATGATATTTCCTTAAATCACACATCTCACCAACCAGCAATAACACGTTTCCCTTTACTTTAAACTTCTACTCTTCTGCTTTATGTGTTGGATCAATTTAGATTTGACCAATTTGACATGTAAAATTCCCAAAATTACTATGGATACTTGCTAGACACTAGTACATTTAAGATACTACTGAAACTTGTGTATATTCCGGTTCACGTGGATTTAAGAGTCATGCAAAATAAATATTTGGCAAGTTAGCAGCTGATGACGTGAGCACCCTCCCTTTCTACAAATGTTTTGTTCTTTATCCTGTCCAGTAACAGCACACACTAGGATGGAACATCTACAGTACATACAACAATGCAATCACACAATATCGCAACCTGACAGGCTTTAACAAGACACACTTTCAGCCATTTGAAGAGACGTGGGGGGGGGGGGGGGGGGGGGGGGGGGGGGATTCAGGAGAAAGAAATCAACACTGCGGACACTATCTCAACCAGTTTCAGTACAGCCACACAGTCAAAGTCCAGTGTTGCCTGAATCATTTTACAACGTTAAAACCTAGTTTCCCTTTGTGGTAATCTACTAAAGGGTTTTGTTCTGAGAAGCAGAGTTTCTATTGGACTGACAGGGGTTCATTAAAAGCTTAGATATATGACAAGAACATCTGGACCAAGTCACTATCTGACCACGTAAAATCAATAAAGCCCAGCTCAGACGTCGCCTGAGGGGGAGTCATAAAGAAACTTTCAAATGAATCCACTTCAGGTTGACGCTGGGTCAGAGGGCTAGTGCCTTATAGTCTTTTAAAATACAGATATGTCAAGGAAAACATGTGTATAGAGGTTAATGTATACGTTTTAACAGTTTTAAGGGACACGCGTTAAGGATTACTGTTTGTATCGACTGTCAATCTCGTGAGAGAAGATAAAAACAAGACAGAATCCTGACACGTTGTAAGTATTTAGGGGAATAACATTTATGAACATTTATTTAATACTATGAACTAAATAATGATATGAAAAACACAGGTTTGCTACTATGCAAGCCGCCCGTCACCGTCCTCCTCACCTGACACAACGCTATTACGACATACCTGCCAACTAGCTACTCCACCGTTCACTATCTGACACTAGCTACAGGCTAGCTCGCTAACTAGCCGAACTAGCCGCCCTGTTAATTGGTCAAAAACCGTCATTGTCTCAACTACTTCACGTATGACATACCTGTAAGATTTACAGGCGCTGACAGGCAGCCGCCAGCTAAAAGTTGGAGGCAAACAACCAAAGAAAGCGCACAAATATTCCTCCGGCTTCGTCCCATCTTCCTGTATATCGCCATGTTGTTGCGAGAGTAACTGAGGAGGTGTGGTTTCGCTTGGCCTGACACAGGGCGTGAGGGTTGCCATGTTTGACGGACAAAAAGGTAGCCCAACCCAGCACCGCTGAAGATTTACACTGATATTTAACAAAACTTTAATTCAACCTCAGGTTACTTTAGCGTCAAATCGTTCCCGTTTGGAAAATACTCCTAAAAAATCCATTTTATTTTTCCATTTGGCTTTTTGGGGAAAAAAAGCGTAGTGAACGTAAAATCACCCAAACTGGCAACACCGTAAGCGCGACTGGGTGAGTCACAAATTTGTAAATTATTTGCAGGAAATCTCAGTCACGCTGTCCTAACCTTCTAAATTGCTTCAAGGGTTGTTCACCCGCCAAATAGACAGTTTCACTTCAGCATAACAGGTTGGTTTCCTTACGTGCCATCACTGGAAACACGCTTCAGTTAAGATCAACATATACTGTGACGCCTTCCTTATTCCAGCCTTCTGTTTCACATAATACTGCACATTCACGAAAATGGACAACAATATAATTTAAGAACAAAGAAAGTACGTGTATAGTTGCAGCGGTAGAAATAAGGTGAAGTTATAATCACAGGGTGCAGTTTATTAAGTTGCAGAAGACACAGGAACAAACTGTCAGACACTGGTTCAAGATGTTCATTTATTTCAGGGAATGACAATACTGTCAAGAACACAAAGCATGATTCCCATAACCAGTTGTGGAAGACTACAATTTCCTGTCCAACATATTTATCTTTTTCATTCTCCTTGAAAGAAGTTCTCATTAAAGAGTTTCAACTGTGTGAATGACAATTTTTCTTTCGTTTGCTTTTACCAGAAAGAAGTGACAGGTCTTGGCCTTTGTAAGACTTCATAGTTGGATTGAAATATACAACTATGCATCAATAAAATAATCTTACTATATGTAACAAAACACGATTCACACCAAATGCACAGACACAACAGACAAGTGAGACAAAAACACAGTACATACACACTGGAGTGTAGCTGCTTGCATCAGTGACAACTAACTCTTCCCATTGTATATTGTGTCCATACAAAGCTCTTCAGTGCAGTAGTGAAAAGGTAAAATTGTAATTTCACCACTTCACTTTACAAGTGGGGAGTGCCTACTGGTGTGTGTAACAGCACCATCTGGTGGTGTAACTACTTAGCTGTATCAACTGTATCAAGGTGTCAAGCCCAATATGCATCTTGGTCTGACTTAGTTTTGGGAGACACAAATTAAAGAATTGTGTATGAATGTAGTGAAATGACAAGAAGTGAGGCCAAACAACCATTGCAAGCTACACAATTAAAGATAAAACTTTCTGATTTCTGAACCTCAGTTTAGGTTTTTTTTAATGAACTGGGCTCCTTGTTTTTAAAATATACTGTTCCCTTAATGTGGTCCTTCAAAAGTTGTAGCTTGTCGCAAGAACGACATTATCTTTATGTTGTCTGGCTTCCAGCAGCACATCTAGAGGAAAAAGGGATATGTGAGGGCTAACTAATCAGTAACAGATTTGGATTTTTTTGGTAGAGGAATGCATGTGTGCTATGAGGACTATGAAGGTGTCTGTATCATCCTCCTATGCCTGGAACTCAAGGCCAAGACCAAGCTTGTGGCCACCAGCGTTGATGTTTTTGCCATCAAGGAGAGCAGAGAGCGTCAGCTTGATACCTGAATAAACAAACATTTAATTTATACACAAGGAATTTGTGTGTAAATGTATAGACAACATAAAACTTTCCAAACATTATGCAGGGTGACAGCTAAACTATGTCCAGATTTGACTGATTTCAGATTCCACCTGTCTACATATTTTTGACAATTTCTACCAGAATTCAATTCCAAACCCTGTATGTCATGCACTCACCTGGCTTCAAAGTCTGTGTGTAGCCAAAGCCCACCAGACTGGAATTGTTCACCTTGGCCTGTGTGGATATCACAGATGAAAATATCAGTTGTGTGTTGTTGTTTTTTTAATTTATGGAATTAAAAACCTGTTTATGGAAACCTGAACAGGTAAGTCTTGGACTGATCGTAAAACCTGACTTAAAAATGAATGTAGTTCCTATTTAAGGTTAGAAACCCTACTCACGGAGAAGGAAGCATCAGGATCAATCTGATACTTGGCTGCAATACCAAAACGGGTGTTGCTGTTTCCTGCAGTCCAGGCCAGGTTGACAGCTGTCTCCAGCTGGTCATTAACCTTCTGGTAGATTGAGCCACCAAACTCGGTGCCATCATTTCTGGGGGAAAAGGCAAATTGTATTCTCTGTAAATGTTATATTCTTACGTAGGGCAGCCTTTATGTAAGACAAAATTCCCCTGGGACAAATTATTACAAAAGACATAGCATTCCTGCAGGGGACATTTTCCTCTCAACTGGACAAATAATGTTTGTGTGTCTGCTAAACAGTTTTATGTTTGTTGCAGTCCTCCTCAGGTGAGTGCAGAGATATGCATACAAAGCCTTCTGTGAACTCACATCACCAATCTAGCAGCAGATTGAGACAGCCTACCTAGACCAAGGACACAGCGGGATACAAGACGAACAATGTGCCCTGTGCCTCTTTTTCTTTCCCACTGTCTGTCAGTACGTCACACAGCCTTTTCACTGAGGTACTTGATGGCCGCCAACGCTTCACTCCATTTCACTTGCAATATAGCAAATCCCATCACCTGGGTGTAAAAATAACTAGCAGGCACCTGGGTGAATGGCAGACAGCCAAGCAGGCAACAAGTTAGTAAGCCAGACAAGGACAGAAATGGAATGGCTGCTTCATCCTTGTAACTGGAGATGAACTATGATCACAGTCTCCCGCTACACGGGGAGTTGTGCCGCAGATTAATGCTTTGACGAAAATGGATCAGTTAAGGTCATACATGTTGATTCATCCTTGAATCAACATGTGCCAGATTTCAAGAAATTCCTGATATTGTGTTGTTGACAATGAGAGGAATAGACAGAAAATGACAAGCTGTCACTGGCAACCCCTGAGGTACAGTCCACATCGAAATACAGTCAACATCAGTCATGTCAATCTGCTGCTTCAAACTCTTACACATTCGTATGGAGCTGGAACTCATCAGTCTTGTATCCGACTGCAAAGTTGCTCTGAGTGATCCTGTTCCTGCCGGCCTCAAAAGTCATCTGGTAGCCAGCCAGCCAGCCTTCATAGCCCACCACTCCAGCACCGTGGATGGCAGTACCATTAATGTCGTAGTTAACGTCACAGCCAAGGTTAATGTGGTCACACTTGTAGCCTGTCTTGATTTTTCCGCTCTTCTTGCTGTTAAAAGGTAATAGAGAAGTTAATGTCGTGTGTTATAACTGACACTAATTAAGTAACTTGTAATAGAGACAAAAAGTTTACCTTTTTGTTTCTACATATTAACTACACTTTCAGGCTGTCCTTACCCAGTGTTTGGTGAGAAAGAGGAATCAAATGTCAGCTTCAGTCCTTTGGCCAACTGTGAAAAAAGATAGGACAGATTTTTCAGCATACCCAATGGCAGTACATCTACTACTTCAATGGCAAGCCTCAGTGAATACAGAAATAAGAATATACACATTACTTTTCCTACTAGGAATAGGACGCGAGAAAAATTAGATTTTAGAATTAGTAACTTGAAAGCTATACAACTTAGTCTCAAACAACTCGTACACCTCTCAGATAAATTGTTTGTCTACAGTCACCAACCTGGTCCTCAAGGGTTATCTCAGTCCCGAGGGTATTGTCGGTGTTCCACTTCTCTATAAAGGTCAGTCCGTGCTCCGCCCACTTATACTTGGTCTCCAGGGATCCAGCCACCTTGCTGGTCTCAGTGTTGGCAGAGCCTGTGCTGGTGAACTCCTGCAGATCACCAAATAGATGTCAGGGTCATACTGATAGATGAATGAACCCAGCACTGTACTGTGTTAAAATCAACTTATTGTTTATGTCTTGTGAAATTTAGTCGTGTAAGGTGAACAACCTATCACACATGTTGTGCGTGCAATGACCCTCAAACACTTTTAGGCCATTCATCATCAAAATAAAAAGTTCTAAACCCATTAACTACATTTAACAAATCCAGCATTTTCCTCTCAACTGAACTACCAATAACTAAATGCCAAGATGAGGATTCAGTTACTTTCAATGAAACCTAAAAATGTTCAGGAGGCGAGATAGACTAACTATTCACTATGAGCCAAAAGCCTCTTGAACTATGAAAGGACGGCTGTAGTCTGGAGTGGCAGCTGTGATAATCCGATAGCGACTGTTCACGACTTACCAGTCCATTCTCAGACTTTGTTTTCAAATCCAACTTGATGAGCCCAAAGCCTGTAAAAGACAATATTTAATAAGAGATGAAAATAATGTCTGGATGACAACACAAATATAATCAACATTTCCCACATTAAGTTCTTATTAAATTAATTCATTAACAGAATTTGATATTGATTCTGTGAGCGCATTAGTGCTGTCACGTACGAATTATATGCTGAGTTTTATTTGTGTGAAAAATGCTATGACTGATCTGTCTGTGAAACTGAAAAGGTTTCAATCACCTGTACTACATAGACTATGACTGTTTACAGTGTTCTGTAATAGAGGTATGCGTCACCCGTTCAGTAACAGTGGACTTAGGATATTCAGTCAATAAAAATCACCTTGATCACAGATTTGATTGATTCAAATATTTATTGTTTTATGAGTGTAAAGGTTGACAAAACAAGTGAGCAGGATAGCCAGCATGGTGCTTACCATATCCCTTAGTAAAAATATCCCGGGCAGACTTTCCAAGGTCAACGTAGGTCGGAGGTACAGCCATTATCTGCAAAGCAAGAAAAGGATGATCAAGGTTGTGACTGACACCAACAGTACACCAACATCATGTCACAGATTTAGGATAGCCCTCTTTGAAACACAGTGATTATTTTACTGAAAGCAGTCATCATGTATGATGCTATTACATTTGTTTCTAGTTTAAAGTTGATGACTCAAAGTTGACAAGGTCAAATTTAACTGACGCACACAGAGCAGACTCTTTGCTAACTCTACATTTGCTCTTGTGTATATATGTGAATATTTGTCTTTCAAGTTCCTGTTGTGCAAGACATGTGTATTTCATCCTTACAATACCTGCAGGTTCTATGTTTCAATGGCACAAAAGTTAGCGAGGTACAGTCGTTACGCAGGAAACTGATAACATACATCTGCATATTGGTAGAAGATAAATCAGGAATTTGAGCAGTTTACCAGGTGAACAGTCAAGTTAAAACATCTCAAAAGTAATTTCTTGAATCACCAAAACTATCCAACAGCACTGCAACATATCTCTGTAACAGTGAATGTGGTGCATTCTTCAAAGCAATGAAGCAACTGTTGTACAAACAAAGATTTGGCACTATGTCTTCAGTAATACTATATTGGAAATCAATCAATAAAATTAGAAACATGGATATGCTATTAACACAAGTCTGGCACAATATATATCTGTCCCTTGCATATCCAACTCTACCTACCCTGAACCACTTAGGTTACACCTGCCTCCAAAAAGCTCTCTAAACAAATGGGTATATTGTACTCATGGGGAATCTCTTGTAGACAGGATGTGGATTAAAGTCGTATCTCCAGTGCCTATACACACACACACAAATAGCTTTCCCGTATAGTTATGCACAGCGTGTTAACACACACAAACAGTCCGTGCCCTTCACCTGGGTCCTTTTATCACTTAGATGCATAAACACAGGCAGAAATGTCAGAGGCCAAAACAGGAAATGGGACTAGGACGAGCCTGTAATGTTCATAGTGCACTGAGGTGTCCTATGATAGAATCTGCATCTTTACGTACACAAAAAGACAATGACAGAGGGCAGGGATTACACAATTTATCAAAGACCGTGCATGATATGTTACACTTGGCTGAGCATCAGAGAGGCTGGGATCAACACCACAATATTTACATGGCAGTTATTTTTCAGTTATTGAAACAGGCCCATAATGGACCAGAGAAGTTTATAGCCTTCCCAGAAAGTCGTCACAGCAATTGGTGCAGCATCTCCAGTGACCTCGCCTGCTAACAAATTAGCATTAGCTGGGTATCAAGGTGGACAGCAGGTGGGTGACTGATGCGTGTTAAGAGAATAAAACTGAGAACCAACTAAGCTTCTTTGAGGATCTCTTTCCGAATAACTGCTGCCAACTGTCCACCACAGTGTCAAAAGACTGCACCGAAAGACATTAGCCAACAAGCTAACGGCAGCGGCTCACTAGAAGCGGCAGGCCTAGCATCTGTGCCGCAGGTCAAGCCGCGTCCCGCTCCGGTTGTTAAACCGGTATCTAAGCTTCAGGCTCTGGAGGACAGGTCCTCTGGCTGAGAGACAACTACAGGAACAGGAAGCTGCGGTGTTGTTGTTGTTTAGCAGAAGATGTTCAACATACCTCTGTGTGTGTGTCTCCCAGTCCCGGCCGAGAAAGAAGGAGCTAGTTAGCAGCACAAAGGGAGGAGAGGGGAAGTGGTGCTGCGGCGTCACGCACGCTACAAGTCACGTAAGCAGGAGAGCTGGTCCGTTTCTGAATCACCACGGTTAATGATTCGACTCTTTGTACCAAAATAGGATCACGAGTGTCTGCTGCTAAGTACACAGGGGACGTTAGAGGACAGACAGAGGACTTAGATGACTTCACTCCAGTCAGTGAATCGAAGTAACAAGTTAAATATTGCAATAAACAAGTGGCCAGTCATACGAGTGTTGTTATCAGTAATAGTGGTATATACTTGTTATAATATAGTACATTCAAGTACATTAGTCGTATTATTATTATTATTATTATTATTATTATTATATTATTATTATTATGGGGAGACGGGGGGTGACCAACAACACTGACTCAATTGACTGAAGTGAACCGGATCACTTTTGTGAGTGACTCAGACTTACCCGAGTCCATAAAATGAACCGCTGCTCCACCACCAGGGAGCAGCGGTGTTCGCTTGTCATCGTCAAAGATACAAAAGTTTGTCAAACTGCAAGATAGTTCACACCTCATGTCACCTCCGTTCCACTTAAATGGCGAATACATTCATATTTAATAATTATCTCTGCTATTTATTTTATACGTGCATACGTCTGTTATTTATTTTTGGTCACATATACATATACTTCTACTTATATACGATTTATGTAGTTATATACAAATGAAATATAATTTGTGAAATGATTAACATTGCTGTTAATAAAAGAAATTATTCTTACAGCCAGTAGGTGTCAGTATTGGCAACATTCTGAATACAGTCTTTCATGTCGGGAAATGTGGGGTATTTGAGGGAAACTACAGACTACCTCTCTGTTTTACCTTTTGCTGATTATTTTCAAAGCTATAAAATACCTGGTTTTAATTTTACAATTAAAGGAGCCTTTAATTTAACTTTTATTTAAATGAAAGTGCATATATGTGGCATATCATATCATTTTCAATTATTTATTGATTTACTCACGTTTGATACATTTATAGAAGCATTCTTTTCTTGATTGACTTTTTCCTCACAAATGTCCTCAAGCTGTTTATCTTTTATCTGCTGATGTTATCAATTAAATTGTCACATTTTGTCATTTTTCTCCAGCAAACAAGACATTTGAAGCACTACATTGCATTCCTCATTGCTCTATCTCAGTGTAATTTATCAATTAATTAAATGCAAATTATATAAAACTCAACCCCAAGTAAAATATTCCGCTCAGAAACATTTGTCAAAGAGCCCATATTCCCTCGATTCTTAATGGGAAAGGATTAACATGCCACCTTTGGTTTACAAGATTAACTTAGCGAGAGAGAAAAGTCAAAGCCAAACACACTTTTATCAAATGCCAGGAGGACCATATATTGAACATGTATCTTTGAAGCATATTGAATATTAAACACAGATTAGTGTGTTCCTCAACAAAATATTGACATATGTTACATTTACCAATGACAAGCTGCAGTTGGATTTATCTGCTTTTCAAACACTTGAAAAACTTGGAGTTTTACTGGCTGTTTTTTTCTAACAATGCTGGCCAGCAAACGTTTGGCTTGTTTTTTGAGAAGGCTGCAGCTTTTCCCAAAATTTTGGTACAACGTCAAAGATTCTGATATGAAGGCAGCTACGATGGGAAAGTGTGATTAATATTTGCCATTAAAATCACAATTGCAAACAGAATGGCTCACAAATGAAAAGGCGGCTGCTTCTTGTGGGATGAGAAGAGACAGCTCATCCTTTACTCATTCACCAACATCCACAGCTTGTTGTCATTAAAAAAAACATCTAATTTATTTCCTGATGTTTCCACTCGTGTTGCATCACCGAATCTCAAGTAACATTTCATCAACAGCTACTAACATGTTTGTCGCCTGTCAGTCGCCTATAGAGGCAGCCAAAATTCATTTCGAGATTATCCTCGAGTCATATTTGGATGTTGTGTTTTTGTCCCAGAAGCCTCAAAGTCGATGCTACGCACACTTCAAACAGCCATCGCCCAATGCCACTCAAATCCTGCTCCAGAAGACAACAAACACCACAGAAAAAGTTAATCAACCCGGGCCAAGCATCACCAAAGTAAATAAAATGAATTGTAAACAGATGCCATAATTTGCAACATATGGACAAATGAGGCGGCGTGACATATTTTTTTAATTCAGTGGTTCACACAGGGTCCAAACTCCTTCCATTTCCCTCCACCCTAAACTTCCATCCATCCATTTCAATCCCTTTCAGATGTGTCAGTGACTTCACTCCCTGCTGCTGCGTAGCCATAACCCGGGTCCATAACCCAGCGTCTGGCTAATTCAGGGGCATAAATCCCTTCACTCATGTTGCCGCGTAACCTTTTTACCTCCGTCTCTGTAGGATCAAATGTAACTTTCAGCCAGCTTCAAAGTATTCATGTAAAAGATTTAATGCTTGGAAGTTTCCAGTCTTCAACATTTGGAGGAAGTCCTGCCATCGCATGTAACGCAGAGAGAGAGATGACAGGTCTAAACGGATAAATAAAATCCCTCATTCAGTCACTGGTCACAGGCCAGACGTATCAAAATAAAAACTACTGGGGCAGAGCGGTTTGGCTCTCGTGCCATGAACTGATGTCTTTCATTGTGAGACGCGTAAAGTACTGGTCGGCAACAAAATCTCCGACAGTATATCAAAGTGTGAGACCACCGATGAGAGAGAAATGTCTTATAATGTATTTTATAAAAAATTCATTTCTAATATGTACTTGATTCAGCAGTTGTTAGAAAGTTGGAACAAATGCACATTTCCAAATATTTCTTTTTATGTATAAGATCAATTAGACAGTTGGTTATATGTAGCTGCAGCGTATAATAATGTGTTGATCTGTCTTTGCTCGACGTAAATAACAAACCACACACAGCCTGTTCTGAGACGAGCCCGGTGAAGTCATGTCTAGAAACACAAACAATGGCAGCATGTTTTGCTGAACAATAAAGATCTATTTGTGTTCCTTCCTCTTCATATTGTCAACGGTGGTATCAATGCGGCATTGTTCTCCTGAGAAAATCCTCAATGAAGAAGACATGAACAAAATCCCCCCCAAACCCAGTAGACAATAAATATCATGGAGTTAATTGGAGGAAAAAAGGAAACGATTGTTGTTAGGTTTAAGTTGTTTGGTGTGTTTTTTTTTTTTTACTGCGGTTTTAAAAGAACACCGCTTTTAAAAGTATTTATTTTTGTTTTGTGGATGAGCATCAATGTTTACAAGTGGCTGACATGATAAGACAACTGCAGAGATACATCCTTCCTGTCTGAACTTTGGTAAATAAATTGGAGGCATGAGAAAATGTCAAGGCTCAGCTGTGGTCAGAGAGCTGCAGTGGAGCAGTGACTCATTCTCAGTGTGCGTGTGTGTGTGTGTGGTGGTGGTGGTGGAGGGGCGGCGTTGAATGTAGCAGATGTAGTGATCGTTATCACTCATTCATGACGTCCACATGTAGCTCAGGCTGGCTAACAGGCATTCTGTTGCGGAGAGATGTGCTGACAATCGCTGTCATGTCGCTCATGCTCCCACCTGCTACCTGGTTCTGTGGGAAATGTCGTCATTGTGTCATTGCATTGCCCAATAGTTCCTCTGTTACCCACATCCTGCACCATTTTGATTGATTTTTAAATGGGGCATTGTTCCTCTTTGATAGCATGTATTATGAGAAGGCAATGCAGACAGACCCCGGTGTCATTTAATGTTGACTATAATAGGAACCATTCACTCAGAGATTAAATTATAGTTGAGACACAACAGTTGAGTGCTGAAAAGTGGAGGTATTTTTTTTCCAAAATAACACAATAACATATTCGTAAATTTCTAAAAGCAAAATATTATGGAACCATTGTTTTTTAAGATTTTATCTTCCTTATCTGAAAAGCAGCCTGTTTCATTCTAACATTTTCAACTTTTAAATCTATTTTCTCATAAATAAATGTGAATTCAACATATAACCACTGGTACAGTATTTATTGTGACACTCATTGTGACACAGATACACTCTCCATCTAGACAAGTGTACGCCAGTCATGCGCATGCAGCAGCACTTTTGACACAGAACTCCACTGCAGAGCTGCTGCTAGATAAGCCAACAAGATTCTTACTCACCTTGCCTTCACCACTGCGCCACAGAAAAGGGTCACGAGACAGGAGCGCGACGGATGAGAACATGATTGATCATCACCTGGTCAGAAAGGAAACATGGCTACCTGCATCATCATTTCCAGAAGTCTCAGTCTAAAACACAGTCCCAGAGGTTTAAATCAAAACAGACCCAGCAGTGTTTCCAATTCCACTCAAAGGAGTTTCAAACATCAGCGTAGACACCTGATAATGTGAGGAGTGACACAAACGCACGCCGACAGCTTTGACTCGTCAAAGGGCACTTTTAACAGCTTACGTCCATTAGCGACAGACCGGGCCACCACCACCAGTGATCATATAGGACACTGAGGATGAAAGCGCTCACCACCTGACACGCAATACTCCAAATCTGTCCCAGTGAAGCCGACAGTTTCAGGCCACACCGATCAGGACAAGTTTATTTTGTTGATTCACATCTGCCACTGTTAATCACAACATGAAACCACGGGCTTGGCAGAGAGATGGAGAAGCTGTGGCCCTGCCAGCACGTTCACCACAGAACTATCAAACTGCCACACCGGGCCTCCTGCTACACACGGAACCCGGCGTCAACGTGTGTGCTGAATATGGGATCCTGTAATCAAAAAAACTCTCCATATTATCTCCCTCAGGGGCCCTCGCCAACATCAAAGACGGCGAAGGATGGTGTGGTATCTCTGTGCGCCCGTGCCCTCTACTGTATAAAACAGCCCCGAGACGCAGGCGGGAAGACGCCAAGGAAATTGAATTTCATGTCTGCCATGTTGCTACCTGGCAGGTAGGGCTGTGGTTCGTGTGTGTTTTGTCACTTTTGCCTGCGAGCTGATGGCGCCACATTCGTCTGTGAAACCGCAGCATCAGATATGAAAACCTATGTGCCAAACAGCCAGCATTCCAACATTTTCATCCATCTGCACAGAGCAGCACCAAAAAATGCCACTTGTTGTTTAAAGTGTCACTGTAGAGTTCTGTTATTTAAAAAAAGGTAAATTCAGTTAAGGGGGAATTCTGTATTCTTATTTATTATCAGTGACATATGCATACAAATACAGTACATCGGCATTTGTATTAAGAATTAATATTCTTCTAAATGACACACTTGAATTAAAGGAAATGAATGAAGCATCTATGGTTGTTTTTTAATTTAAGTGAGTTTTTAATTGATTGACAACTACATTGTGCATGCATCTCCTGAGCATAATGTGGTTTTACATCATCTTGTTTTCTCTCACTCTGGATAACAGGGTATAACATTACAACATGAAAGCAGCTTTACGTCGATGAATCAAAACGGTATGTGTCAGAAATCATCCAGCTAAATGAAAATAGATGATGGAATAACGTTAATGGGTTGATTTAATCATCAACATACTCAAGTTTAATATTTTTTTTTTCAATTGTCTCTGGCTTGAATGACCTTGATTGCACTGTCACACTTTGTCCAAACATGACATTAAGCACTGGAGTGAAGGCAAGGAGAGAGAGAGAAGCTTTGCACCAACTGGAAATCCCTGGCACTGAGCACCAAGCCCCCAGCGAGTAACCTTAGTTCGTTTTTTGATCCTGACTAGAATTTCACATCAGAAAAATAACCAAAACTGGCTTTTATCTTCTGCGGACTACAGCCAGATACTGAGAGGCATACGAAAGCTTTTATCACCAGAAGACTTGACAACTTTAATGCTTTCTTTTTTCAAAAACTCCAGACAAGCTGTGAATGCAGAGGCAGATGTTTCTGTGGTTGCCCAGGGGTTTGTGGATTTTAAGGTTCTGTCATTGGTTTTCAAATCATGAAAATGAACTAATTTCTGAACTCAGACGTCCCATTTTAAACAAACCATTCAATCCACTGTATCTGGGATTTTATTTAGTTGTTTTTTTTGTATTGAACATTTTAGCTTGTTATGTATTATATTTATTTATTCATTCATGTATTTCGTCATAATAGAATTGTTTATTTTATGACATGAGCTTTGTTTGTTTCCTTTCAAATTTCGAATCTTGCCCAAAACACGTGATCTGACTTGATTGTACGAATAGGTCAGAATGTTATCCTTTTATTAATAAATAAATAAATAAATCATATTATTTGATTTTAAGTCAATATTAACCAAAGCTTTTTGCTTTTTGTTTCATTGTTTCAAGGATAATTTGTCAATTTAACTGTCTTTCATAGCAATGTGAACATATCCGCCCTGGTAGAACTCACAGAGTCTCTAAGTAAAAAGCAATTTTCTTTGAGTGTTTGGCTTAAACATTGTTTCAATCCGACTGTAAAGTCCTGTCTTTACTGCTTACACAAAATAACTTCTGTTAAATCACTTGTGCAACTTTAAATATCACTCTAAACCACAATCAGTTGCATTCGCAGCACGCAGCTACTTGAAAGGCCATCACAGTTTGGTGTACTGAAATGGAACGAAGGCATTTTCCATTGGGGCGCGTTGTGTTCAGCCCTGAGATTTTCCATTGGTTGTGTAATCCTGCATGCCTTTAAGAAACAAGCCTAAATGTCTCTTAAAGCTCCGACTGTTCGATCAAACGCTCTCTCAACGTAAATGCGAGAAAACTGTTGTCTGGGCGTAAACATGTGTTTGCTGAGATGTCAACGGTTCTACCTAAATGCCAGGCCCACTTCAAGCTAACAGACGACCAACCACACACACACACACACACACACACACAAACTCCTACAGTCCTACAAAGTTTTCCTACACACACACAGACATATGCACACATAAAGCTGTATGTAGACACTATATATTTATATCCAGTGTATATAAATACATATATATAAATATATATAACTTTAGTCTTTTATAGAAAAATTAGATTGTATCATATACATGGTTGAAGCCAACCATGCATCTGGGACTGAGTGTTTCTGGTGTCTATATGTTCTAAGATTATTTAAGAAGTCATGGGTTTGAGGCGTGTCTAAACTTTTCTGTCGTACTTATCTTTGCTCATAAACATCTTAACTGCATCCAGAACCAGTCGTCTACATGGCAAATTAAAGAAAAAACACATCATTTAAAACGCATGTTGTTCAAAGAAGCTTTTTAACAGCAAAACTACAAAAAAGAAATAAATGATTAAATTAGTTTATAAAATGCAAACAGAGTTATATAATATAACATGTGATATATTACTCTTTCTGATGTTTTCCCAGCCCAGAAGCAAACCATTTTTTTTTCAATCAGCATGGTTTCGTACATCACAGTGAAATGTAGCTTTAATTACATGTTGTGACTGAAGCAATTCATGATGTCAAAGTCATATCTCCATTCAGTCAGGCTTTGTTAGCCGTGATGCAATTCATTATTATCTTCCCAGCTCCTTCATTGAGAAACAACCAGCTCTGCTTCGGCTTGATCCCATCGACTCCATGTCTCACGATGCAACCTCAAACCTCAGTCACTCTTTCCAGACAAATGCATTTTGTCAATTGCAAACCCCAAATAAAGATTTTACACAAAAATGAAGAAACACCCGCAGCGGCTATACAGTATGTCATTTAAATATCAGTCAAATCTCACCAGCAGCCACACATCACGAATATTTCACATTGTTTTATCTCTGTGTTTATAACAAGCAAGAGACAGAGTCGATGTGTGGTGACACATTTGTCGCCATCGAAACAAGGGCCCTGTAATCTCCCCAATCAGGAAAACCAGAACAAATTAGGTTGTGCAGCGCTCTCAGTGCGCCATCACTATAAATCATCATCATGACCCCGGACATGTACAAGTACACTGTACAACAACTAGGCCTGGGAGAATAATGTTTACTCCCGAGACTGGTCCACAAGCATCGCATGATATACTGTGAGAAGAATCCCGTTCACTTGTACTTCTCACACACTTATTGTACGGCAGAGTGAAACTATAGGCTCCAGGACCAGCAGGGTTTTGGGTTTGGCCCTCATCCTGTTTCATTACAGGGTTTGTTGGTGGTGAACAAGCATCCAGCAAGCCAGCGTGATTGTTAATTGTCACTGTGAGAAAGTGCAATGACAGATAACAAAGAATAAATAAACAAATAAATTAGCGCCGGGACAAATGCTTCACATTAAAAATCAAACAACAAATGCTTTTTGGGAGGAGTGGTGCTTGCACAAGAAAGGTCAGTGCCAGCATGTAGATTTGTGATAGGGATAATATTTATGTTCAGCTTCTTAGCGTATGATGCTAGCATGCTGACGTTTGCTAATTTGTTTTTGGAGACATTTTAGTTAGATGACAAAGTCACTGAAGTTTTTGTTGACATTAATAACTGTTATACAATTGAAAACAGACCAACATGAAGAAACACACATTTTGTAGGTAAAAGATTATTATATACGTTACAGACATAATGGAGACTAGAGAATATCATCTTAAAAAAGAAGCAATTTCATAAATTCCAGAAAAGTAGGACAGTCAATCACATATATAAAAAAAAACTTGAACAGCAATAAAAAACAGAATTCAGTTTCAATTCAGCGATGCCGTTTTCTCAACTCTGTAAACCTGACGACGAGAAGGAGCCAGAGGAAGACCTGAGAGCGACGGATGAAAAGCGAAAGCGAAAAAAAGCCAAAAGGAAGTACTAAACCAAAAAAAAAAGAAAAAGAAGAAAAGGGAGAGACAGCAAGACGCTGGGGAGGACAAGAAAGAAAGGAGCTGGAGACGGGCACAGCGAGGGAGAGGCAGAGGCAGAGAGGGCCGGTTCAGCTCCAGTTGGATATCCACTCTGTGTTTTCAGTCTCCAAGTCAAGTCAAAACCATCAAAGCTTGAGGTTTGGGTACTGAAAAGTCGGTTCGATCTCCAACCCTTTCCCACAGCCTT
Source organism: Trinectes maculatus (assembly GCA_016785345.1). Taxonomy (NCBI): domain Eukaryota; kingdom Metazoa; phylum Chordata; class Actinopteri; order Pleuronectiformes; family Achiridae; genus Trinectes; species Trinectes maculatus. Next base: position 239,221 of record JAFBJQ010000665.1, read on the forward strand.
TCAAACGCTGCCAAGCGTTTATTTGTTTTGGATTAATGTAATTAACCCCCCCGCCCCCGCCCCCTCCCCCTCCCCTGGTGTCACACACAAGAAGCGAGTCACAGTGAAAAGATTACAAGGCCTCTGCTTCTCAGACGTGCAGCCTGGACCAGGCCGGCCCCTCAGCTCACAGGTTTCATATCAGTGGAGTTAGCTGTGCTTGAGCCTGACACGTAAATTGCCTTTTAAGCAGTATTCACAAGCGCATTGGCGAACGCGCTGCAGCCCATACAGTCATCAGTTATGTGCACATTAAGAGTTTGAGTGTTTTGTTTGCGTATATCCTCATTTGAAATTCATTGATATTTATTAGAGCATTGTATGTCATATCTAACAGCTCATATGCCGACTGTTTGTCAATTAATCACAAATGATGTTTTAAATAATACAATAATAATGTATGTCTACATTATACAGAATTAATATTTTTTTTATTAAAATCTCAAAAATCTTGTTTTTTTGTGTCATTGACTCTGATGCAAAACCTGTGTTTCTGCTGTGTGTCGTCAGTGGGTTTTCCCCCCACGACCTGCATAATAAAACTTATTCTCTGATTTTCAAGTTCAAAGTATCTGATGGTTTTCCCAAACCAGCTCATTGGCATTTCCAGTCATCCCAGAGCCAAAAGTCTTCTGGCTCCAATCATTTTTCCTGTGACAGAAGTCACAGTGAAAATTATGTGTGAGTATGTGTTACATTAGTGTTCCAGCCATACTGAAATGCCTCATAAATCCAGAGACTGCTGTTTTCATATGTGAAAAAAAAGAAAGAGCAGTATTGTGAAGATTTGGCACACCCAGATCACACCCAGATGGTATCAAATCCTTTTTCAAAGTCGGGTACAGTAATGTAAAGTCGGGTACAACATTTTGCACATGTTGGAATGAGGAGATGACAAGAGTTCTTTCTTAATCTTCATCATCATTCTTCATCATTCACAGGATGCCACCCATGTAAATATCTTTTTTCAAGCATAATACAGTAACCTAAGACAAAAACACACATCCAGATAATAAACACCCGTAGTTTGGTGTTACTCTCATAAATATTCTACAAAGAGAAGACTTTTGCTAAGAAAAAACACAGAACCTGTTTTATTCAATAATAGCAACATTAAACTTCAGCAGAGAATAATCTCAAGAGCTACTCGACCAGTATCCCTGTGCGGTCCCTCCGCTGTAACGATGTGGTGGAGCTCACACTGTACTGTACACTGAGGCCCATCATTCAGATTTATTCTCACTTTGTGCCTCAAGGGGTCAGTCTAGCTCCCTGTGCCAGTAGTGGCTGACCACCCGAGGGATGAACACAAATATAACATGAAAGCACACACACTAATGGCTATTGTCTTGATGACAGAGTCAGCTGCTCCATGAAAACAAGTTTTGGTTAAACATTTAAGAATGAAATGTATGTAATGTTAAACACACTTATATGTATTCTTATAAAATTAAATTATTTTCATTTTCTTCAGATTTTAGACTCTTAAAACTAGCTTTGTTATCATCTAGACTTAAGCATATAACCTATTTCCTCAATAGTTTTCAGCATGATCCAATGGTCCATTACTGTATACTGTTTACTATTTCATGTTAAATAAAGTATGGCTCTTCAAATATCTAAACTTATGAGATGAGAATTACATCCTTTTTGGATCCCTTTAGGAAACTGCATTGGTAAACATTCCACAAAGGAACATTTACTCCATTAGCTTGTCTGAAAACTCTTCTGTGTGTGTGTGTGTGTGTGTGCATGTGTGTTTGTGTGTGTGTGTGTGTGTGTGTGTGTGTGTGCGTGCATACGCATGTCGTGTCCACACGAGTACACGTGTTTGCTGCCTCCATGCAGATGTTTGTCTGCACACATGTACGCACGTACTTAGGGGGCTGATCCTGAATCCTTCATCTCCAACTGCTGGGCCTGGCATGGAAACACTCATGCACACGCACACACACATACACACACACACACACACCCATAGGCTCACACACCCACTCCTCAAACCTAAACAATGATCCATCATACGAATCCACATCCTCCTCTGGGCCACATCAATCCCTTTGCTGCGGAAAAACTGATCCCAGAATCGGCTGCTAACTGTCAAATGCAGAACTCTTGAGCCGCCCACTCACCACTAGAAAGAGACCACTGTGGACGCATGCATTTAATAGGCCTGCCATTAGTTTCAGAGCACTCTGATCTCTCTCTGGATTTGTGACGCTCCTCTTTTTTGAAAAACCCCAAGGGGAGCGAACACAATGGCGGATTTGTCGAGGCTGTAATTGTGATTTTAGTTTTAGTTTTGTTCCTTGTCATTGACGGTGAATTGTCTAGCATATCATAGTTGCCATCAAGGCTTGTGTGTGGTGCTGTGTGTGTGTGTGTGTGCGTGCGCCCTTGCATACATGTAGGTCTCTCCTCTTTCCGCTGAATGAATGAATAAATGAATGAATGAAACATGCAGCACTTTAAATTGGTCTTAAAGGGGACCTATTATTATGCTTTTTCTCATTCTCTGTCAAATATATGTTACAGTGTCAGATGTTCAAGTTTCAGATAATGAGGTAAATGCATGGTAATTCCCGTCAGACAAAAGCTCAGGCGTCAGACTGCGCTGAATACCAGGTTCCAACATTTTTCTACTTGTGCAAAAAAGCTGACATCTCGTCACGTATTTCTACACTCGCCTGCTCCAAGTACAACTGGTAATGTAAGTCACTGTAATGTCCTCTAACGTCATGGAGACATTTTGGTGTGTCTGTGTATTAAGCTTGCCCACTTCTTCAGTATTGATTTGGCCACCCACACTCTCCGTCCTGCTCTAACATCTAACTTTCTGCCAAACGTCCTTTTTTTTTTAAACTTTTGCTGTGCTCCAGCCTTGGCGTCTGTAAAGGTGGACATGGCTATAACAAATGTTAAGATTTGTTTCAGTAACAATTTTAAAAAAAAAGTTTTTAATGAAAGCGTTTTATTATGTTTATTCTAAAACGATTATAAAATGTGTTGTAACTTTGCAGCTTGTCCGAGATGCTAATCTGTAAAAAGAACAAATAATGTAAAAGTATTGGAAACAACAGTCATACAGCACTGGAGCGCCCTGTTTTCTCCAATAACCTAGAAATACAATCTTTATTCTGCACAGTAGACAAATGTTTCTACTTCAGGAGGAAAGTCAAGCAAACATTTGCTTTTTGTTACGGCTAAAGAGGACAAGTGTGTCAAAATGATATTGTAAACTATAGTACTACCATCAAAGTTTTTATAAATTTCAATGCGGTCTTACCATTGAAAGCAGATGGCTGTGCATTTTGCCTCTTGTTTTTCCTAAGTGCATTAGCCAGGAGACCAAACCAATGCGACAGTGTCCTGCAGAGGCAATATAAGATACGGAAAGTAAATAAAACTAAAATAAATTGGAAACTGAGCAGAACTCCAAATGACTCTAAACACATCAAACGGTAAATAAAGTGGACGAAAGGAGGAGAGAACAGCAGAATATGATTTTGGTTATTAATGTCCAGTTTCATGCTGTGTGTTGTGTCCTGGGACATGAAACTCTGGGCCTCTCCGTCTGTGGTGAACACACAAACCACTAATATCAGGTTGGCTCAGCAGAGGAGAACAACAGTATGGCCACACTAACCAGACGGCTGCAGTTCCCTCCATCACAATACAGTGGAGGAGGGATTAGCCACTCAGCTAACATAATAATAACCACAACAATACTGTGGCAATGGTACAAAAAATGATTATAATCACATGAGCATCATTACACTTCTCTGGGTACAGCTGCTACGATGGGCATATGCTATGCTATGCATATGCCCATTGTGACGACTATGCATACAAACTGTATTAGGGTCACAATTAAGAAAAGAGAATAATCAAACCTGACAAAAGTAAACATCAACTTCATGGCGGCAGGAAAATAAGTTGCACTCATAAAGGTTCATCCTCTGAGGACCCTGATTGTCTGCCCTCAATTAGATGGGAATCCATTAAAGCAATTTAAGACTTTGACGGCCTCAGACGGCCACAGGTAACAGTGTTACTGCAACACATTACTGCTTCAGCAAAGCCAACCATCGTCTCTTTATAAGTGGGAAGCTTGTTTCTCATCACAGGAATCACCTGAGTCGCATCAACTCATTTTTGTCTAAGTTCAAAGAGCTGGTCTTGCTGCTTTAAATTATATGAAATCAACACAGAAACGGAACCACTGAAAGAAAAGAAAAATGGACAAATGATTTTGTCTTAAAATAACCTCTCACGCTTGGTTGGACAGTTGAAGTAAAATTAGACTTTATTAAACTCTGCCTGGTTGCGTGCATCTTGTACGGCTCTCACTAACACATGTCATGCTTAGCAGTCGATTTTGGGCAGAAAGTAATAAATTGAATGGAATAAACCTCATCAGTTAGGAGACGATTTGAAGTGGTGAGAGAAATGTTAGCGTTTCTGATGAATGATACGCTGTGTTTTCTTCAGGACTTTTTTATGGATGTCTTTTGAACTTTGTGGAGGCCTCTTACTCTCGAAGCCCACTACATTTTTATTTGTGGCTAATTGAGTGACTCATGGGTTATGCTGGATGGATGATGCTCATTGTCATGAGTGTGCAATCACTAGGTCTTTGTAAAAGTATTTTTCCACCAAATGACCTACAAGACTTGTTCTGATCTTGAACTGGTTTTCACTCCTGCTTCCTCAACATCTACCAAGATAATCATCAAAAACATACTTCACTTTCTGATTATTATCAAGTATTATTGCGATATGAATGCAACTACCAAACCCATTCTGTTTCCACAGCATCCCACCTTTTCTATGACTTGTTTTCACAAGCTGAAATGACTTTTGTGTTTTTATTCCACAGCTAGAATGGCAGTGGTGGAGCTGATATCGCCACAAAGAGATGACAGTGTGCAGTGCAGAAACAAAAAAAAATGTTTGTTTCCACTGAGGCAGGCTGCAGCTTTGTGGTTCATCTGTGTTTAGTGACTGATTTGAATCTAATAGGTCGAGCTTTAAATAGCAGACACCCTGCATCAACTGAGAGAGATTATGCTCTTTTAAGCGTTTTCATTTTTGCAGAAGTGTGCGATTGAGACATTCTGTGGTAAAAGACTGTGTGTGTGCGTGTGTGTGTGTGTGTGTGTGTGTGTGTGTGTGTGTGTGTGTGTGAGTGAGAGAAGCAAGGAGTGAATGGCTTGGCTCCACATCAAAGGCCCCTGCGAGTCTCTGCATTAACGAGGCCCTTTGTTTCCTGCCTCCCAGATTACAACATTTCTCTCTCTCTCTCTCTCTCTCTCTCTTTATGTACATACAAGCATGTGTGTGTACATGTGTATATATGTGTGCATATGTACATGTGTGTGAGGAGGGCACAGTGACCCAAGGAACCAAGATCCAACGCTCCTCTTTCTCTCCCTCTCCTTGTAATGCCTCTGAAACTAAACTGATCCAAGGTCAGCGTGTCCCTATTCTTAGAAAGCAGAACGAATATGACCAGGAGAAGACATAAACGTAACGAGGCTTTGCTGGAAAGTCAAGGTATGTTGCAAACAAACAACTGGTACAAACAAACAAACACCAAATGAGTGAAAGGATGAATAAGAGGGTGGGAACTCAAATCCACGACAGTTCGTTTTTCTTAATTATCCAGGTAGTTCATCTTATTGAAACATGTCAATGAATATCTTTAATTGTTAAAGCTGCTGCACTCTTATCTTTTTTTTCCCGACACATTTTTTGTAAATTACCATCACGCTTACACAACATACATTTCAAAATAAATCCTCCAACCTCCAGACCTATTTTCAAACCTGATGCTTTGGTCAATTCACCTCAATCAACGACAAAGACAAACCTTGTGGTGTGTGTGTGTGTGTGTCTGTGTGGTGACAGAGTGTGACGCAGGAGCTCTTTTGTTGCTATTTCCAGTCACTATCAGACCTGTTTTTTCATAAGCCAAGGCATGATTTGCTAAATGCACGCCTTTTAAAAGTTCATGAACTGCAGCAGGCCTGGGCGAGGACGGAGCTGTTCCAACCACAGTTCACTTGAACTTTCCTCTGAACACAGGGAGAAGAGGAGGATATGTGCAGGCATCTGAAGGGTTTTGTTCCACACTGATGTTTCAGAAAGCGGTATCTCCTCTCACACAGTGACAGACGGACACAATAAAAAAAAAAGACACTTCAGAAGATGTTCCATGGAGCCGAGTCAGTAAAATGCGGCAATCAAATCCCCAGTTGCCCAAAGTAAACAAGTTTTATAGTTTGGATTCTTGGTATTTCATTAATTTAATTTCAATTTGTGCTTTTAATTTGGAAAAATCTGCCATCGATTTAGATGAGCTTGGTTCGTTAAAAAGTTGCAGTGTTATGTCTTTGTGATAAATGTTTTGGAAACTGATCTTTAGGTTGTTTTTTTTTCTATTAGCTTTATTATCAAAAAGCTTCATTTATGTATTATTAACCATAGCTGTGATATGTTTGACGTACTCACTGAACTTACTGCTAAGCGAGGTTGCTCGGGGTGAGTCTCAAATAAAGTCTCAAATAAAGCGTTTGCAACTTCGCCCAACGATCCGCCACCGAAGACCAGCAGTCTGTTTTCAAATCTATTTCCCTTTTCTGTTTATGTTTGTTGATCTCACCCCCAAAGCCCTGCTCAGATCTATGATAACAACTCATTAATGTTTGATAAGGAGCTGATGAAGAGGTAAAGGGCCTGCATTCTGCAAAATCAAAAGAGAGACGCATTCAAATCGTCCAACACTCAGCAAACTAAAACTCGAACAAACCTCATTAACTGCTACACTTTCATGTCTTTTTTTTTTCATTCTGAGTCAGTGTCTTGGTTCTCATGCTTATGTATGTATGTATGTATGAGCTTAAACCTGTCCTGTGTTGTTGGCTACTGAGTCATGGCACAGGAGAAGATGCAGGTCAGCACTTTAAATGTCCCTGAAAACACACAATATGTCAGATACGAGCGTACCACAACCTTAATGCAACCCTAGTTCTATTGTACACAAGTTAAACAATGTGGACTGGTGGTTGTCCTGCCGCACTTTACATTCAAAAACAACTAGATATACGCGTTATAAACTGAAACCACATTAGTGTTAAGGGTTTAATGTTTTAGGTTGTTGTGAGAGCAGTTCACTGCTTCGTCGCAGAAAACTGCTGAAAAGATTTGCCGAGGTTTCACATTGCTGTTTGGATGCTGCCTGGCAGGACATGGTTTTGATTGTAGGAAAACTACCAATAAAAAGCACACAAGTGGTTCCAGTTAAGAGCTGTTTGCTTGGATGTGGCTTAACCCCAATGAAAGGACATGATTTAATTACTCTGCAGCTTTAATGCGCCTGATGTTTCTTTAGAAAGCACAGTATATAATCTTTTCTGGAACCGACTGTGTTTCATCTAAAGAACCTGTTAAAGAAAGAACATTTCCCCCACTAATGATTGGGCAATGGAAAGGACCTCGTTAAAATGATCATCACATATTACGTTGAGTTGATGTTTGCGTGAAGTAGCAGTTTTCATTTACACTGTCTTTTTTTTAAACAGATTAAGGTTCTAGAAGGAGCATAAGATGTTATCATGTTTTCCAGCTTAGTTTCTGTCACTGATGTCTGATGTTTACTGCAGAGGCTGCCAACCTTTTTGTCATATGTGCCTTTAAAACAGATCTGGATAGTTAGTTAAAGATTAAACAATTTTTCATGTTGCATCAACATACTTTTAAGAAGACTGACAACGACAAAGGAATAATGGAAGTGGCATGAACCAATAGTTTGAAACTTGTCTAGAATATAACTTGAGTAACATGTGGAACGTGAACATTTTAAATGGAACACAAATATATAAAATATCATCAGTGCCCCATTTGTTTCCTGGGACATTTATTTCCTTAGCTTTCTGTAAACAGATAGAGAACTTTCCATGGGACACAGTTCCATTGCAGAGACAGAGAACTTGTATCTGTGCGAAAAGCTCGTCTGGTGGGGTCACAGCAGTGATGCATCTTTCTGTTTTCTGTGTGGGCTGCTTATCTCCTCCATTGGCTCATGTTTCCTTATTTGGCCTCTACTGTCGACAGATGATGTCTACTGCCACATGTCGCCAGAGTTCAAAATTAAATATGCGATGAAAGAAAGCATGAGGTGTGTGTGTGTGTGTGTGTGTGTGTGTGTGTGTGAGTCACGCAAAAAAAAAACAATCTGGTATAACTCAAACACTAGGTGTGAACTCAAAACACAACTCTGACTAAACCGGTCATAACAAAAAGAGAGAGGAAGACAGAGAGTGAGAGAGAGAGAGTGAGAGAGAGAGAGAGAGATTATAGGTCAGAGTACCTCAGAGTATTTCAGGAAGAGAAAGCATGTGTAGAGAATGGGCTTATATCTCGACTTGTTCAGCGCATGTGTCTGAGTGAAAGACAGACAGGCTGAACACAGCTCATAGCCTCAGGTACCTCTGAACCCCTGCGATAAACGTGTCTCACTCTCAGCACTGATATTCGTGGGGAAACTGTTAAGATAGGAGTGTGGCGATCTCATGAGGCGGCGTCCCGCATAGGAGAGGTGCTGTCTCTCTCCGGAAAAAAACAGCTGTCTATATTTAATCAAGGCGAATAAACAAGGAGTTTAAACAACTCATTTATAATTTAGATTTGCATGCATTAAAACTGCTCATTTCTAATCTTTTTATTAATATGCATCAACGATATTGTATAAATATGCAGTTTTATGCAAATGCTGGGCCCATTTTCTGTTTGTATTTAATTCTGTGCCTCAGCTGTGGATCATCATTTTCATTCTAGGCAACCGACTCAGATTAAGTCAAATATTAAGACACTGCATGGGAGTGTATAAATATTTCTCAATTAAAAACTCTGTGGAACAGCTATGCTACTGTATCGTATCGCTGTATCATTAAAAATGCATTGGCATTGGGAGGAAAATAGGCGAAGGGAAGTTATGAATTTGATAAGACATCAGAACTTTAAGTCTACATCTTTGAACTATGATTTTTTTCTTCTTCTTTCCCTCCTCCCATCTCGTAGTTGCAATAGCTTGCACTTTTTGCTGTTTTGGAGACTGTTACAAAATCTGGGGGATGTAAGGACCAGCCAAAAACATGCTGTGCTTCCGTTATTGATGAGCATGAGCACAGAATGTCCTACTTTTTTTTCTGCTGCTACTTTTCCATCAATGCAAATGAGGAGTTTTGTTCCAAAATGTGGAAACTACCAAGTGAACAGTGTGACAACAAACACTACAAAAGGGCTGCTGGGACAGTCAGCTCTACCAAACATAATTATCAAAGATACCAAGCAACTTGATTATCATAGAACTCCATGAGTATAGGATCATTTTATTTAAAAAAAAAAGCACATGAATGATGTTTGCGGAAATAAATTGACCCTGTCAAAAAAAAGGTTGGGTTTTGGGTATGAGGTCACCTGTCTCCATCATCAGATCCAATATAGGTTGTTGTTGCTGTGCTACTATGGGTGTGTATGTGAGTGTGTGTGTGTGTATTCCAGTTCACTACAATATAAATCAAGAAAAAGCAACATATAGTAAATGGGATGCATTTATAACTGTATTAGTCTGAACGGCCACTAAATGAGTCACGCACATTTACTACAATCAGTGTAATTATCACTATTTGACTGCTGATCATTCTTTTTACAATCAGTTGAATCCTGCTAAATCTGCAATCCAATCATGCAAACTAAAGATCAGAGGAGAAAATGAAGGAAACCCTAAATGGACTGTTACTTAACTAACCCTTTACCCCACATGTGAATGTCAGGGCTTCACCTCCTTAATGCCAGACATAATCATTTGGAAATAATTTGGTTTTAAACCAACTGATGACAAGAAGGAAAATGAAGTGCAGATTCTGGGCAAACTTTGATGTGGGATTAAGGCTGAGCTCCAAACTAATGAGGTAGTGATTATCATTACAATGTGTCAAATAAAAAAATAAATATCTGATTTTAATCTTTGTGAAATTATACGTACTTACTTTATTTATGAGCAGCAATATCACTCTCCAGTAGACGTAAAACTCACTGTTGCACACGGCACTGTTAATAGAACGTGCCACCTTAAATGTACACATAGAATTATTACAACTAATACAAATAGGAAAAGAAGAATAGCTTTATTGTCATTATATGTCACATAGAATGAAATTACAGAAATGACAGAGAAGACAAATAATTTATTTTGGTGTTGGGTAGTATTAATTGCTAGCGATTCATATCGGCCCAAATTAAATACTTTTTAAAAATGTAAACACTTTTTACTTATTATTTTATTGTTGTTGTTGTTGTTGCTGCTGTTGTTGTCTTGTTACTTGACTCGAGCCTCAGATTGAACTTTTTATCTTTACACATGTTGCATGTCGACAGTATTAGTTTGTGTTTTTTGTGTTTAGTAGGGGGGGGGGGTTGAAAAGCAGCAGCGGAGTCTGGGGACCGTGGATGGTGCGAACACGCCCCTGGAAGTCATGAATAACGCCCGTGGAGCCGAGCTCAGGGAGGTGATGTCTCTTTAAGAGTCTTTTTTAAAAATGTAAACACTTCTTACTTATTATTTTATTGTTGTTGTTGTTGTTGCTGCTGCTGTTGTTGTCTTGTTACATTACCGTAAACAATTAAGAAAAGCATTCAGCTGAATAATAATAATAAAACTATCCACAACACTTGACTAAAGCATCAGATTGAACTTTTTATCTTTACACATGTTGCATGTCGACAGTATTAGTTTGTGTTTTTTGTGTTTAGTAGGGGGGGGGGGTTGAAAAGCAGCAGCGGAGTCTGGGGACCGTGGATGGTGCGAACACGCCCCTGGAAGTCATGAATAACGCCCGTGGAGCCGAGCTCAGGGAGGTGATGTCTCTTTAAGAGTCTCAGTCTCAGCCCTCTGCCGAAACAATCGCACCCCCCTCAACAACTCATCGGACCTGTCAATCATCCGGTCGGCGCCCTTTGATGTCGGGACTCCTCGCGCTGTCTTGGGCTCAGATGAGCTGTTTGCTGTAGTAGGGAAACATTAGTCCTGTAAGAAGCAGCCAGCCCGGGGACGCCACAGCTCAACTTTTTTTTTTAATCCTCCCTCGCATGTGGTGGGTGTTTGAGCCCCACGCTGAGGAGGTCTGACTGCAAACTTCTCCATTTATTTCTACTTTCCCGTCGTCGCCGTCGTAGTAGTAGTAGTAGTAGTAGTAGTTGTTGTTGTTGTTTCTTTTCCGTGCAAAGCGCGAGACGCCGGTCCGAGGAAGGGGGACGCAGACATGCCTCAGCTGAGCAGCGGCGGCGGGGACGACCTGGGGGCGAACGATGAGATGATCGCGTTCAAGGACGAAGGCGAGCAGGAGGAGAAGATCCAGGAGAACGCGTTCACGGAGCGAGACCTGGCCGACCTCAAGTCCTCCCTGGTCAACGAGTCGGAGATCAATCAGAGTCCCAGCGCGGCGGTGGGTGCCACTCTGTGTGTGTGCGCGCGTGCGTGGGTGCGTGTTTTATCTCACGAGCGCTGAATGAAATCAAAACGCGCGTGAAGTTTACACTAGTAACTAAAATCCACATGTTGCCCGAGGCGCTTTATCGGAGAGGAACCTAAAACACACCGTGCAGTAGTCTACTTCTTCGCCGTTTCCTTTAGGGAATATCATGTTTTGTTTTTTGTTTTTGTTTTGTTCTTTATTTACGCCTATCTGATGTGTGTATTTGTTGTGGGTCCCTTGCAGGCGGTCAGACGGGGACAGCAGGGCGAGCAGAGGGGCTTCGCAGAGAAACACCGGGAGCATCTCGACGGTGGTAAGAACAAGGAAAAAGAACCAAAAAAAAAGAAAGAAAGAAAAATCTCACGCGCATCTGCTCTCATCCGCTTCGGGTGGAGTGGTTAGTGTCTCCGGGAACAGCTGAGACATCCCCCCCGCTGTGTCAGGGCCGTGAAGGGGACACGTGTTGCTCCGTTAAAACTTCACTTCAAAGAGTTGTGTTCAGGTGTACACTGCAAAAAAAAAAAAAAAGAAAAAAGAAAAAAAAAGAGAGAGATTTCCTCTCTTTCTGAACAGAACAGAGAGACACTGGAAATAGCTTCATCAGCCACTGCACAATTCTGCACTATCAACATGTGACATATTCAACATACTGTGGTAATGTGGGATGTTTTTTTTATGACCATGCATTTAAAGCTATTTTCGATTTATGTAGTTTTTTTTAAATAGCCAACACCTGGACTTTTTTTTCCCAGTGTAGCTTTTTTCCAGACTTTGCCTAAAGTGCTGTCAACCTGCATCCTTGATTTTTTTTCCTGCCTTTCTTCAGGGTGGTCACCAAAAAGAACAGCAATTTCACTTTCCCCTCCTCCCTTTGGTAAATGTATACATGGCGGGTTTAATTAAAGGCACCGCTGTAGGCTGTAGTTAGCTGCAAACCTGACTTTAGTCATATCTGAAGTGAAGAAGACAGTCTTGCATCGTGTTCACAGTCCCCATCAAATGAGAGTCTGTTGTCATAAATGTGCATATTTTGAGGGTCATGAAAATGACCCCCATCCAGAATTATGCTGATTGAGTGATATTCTGTCACTCGGGCTTCCAGCACCTTGAGAAAAGCTCAGCACTGTAAAGTGATTGGACGTGAACCATAGAATAAAAGTTCAGTGTTTTTATCTCTGTTACATGCAGACCAGTTATAATCTGGTTATACCTGGCCCACAGAGAGGCCCCCGACACTTAATATGGGTGGTGGTGAGACATAAATTAACACATAGGCTACAGAGGTTCACGCCTCCCAGACTAGGTGACGGTCTCAACGCTTTTGTCTCGTGTATCGTCGTCTGTGCTACAAGGATATAACATGTAGCAACTAGAACACTTGTAAACAGTAGGCCTTCTTTGTATGCACGTGTGGTTTTGAGATTCAAAAACTACAATACTTTTTTTTTTGCTCAGAGGCACGAGGATAAATCTTTTTACAGTATTGTGGGAGTAAGTATCAGACTTTATTTTAATGAATACAGAGTGTTTCATCCATAGCCTCTTTCATAAACTAAACCAATTTTATATCAGTTGAAATCTAATTTCAAATGATGCTACAATGATATCTGCCCTCTCAAGAGCAGACCAAAAAAAACCTGCTTAGAAGATAGAATTCCTTTGGCACATTTTTTGTCGTTTTTAACTATTGTTTCTTATTTTCAGTGTCGAAGCAGCAAGATGGAGGCATGTACAAGACACCAGCATATCCTGGATACCCATTCCTGATGCTGCCTGACCCCTACCTCCCCAACAGCTCCGTTTCTCCATCTGTAAGTTCACGTCTATTTGAACTCTCCTGCTGAATACAGTGCACCGATCACTGTCAATTTCCTTCTTTTTTTTTTTTGTTTGTGTGGTTTAGTTGCTCAGGCCCTTATCTGCCCGTCTGTTTGTGCTACTTTGGACTCCAGTGCAAGTTTGTTCACTTCAGCCCCTATTTGTCTTCTTTAAGTTTCAAGTCTAAACACTGAACACATGGCTTTGTGCTTCAGGAAGGAAGCAAGTTTTGTTCGATAAAGGTTTTCATAATATTATGCATTGTTGGTGGTGATGCTTCTGCCTTAGTAGCTCACCAGTGCAGAGGAAAAGAGAAAAAAAGATGGAATTGTCAACGCCTCGGAGGTCGTTGCAAATTCATTTATTTATTTATTTACTTATTGCTAAAGTGGTAGTGATTTTTTGGCTAATTCTGGTAGAAAGGCGAGAATTATTATTATTATTTATTTGTGCATGTGACGTTGCACATTCGTAAATTTCCACTCACACTTTGAATAATTACGTGACATACACATCTGTCAATTCAGCCCCAGAAACACCTTGCCAATTCATTCAATTTATATCAGTACAGTAAATGGATGTGCCTGCAGTTTAATACAATAATGGTTAATTTGATATCAGAAAAAGCTCAGTCAGGCGCCAAACTGCAAATCTGTCACAAACTTGACGCGTGTGCAAACTGGGCTTTCAGCTGAACTCTGCTGTTTTGCGTGTAACAGCCCTATAAAATGAAGCGATCTGTAAAACGGCACAGCAGCCTCATGAGGGAAAGCAGAAAACAGGGTCCTGTTTTTGTTTACGCCTTCTCTGGAGATGGAATTTGATTGATGTCGTCATTGTGAAGCGCTTCACGTGGCGTTTCTCATCTGTTTGTACCTGGATGAATGACAGGAGGTTTGTTGATGCCTCATGTCTGAGTTAAACAGCTAAAACAAACACCAGAAGGGCTGATGGAAGGATGTCAAGTTCGTAGTATCACTCATTCACTCAGACATCTCTTAAAAAATGAATAATAAAATCCCTTCAAGCCACACACCAGAACCAACATCTACTGATAGGCTGACTAATTGCACCAAACACGAGTGGTTGTGCCTAATTCATTTTTCACGTGCTGCGTAATCCTGTTGCTGAAATGAACCTCCTGCTCGAAAAGACGTTGCTAAACAGCAGAGACAAATGTTTGTAAGATCACATGTTCTGTAGGCTGATCTAATATGAGGCACACTGAATTAGGAATCTGCTTTATGGCCAGAAAATTTGATTTTCTATCGACACCTAGAAGTTTCTCAGAGTGTTTTGCACTACAGTCCTATCCAGTGTGTGGGTCAAAATCCAGCAGTTAGTCATGGAAGATTTTGGATGGGTCACTGTCGGGTCAGAGAAGAAATGCTGCCTGTTGTTACAGGTCTCCCAGACTGTCTCTGAAAAATTAATTGTTTTTTCCAAATTAGTTTTTCAAGCTCCTTTATGGAAATAAACAACAACTTCTAGTCAATCATTTTGAATAGAATTACAAAAACAAAATAAAATGTTAAAAAGTTACATAAAATGTTAGAGGTTCAAAGTCATGTTCAAACACGACCCTCACATAGAATAAATAACAACGTAGTACTGGAGTCATAAATGTATTCTCCCTCTAGTTTACTTTAACCAGCCAGGTTTTAACAAGAGACTAAAAGTTTGGTATTTTGAATTAATGTTGGTAACCTTTTTGATTGGAAAGCAAAACTACAGTGCGCTTTGATTGAGAATACAATTGAATGACGTACTTGTACAAGAAAGAGTGTACTCCTTATTTCCTTAAACGCACTGGTTGTTGCATAACACGGCACATCCGGCATCGAGTTAGAGAAACATGGTGAGCAACTGTGATGGTATTTGTGAATTATCAATAATGCCCTCCTCTACTCTCCAACCCCGGAGGCCCTCTGACATGGTGTTTGTTGAGGGTGCAGCAGAGGGACCCGGGTGGATAGATAAAGAGCACTTTCTTTCCCTGTGTGTCTTCAAGACTCCACACAATGCTCACTTGTTGCTGCTTCCCTTGTAATTAGCCCACTGGTTGTGAGGCAGTACAGACGCATCAGGCCCTGTCTACCTGCCACTTGAAAGGACTGAGAATAGTGGTTTAGGGGTTTTGAGGTTGGGGGTGATGATTATGGATGGAAGAGATGGATCGGGAGCTATGGGTCTCTGTGACGGACAGAAAAAAGGGCTGTTTGGTGAATTTCGAGAGTTGTGGTGTTAATATGGGACATGCCCCCCATGTTATGTTGCTTGTCGTATTTCTTTTTAATTATTGTGATATGTTTCTGATACTGGCAGTGATTTCCAAGAGTCCAAGATGATGCCATCAGGCTGCTTTTTATTTATGTTTCATTGCATGCATGTAAAATTCTCAGAATTCTCATTCTCATTCTTCAGAAAATTAACTGATTATTAGTTTTTTTCACATGATACCTTTTTACTTTATTTTCTAATTTTAGCTCAAATATTGGTATTTACATCTCTAAATGGATCAGCTATAAATGAATAAGTAACCACTTTAATCTTGGTGTGTTGATTGAGAGTGCATGATGTTCGAGGACATTGCCGTCGGCTGGGAAATTGCGAGGGACAGTTGTTGGAGACATTTACCAGCCAAGTTGAATAAACAGTTGTGGTTTTTGAGAAGCTGCTGCTGTTTGTACAACCTTTCCCATAAACTGCTGTTGAACTCATTGTGAGAGCATCAGCTGAGTGACTGAAAGCCAGATATCAATTGTAATATATGCCTGTGTTTGTCTGCCCTCCCCATCCCGGGGTAAACCATGTGGGTTTATTGTTCATAATAAGTGCTGTCTGTTTTTCCCTTTTAAATATGTGGTTATTTATGGCCTGGTCTCTCTTAAAGGAGCTTTCAAAGAGAATTGGTCTGAAGAAACACAATGGCTGCCATAGGGGGTCAGATTACATTTTCTAAAACAAATGTTTTCATGAGCTGTTGTTGTTCCAGAAAGATTAGCATTTTCTTTTCCATGTTTTTCAAAAGCAGATTTTGTGCATGGGACAAAAGATGGGCAAATCATACCCTCTAAGCTTCTTATCTCAGAGGTAAAGTCTTAATTACACAGCAAATCCACACAGGAGAGGCCCCCCTTTCCCATTCAGTGCTAATACTTGTATGGCAGTATTCAATGGGGCATTTCACTGCTGTTATATTAATGGAGATATCAGCCATCCCCTCAGAGGAAGTGGTGAAAGAAGGCGATTTGTGGGATTCAGAGATATGACTAAACTCTAAACTAAACCCTCTGCTTGTTGTCTCTGGATAAAGCTTTAGCCACTGTATGTAAGAAGCTGCAAATTGTGTTTGTTGTTCGCAGGACTGCTGTTTAAGTTCATTACACTAAGTAAATTGTATGTATCTAAGGTTTTGGCAAGCAGTGTGCATGTGCGTGTGTACGTGTGTGTGTGCTTGTGCACTTCTTCATCTGCATGACTTCTCTTCAAGTTTGTCGCCTTAAGGTTTTGTTAGTATACAGTCTTCACGGTATGTTTGTGTGCTGATGTTTTGTGTGTGTGTGTGTGTGTGCGTATAGTTTGACTTTGTGGTTATGCATGTGACTGTCAGTAGCTGTGAATTTAATGCTGCGGATTAACCAGTGACGGGGGTTTTGAAGGGATTTTGTCATCTGAAGGAGTCAAACCTCAGCTGAGGGGACATCTGTCTGTTTTTAGCATCTTCCCATCTATCTTCCCACTCCCATCGCTCTTTGCCTTCTCACCTGTTTTCTTGTCTGTGCTATTTTTCCCACTTAAGCTGGATCTGGGCATCGTTATCCTCCAATTCAGCTCCCTGTCTCCACAATCCACAGTAGTCTGGAGTTACAGAGCAGCATAGTAAATATACGATCATTACACTTTACTTGAGGACCTGGTTGCCAGAAAACACCCCCCCTGCTGAAATACTCAGTTGTTGCTGCTGAAAAAAATCTGTATTTCACAATGATGAACTCTAAAGTTACACTGTTAGAAGCTGTCATTTTTAGTGCTTGATTGGAGTCTTTACACATGGACCAAGAATGAATATACAGAAGAATAACAAGAGAAAACGATTTGGTCATCAGGTGTTGTTGCAATGCTGTAGTAGAGGTAGTTAACCTTATGTGTTAACCTTATGTGTTATTTGTCGGACAGTAGTTATTGCTGGTTAGTGGTTCTATTTTAAAGTGTCACCAAGCATGTAGAATTGATCTTTTGTATCTAAACCCCCTCAAAAAACAAACGTTTCTGGGAATGCTGAAAGAGAGATAAAACTCACAGAAAGGTTAATGTCTGAAAATGAATAAGCAATGAAAACAGGTGATATTCGTCTGCATGCAGGTCTATTCACTGCCAGAGAGGCTGTGAAACTCCCTGTGATGTGGAAGCTGTGGTCACACAAAGACGTCAACAAGCTCAGAAGACAACTCGCCACCCTAAAACACTTTCCCGCTAACTGTACCTGGACGGTGACTGCGAAAGTCTTACTGTAAAGTTGAAAAAATTTAAATAAATAAAAAGTGAAAAAAACAAACAGTAAAATGTTTGTTTGCTGTGCCTGTTGACAGCACGTGAACTTAGTCACCGGAGTTTTCTTGTCAAAAAGCAGTATCATTATCTTGTTTGGGGGAATTTCCTGAATTGCCAGGAAGACAGCTGAGAGAGTTTATGTGTTTGGGAGAGTTAAAACATCACATCTAAGACTAAAGTCTTAGCTGTAATGTGTTTTTGAAAATTGTCAATGTGTCCTTTCATGTCTTGAAGTGAACAAAGTCTGTTTTGTTTAAATTAGTTAATTATAAAAGGAACTAGCAGCCCCCCCCCCCCAACCCCCCACTTCAACTCAAGGTGTCGTTCCTTATGGTTGTTGTTATTTTTATTATTACTATAATTATAGTTTGTATTTAAAATCAAATTTTACTAGCACACAACCATTCTCCTATGCCGCCACCTCCTCGCTGCATCCATTCAAAGATCAGACGCTGTTGCTAAGAAGCCCCCCCTTCCCAGTTTCCACCTCCTTATATCCCCCAAATAATACCAGGTCGATCCTCCAAGATCAAGGGAATGGCATGTGTGTGTGCAAGTCTCCTGGAACTTGCCACTTCCTTGTTTCCTATTGTATTGTGGTGTTGACAGGGGGTGGTGCAGCCACCCCCCTAGTCCCTTGGTAAACAATGGCAACAACACAGGCTGTGGCCTCCCTAATCCCCCTTCATACGGACCGAGGGGCTGGGATGAGCGGCACAGGGGCCTCTCTGCCTCTGACTGGCTATGATAAGGAGCCCACCCCTCGGATCTAAGTGGCCTCAAAGAAAAGCAGCTTTCACTATAAGGAAGCAAATGCTAGGGTCAGACGAAAAACTTGCATTTACAAATGTAACAGTGGCAGTGTCTCAGTTTGCCTTTGTTGCAGTGTATGTAAGTGCAAGATTATGGTTGTATAAAATAAGTCTGAGATTAGTGCGAGAAATGTGGTTGACGATAGGCCAACTAATCTCCATTATTGCTCTTTGGAAGATACATGGAAATCTTTGTTGTTTTGTCCTCATTTACATCACATACAATGTCGTATGTTGTCATCTCATTACTCATTACTAGATGAAATCTCAATAGGCCTTCAACCTTGAAAATGTCTTGCAGAATAATGGGAAAAAAACTTAGGCTTGCACAAGGTCAATCTTATAACTACACATGGCTCCCATTTTCTCAAAGTACTTAAGAGTTAAAGTTAAAAGTAATTCTGAGAGAAATAAAATGTATTTATCTCTCGTAAAAGCTGGTTTCAATCTGGAATGGGACTGCAACTGGGGATGGTTCTCAGTCAGTTTATCAAAATACCAGTCTATTAACGATGATTATGAGATCACTGTTGTGGACAAAGGCCCAATTTTCAATTGTGTATTTGTGTGTGTGTGTGTGTGTGTGTACTTGTTTGTCATTGGCTGGCAGGGTCAGTCAGTCTCTGATTGACCAGAGTCACTGCTGCTTTGAAGACGGACAGGAAATATGAGCAGAAGATCATAATAAGTTTGGACAGGGACAGATAAATAGACTGCATAGAGAGATCTTGAAGAGAGAGGGCTAGAGAGGTGAAGAGAGCATTATAGAGGAAAGATTTCAATAGAAATTAGAAAATAAAACCAGAAGAGCCTCCTCATTGGCCTGCAGGCTTTGACGACACCAAAACAGAAGATGTTCAGAAAGCTATTTGAAGAGGCAGAAAAGTTTAAAAGAAAATCAGAGGTGGGAAAACCCCCTTTGGATGCCCCTGAGGTGTTTATACCTGTAATTATTCATCCACTCATTTCTTTCCCGCTGGTAGGGAAGGCAGTGGGAAGTGGCAGAGCAGTAAAAGACAGGTGTTGGCAAAGGAAGTGTGAGTTTGTTCGACTCATATTATTGTCTGTTTTTCCAATATAGACAAAAAACCGTGTACGTTGGCTCTTTGTTTACACTAACCGTCTCTGACGCAAATTAATAGTGTTGCCATGCTGCAGTTAGTGTAACAGTTGGTAACCGTATGTGGCGTACTTGTATTTCTCTAAAGTGAGACCACATTTCCCATAATTCCTCCCACACTTCCTGTCACCAAGAGGATGCTAGTGGTCAGGTACGTTGGAGGATGGGTTTTTTTTTTCCATTTGCTTGTTGCCAACAGCCACTAAGACAAAAGTGTGAGCTTCAGCTTCTTTTCAGTGAATGTCTTTCATTTCCATTCTGTGAAGTAACCTCCTGCTGTGCCGTAGGGCAACATATTGGAGAAACTCTGGCCCAGTGGTGTGGAGGATGCATTTCAGATACAACTCATACTGTCAGTGTGTTTTTATAAACACTCCCTAACTGTTGGTGAGTGTTGTTAATTTATCGTTAGAAACATGCCACAGATTTTCAGGTTTTACCTTTTCAAACATGAGGATTTGCTTTACTACACACAGGGGGGATTAGTGGAGAATAAACGTCCTCCAGCATGTTAAATGGCATTTTTACCTGAGTTTGGTTTCTTAAGTCTCCTGGCCCTTTCTCCTGATGCTGATAAATGTGTATGTGCATCTTGCTCTGGTGGGATTTTAGATGTCTGTGGAGGTGTTTGAGAATTTGAGTCACATCTTATTTTGTAATGATTGTTTTATTGTTTAGACGAGTGTCAAAAAGGCAGTTTCACTGGGGCTCCGACTCCAAAAAACACTAAGCACTTTCAGTTAAAGTAAGTAAAGTTAAAGTAAAGTTCCATTTAATATTCAATAAGAGAGGAAGCAAGAGAGAGAAACACAGACAAAAGGGCAGGTTTCAAGAAGGAACTTTGTTTTGGCACTGAGTATTTGTTTGTGTGGTCTTGACAAGGGGTTTGTGTGTGTGTGTGTGTGTGTGTGTGTGTGTGTGTGTGTGTGTTTTGCACCCAGGTGAGTCATTGGCCAGTGGAGTGAAACCATGCAGAGTTTCCCCTGTGTTGTTGTTTACAGAGAGTGAGCTGTCCAGACCATCTCAGCTAATAGTTAATCAATGACAGCACGGTCTCTCTCCCACACCAGCAGATAATCAAGTAGTCAGATATATTCATTCATCCTTGTTCATTCAATGGTGATAGTTTTCTTTTTTTAAAGGAAAAAAAATCAAAAAAAATCCAGCAAAATCTGCCTTGACTTGAACTAATCCTAATTTATATCTTAAAAAGTGTGGTTAACATTAACAAAAGGCAGTAAAAAGTTACTTATTTATGTATGTTTGTCATAAGAAAGTTTTTGCTTTTCTGCATTTTTCTTCCTGCTCTTGACAAAATAAAATCACAGAGATTTTCAGCATGATCAATAATATCCAACTGAGACCCAATCTGTCGTAAGTGCTTACATAACAGGGGCTACCTCATGCGGAGCCTCCTCCGTCAGTGTTTTCACATTTAGATGTTACCGCTCACCCGAAGGATCAAAGCGCCTCTGTGTTTAGCTGGTCACTTTAAAAAAAAGACTTGTGAACACAGACCCATATCACCAAGTTTGTAGGTTAGTGGGCCACACTCACAACCTGTAAACATGTCGAAATCCTCCTTTCTCTGTCCCAGGTCAGTGAGAAGTCACAAAGTACACAGTCAAATACATTCCTTCCAGTCTGCAACTATCATAACACATGTTGTGATAGTTGGAAAAAAAAACTGTATGGAAGTTAAATATATGTAGAGCCTGTACCTAAATAGCAGAAAATACAGTCTCAGCACCACATTTTCATGCCCTGATTGTTTGTTGTGGAAACACATTTTATTAATTTAACTTATTTTTCTTATTGAGAAAAACAATAAGACAATATTGAACAGCTGCAATCTAACGCGTTGATAAATCAGTGTTGAGCACTTGTCTGCTCCCACTTTGATGAAATCCATGCGTGTGTCTTTTCCTCATTAGTTACGTCACATTTCCAACAACTTTGCACAAATAAACTTCAAAGTTTATATCCATTAAATCCATTTCTGAAGCTGTTTGTCGTTAGAAGCCCGCAGTGTCTTTTAATTTCAAAAAAATCAAAATGTTTAAAACTGTTTTGATCCCAGTGAATCTTAGAGCCACATAAAACACATTTAATTCAGTGTGAAATCTAATTTCTGTCTTGTGTGCAACTGTTCTGTGCGAAACTGAACAATATTCTGGTGATCATACTCGGTGGGTTTCTGTGAAATTGACAAGTTTTTTTTTAAAGAAATCACATGATCTTCGAGAATTAAAGTTGTGTTTCATTTCCTTTTTATTACTGTCAATAAGCAACATCTTAAACAGTTTCACAAAGCAGTAACTCCCCCCTCTTTAGATTAATAGAGGTTTACACGACACAAATATCAGCATACTCACAAACTTGTATTCACCACTTACTCTCAAAAGAGGAATGTGAATAAATCAAATTTTACTGCAGTCATTTGTTAAAACAAATCCAAAAATATTACAGGGAAGTATAAATTTGTCCAATAAAAAAACCAAAAAAACAGCAGGCCTATTTTTCCTATGACCGGAAATACACAATCACGCTATTATAACATAACTATTATAATAAAAAGAGCTGAAATAAAATGCAGGTATTAGTCAGGTTAGCTTCACTCGTGTTCTCTAACCTGCAGTCTCAGTCACACATGTTGTGTTCACCTTTATACTGGTGCTCTGGCTGTTTGCAAACAGTCATTGTGACGTCCTTATGTGATTGTACACGACAGTTTGCCATTTGATCTGCCTCTTGCATCCACGCCTGTAAGGGTATTTACAATCTGCTTACACACACCACCTGAGACATGGCGGTGTGGTGTTTTTTGGAAAGCATCATCATCAGCATCATCATCATCATCAGCATCATCATCATCATCATCATCAGTGACATTTTCCTCCTCCCCAGTCTCCTCTTCCGCCACGTATCATCAATTTTAATATGCACTTTATTAAAGTAGTGTTCGTAAAAATAGTCAACGAAACTCAAACCCCGTCCTCCTCCGCCCCTCTCCGCCTCGCACCCATGGCTCTGCCCAGACCAGCTGGAGCCTCCACAGCCGCTTGACGCAGCCCAGCACACATGGCTGTGATCTCAAGCACACACACACACACACATGTACACACAGAAGCTGGAGTCTAATCCTCACTCATATGATACTCATCTGCAGAGGGAATGAATATATGTGAATATATAATATTTATGCATTTATGTGCAGCCACACATGCTCGTTATATAAAGCTGCACTGTTCATTATCAGTGTCCTGTTCCTCTACGCGCACTCTTACGCCATGGCATCTTATAGTACTAGCTTGTAATAATGGATCATTCTAGTGCCCCGTTTCTGCTTTGCACTGTTAAGCAGATGTCCGCAAGGTTTGGCGTCCGTCACTGAAAGAGTAGTTTGAAGTAGCTACATCAGTGATGCTACAGACACCATGTCGTACCACTGGAGAACCACACAGAAGGAAAATGAGTCCCAGGTGAATGCGCAGCGGACCACTGCTCGAGGTCTGTGTACAATATGATGTCTTCTGTCCGTGTACGCTCATGTGTTTTGGCACCGTGTCTGTGTGTTAATGCCATTTTTAAGCCAGAAAAGGGATGGGGAGGAATTCCCTCTTCAACAGGTTTCCTCCAAAGGAGCTCGGCCATGCGTCAAATTGATTTCCTACCTTTGTTTCTCCATGTTTTGTGGAGTCGGGAAAGACACCCATCCTCGCTTTTTGTGGTCATGGGAACCGTCTCTGTGGGTCTACAAAGAGCAAACCCTCAGGCTTTCAAGAGACGTAACACTTACGCACAAACACAGACAGACACGCGACGGGAGCATATTTTTCCCATCAGCCTCCCTTGGATGATGGAGAGAGAAGACAAGGACATGGAGAAAATGCTTACCGTGCCGTTGATAATAACTTTAGGGTTTTAGAGTCAATGGAAACGAGAGGGGAGGAGCAAGATGCGGCCTTGTGGATGCATGAAGGGATGGCGTCTCCAAAAGAGGAAGGGGGGGTTTGAGGAAGGCGTGGAAAGAAGAGACTGCCAAAGACAAACAAAGCAAAATTAAGATGCTTCGATGACAAATCCAGACGCAGAGTTGTTGTTGTTGTTTACGCCGAGCACTTACAGGAAGTAACGGAGCACATAAAGCAGTTTCGAGTCTGTGTGTGTGTGTATGGATGTGTAAAAACGTGCTATGGTAAATTGGTATGTGTGAGCATTTCAGGGCAAACAAAACAAAAAGTAGAGCAACTGTAATGTAGCTGTGGTGTGTGCTGTGTGTGTCTCTAAGAGAGAGCCGGTGTAGGTGTGCGTGACGGCGTAGGTGTTGCACATTGTACAGGACATGTATGTGGGAAACACTGTATGCACACAAGGACAGATAAAAGGGAAGAGGTGGGTGGGCAGGAAGTGAAGAACAAAAGAAACATCATCTGATTTATCAGATGGGCACGGATTGGGCTGATCAGACACAGGAAGGAGATGTCAAAGAGAGGAGAGGAAAGTGAATGCAAAAGAGTGTTAAACAAATTGAAAGCGGTATAAAGAGCGATGGAGTGAGCGCGAGAGAAGAGTGAAGGAAGAGAACGTATCTGCAGCAGCGGAAGGGAGTTAGCAGTAAACAATGAGAAGACGGTAACCACGTTGTGCACCTGGTAAAGCAAAACCACAGCCTCAGTTGAAACAGACTTTGACACTCTATGAAAACCATTAACCATTTCACCACTACACTCGAGGAGAAGCAACGCGCATCCAGCGCTAATTTGAATATTCAAAGCCAAGTTTTACTTTCGGCAGGAGGAAGTGGATTTGTTTAATGAAACCGGAGTGGGCAGCAGAGTTGCCACAGCCCAAATGATCGAGACTGAATAATTTTCACTGAGTTTCGCTCTCTCGACGTGACGGCGCCGATCAAATACCAGTGTTTTTGTGCAGTTGAAAAGTTGTGGGATCACAACACTGATGAAGGCCCCGTTCAGAAGTTACAAGGACAAAGGGTCGAGGGCTTTGGGCTCATTTGGGATCAGTGTCCATTGGGGCAGATGTTGCAATTTAAAGATGCACAGTGAACAATCCCAGATACCATTATCATTACACATTATTTGGGTATATTTGTACTCAGGCGCCATTGATTAGGCTTTGTTTAATTAGCAGTGGGATTAGAAGATGGCGGCCTTTTCTGACAGACAGATATCCAGTCAGACAGACAGACTCCATCAGTGACATTTTTATGGTCCCTTTGCTGATGCTCCCTTTAGACAGAAACAGATTTACAGCAGGCACAGCCACAGTCCTCAGCCATCATTGTACAGATCCCAGAGGATTCAGCCGGGCGACTGTCACCGCTCCTCCCTTTGCTGTCTCCTTTACCCTTTCGTCTGTCTCCTTCACCTTGTCTCTTGCTCTAATTTCCTCCCTGTTTCTCTTTTAAAAAGTGCCCGGGGTCTTAATACTGCCAATTAAAGGCAGCCATAACTCTGACACTGTCACAAACAAGCAGCGCAGCACGAGTGCCATCCAGGCTCCAGTTGATCTCCCCACGGAGTCAACATTAATCCCAGACTGAACACTGCTTTCAATTTACGCATCCATTAGCTGAACATCAAGTCAGTGGTATGCTATTTTGATTAGAGGAAGCATGAAAGAAGACTGCGGATTTCTTTTTTTGCTTACTTCTTTTTTTCTTTTGAGAAAATCTCCCTGCCACTTAATTTGTGAATATGAATCATTCCCATCCAAAAAAAAAAGAGACCAACAATAACCAGGGAGGTGAACACAACACAAGAACGACAAATAGATGAAATAACAGCAGCCAGTCATATAACCCTAACCGGTTCCAAGTATATTACAAAACTATATATACAAAACTGTAGTACATGCAGGTAGGCGCCTGTCAATGTGGAGACGAATTAGTTCACTGTTGATGCAAAATATTGGCACTTGATTTTCTATTTAAAAAAAAACATTGCTGTAGAAGATACAAAACTAAAGGAAAACACACAAATTAAAAAAGTTAACAAAGTTAAATTAAAATTTAAAAAGTACATTAATTAAAATTTTTTTTAAAAAACTTAATAATAAACGTAGTAATAATAAAACAAAATTATGCATACACAAATTCACATTTACCCCTTTGTGACTTTGCTGTGTACAATGTTAGATAAGGTAGATGGAACAGATCCTTTCTCAGTAAATGCTGGTAATCATTAGTGTATTGAATCATTTTTCTAGACTCAGCTAATGATTTTCCAGAGTGATCTGTTCTCTTTTGTGACAATGCCCAAAAACAGGCCAGAGGACTGTGAGATGTTGATATCTGAAGCTTAGTGAAAAGAGCAAGACTTCAATTGTTTATTTGCAATACAAAAAAAATGTAGTGAGGGCGTTCTCTGAAGTGCAGCTCTCTCTGTGCAAGTGCATCATGGCGTGTGTGTGTGTGTGTGTGTGTGCTGTGATCGTTGTGTACAGTTAGGTGAGGTTAAGCCTGTTGTGGTTTACCATGGAAAATAAAGGCCTCGAGTCTTATTGTCACCTGAACATTGCGCGTTCACTCTCTCTCTCTCTCTCTCTCTCTTTTAACACACACACACACACACGTATGTACACGCACGCATGCACGCACACAGACTGCTCCTCCCTGTGTGCTGCTTTTGTGTTGCTGGTGGGTGGAAAATTTTAAAGGTTCCTTCGCTCAACTGCATCTCCTCTTTTTTTCCTTTTGCTGCTATAAATGAGGAGAAGTTACCGTCTGCAGAAACAACTGACCTGCAATGGAAAAATGATTCATAACGGCAAGAGATTAATAGATAACGTGATAGAAGATGAGAGGTTTTTGATGTATGTAGAGGCGAAAAATGGGTACATCAAATCAAAACATTTGACTTCATGTAGATGCAAATCATGTTTCTTCTCTCCAGGTGTTACAGTGTTACAGCAGCGTAAAACCAAAGACTTGGAAGTTCAGAAACCACTTTGCATGACATCAATTAGGTTTTTAACATGCTGGCATTAGATGAGGTGTCGTTCAATAGCAACGGAAAATTCAAACAGTTTGATCAGTAATTGTATAAAAGCCTGTTTGCGCTTTACAGCATCATAACATGCAGTAGCTAGAAGGAGGGAAGGAGGGAAGGAGTCCCAGGATGGGAGCTGTGATCTCTGGTTTGGCCTCAGTAGAGATGCTTGGTTTTTTGGTTCCACACGATGTTTCTTTTGGACCCAGATTAAAAGGGTGAGGGAGTGACAGAGAAAGCAACAAAAGAGAGATAGGAAGGGAGTTTTAGACCGAGAAACAAATAAATACAAATGGAGGATGAGACATTAGATGAATAAAAGAGATGAGTGGCAAATGGAGCGTGTTTAATTTTTCACTTAAATAACAATGTTTGAAATGTGTACTGTATGATGTCTTTGTTAGTCGCCAAGCTCACTCCAAAAAGCAAATTTCTTGTTTAACAACTAAGTTCGCCTCGAATGAAAATAACAGTGGACTAACTACATGACCAGACAACACCACAGATACCTGTTGAATTTAAGATGATTTGTTTTAAAATGGCATCACAAATCCATCATCAATAGTTTTGTTATGATTTGATTATCGTTTAATCAGTTTTTTAAAAAAAACATTCACAGAGTGGTACGTCACCATGGTTTTCAAGCATCAGCCAATAGCCACATGATCCTATTTTCCGATCAATCATAGATTAGAGTTATCAACGACAAATAACTATTTGTTGTAATATTAAAACAAGTCCGCGAGATTCTGCATTTAGAAAGCTAACGAAGCTCTTTGGACCATAAATTAAAAGTTGTAAAAACGAAATTGAGATCTTTGTTTTCTGGTGCTGTCTGTGCTGTGTGCTGTATGTTGTGCGTAGACTATCGGCTCCATCATAGGGCGGTTGGAGCCCAGAGGCAAAGCAAGCAATAAGGGCTGCTGATGGTTAGCCGCTTGGCTCGGGTGGACCAGTACTAAGAGAGCAGAGGCCCGGGAACAATTATGGCTTAGTAGGAGCTGAGCCAGGCAGCTGCTGGTTGTTCTCCCAATATGCAATATGTGTGTGTGTGTGTGTGTTCAGGGGGGGCGCAGAGGGAGCGGTGCATTCATACACAGCCACATATTTACATTACAAATCACGACTAAACAATTCAGCCGACCACAGACGCAAACATCAGACGTTTTTATAGACCGGAGGGATGGATAAGAGGGACAGAGGGATGTGCAGAAGAATGCAGGGACGAGGGCATGAAAATAAGAAGGGGATGGATGAGTGACGAGAATAAAGTATTTAACGCGAAAAGGACCGGTTCCTTCTGCTGAAAGGTTTGAAAGCAGGCTATGAGTTTTAACTTTTTGGGGCTCTACCCATTGTAGGAGGCAGCCACTGGCCTCCATTCATTTCTGTACAATGTCAAAGTTAGTGAGCTGGACAAGATTTGTAATGATTCACAGAAATACAGGTGCTTGGTCAGAGCCCCAATGATTACTTTCATTATTAATGAATCTGCTGTTTTATTTTCAATTACTCAATTCATTTTTTATAAATTAGAAAATTTTGAAAAATTCCCCCCCTTTCACTGTTTCCCAGACCAAAGCTGTTCACTTCACTGTCACTGTGAATTTAAGACCTTTCACACGTTATGGATCGATTGGGAAGTCTCTCTGGGAAACTTTGCTGAAGAGATGTCGCAGGTGTCAGTAAAGGTTTACGCACCCCGTGACGCTGCTTTCGTTCCCACCACAGCTACAGAGGAAGCCTTACAAAAATGTTACCAGGTCCTGTGATGGGAAACTGCAGGAGTGTCTGACACAGAAAAACATCTACGATCATGTCCCCACATGACGCCCACAGGGAAATTTGTTTGAGGATTTACACTTAAAGGTGCACAGGGTGAACTCTGAGTGAACATGGGGAGCACGAGCAGAAGAAAAGAGTGGAGGAGTGAATGGTTGACAAAGGCTGGTTTGAAGCAGAGGTCCCTTAGCAGAGCTAGCCACTTTATTTTGGGGTGATAATTACACGCTGTAGGCAACTCACCATGTTATTAGTTCAGATGATCGATAGCAGAATATCAACCCTCCCCATGTTAGCCAACTGAGCGGCTTGGCGGGTGCTGTGTAAACCACAGGGCTGCCATGCTCTCTAGGAGACCCTCACACACACACACACACACACACGCACACACACACACACACACACACACACACACACAATGAAACATCACACAGAATCTTGCTCCAGATTGCGGATGCACGCGTTTACTAAACAGATGAAAGGAAATAAATGGGTACGCACACACACTGGGATATAACATGTTTGTAGCGTACAAACACATAAATACATCTACATACATGCGTACACATGCACAGTATGATGGAGGGAACATTGTGCCCCAGAGACGTTGAGTGGTGACAGGCGGTCTTCTCTGATGCTGCTGCGCACTGAGGCCCCCTGGGCCTGTGCATGCAGCTCTGTGGTGGAACACACCAGCGCTCGCTCTCGTAAGGTTTTGGACAAGCTCCACATGTGGTCAGCTGGATGGTAGCGCCCTCGCTTCACCCTCCCAAAGTACACAGAAGACTCCAGTGGATTTTTGCCAAGTCGAAATCCTCAACACACTTTTATTGCTCGAAAATGAGGCCTAACATTTTCCTCTTTTTCCTCACAGACTTCCCCCTGATTACATTAGATTCAAACAGACAAATATTATGTGGTGTAATTTTGTCAGTCCCGCACTTTTTAATATGTACATTTAGCCACAGCAACCAAAAATAGTCAATACTATCCTAGGATTAGCATGATACTAATTATAGTGCTAAAACTTTGACCGTGGAGCGTTTTCAGCCACATTACAAATCCAACAATATCTGGTCCCTGACATCATCAAGGTCAGCTGAAAAGAATGTAAATGTACTTCAAATGACATGGGTGATTTCTCTGAATTTTCAGACCCATCCAGAGATCCGAGACCACCAGGGGTTAAGATAGACTGTCCTTAAACACAAAACAGAAACTGTGAGGTTAAACCTGGTGGGGAGCGCATCGCTCCTCTGCACCACCCCTTTTAGTTCCCGGAGATAAAAGCAGCTGGCGCAACATCAAATCGATAGGTCCATCAATGGGAACGTATCCTGAAGATTAAAGAGAAACTCGCTCAGTGGTAGAGAGGGAAGGTAGGGTGCTGATAAAGTACTAGACCTGGCAGACGGAGAGGGATTTAATTGATGGGTAGAGGGGAGATGGATGAAAAGGTGACGGCTGATGATGTAATGGGATGGGGGCATGTTTGTGAAGAGGCCCCTTTTTGTAACCAGTTATAACACTTTTTTTTTGATTCATTAATATGTAAGACCTAATTTTTTATCCAACTTTATTTTTTATGCCTTGGAACTAAGCACATATTAATCCAAATTTGCTTTTGGAGCTATACCTGCCTATACTCACCTTTTCATCTGTGCATTAGTGTTTGCTCCATCAGTAGACATCGTGCATAGGTCATTAACAACAACGCAACCACCTCTTTAACAATAAGACAGAAACGAGGAGGTTTGAATCTGTGAACATTGTTGTTATTTATGTTATGACGACAAAAAGTCTCAATTTCTCAAGTTTGGTTACTTCTTTATTAAGCCAACACCTTGAAAAGACGTTCCTGGTACACAACATTGGTCTCTACCAGGAACAGGACACTACATTTAAACTACACTCTGTTCACCAATCACAGCTCTGACACTGATAAGTCATCTTCTTCTTCTTCTTCCTGACTCCTGACAAGAACATACTTGAACCGTCTTAGATTAGATTAGATAGAACTTTATTGAACCCTTTCGGAAGACTCCCTTTGGGTGATTCTTTGCGAATCCCTGCAGCACAGCTTGTGACAACCAGTGGCAACCCCTCCCTTCCCCTCCCTCATACCCTAAATGAGAGCAGCATGTTGGGGGTGTGTGGGGGGGGGTATAGTTAGGGAATGTAGAAGGCATTCAAAAATATTCATAGCGAGGAGACCACAGGATGGGGCCTGCGCTGAGCTGCACTTGTGTGGTTGCGGGCCGGGGTTTGTACGCTCTCTATCTGAAGCCACATCAGAGCCCCGAGCCCTGTGAAATGCGATCTGGACGGGCAGAGGAGGGTTCCCCCTTTGGATTCAGAAGAACCGCCGCTGAGGTGCAGTGCAGGGATGGGTGGCCAGTGATGTAAGGCAGCGCTTGGCAACAAACAATTATGGCTGTGGGTCGGGTGACTTATGAACAGACAGCACCGCGCCACCATGATGGTCGTCACTATGTCAGTGCTTTCTCGATTTTTTTCTTTTCCTGGTTTGTGATAATCAGCCTCAGGTTGTTGTGATATGTTTTATACGATGAATGTGTTCGTAGTGCCATGGGTGGCCCTGGTGGGATTCAGTGGTTCTGAAGTCCTCCACAAGCTCTCTTGGGATTCGGTTCTTCCGGTTTTTTTTTTGGTTGTTTTCTTTTTCTATACATCTGTTTTTTTCTTAATCTGTCTCTACATCCTCTTTTCTGTCTCCCATTCAGCCACTCTCGTCTTATTCTTGCTGTTTTTTTTTTTTTCATCCTCCCCTCTATCTCCCTCAGCACTCACCATGCCATTTCATCTCGCTGGATCCTCTTGCGTTTTCTCTGCTTACTCAAAGTCTTGTACAAACAAACAAGCAGCGGGTGGCTCGCGTCTCCCTATCTATAATTCAAGCCAGTCAAGCTACAGCGAGGATGTTTGCCAAACACATGAAGTGCATCTCGCAGCATCGCAGGGAGCGAGAGAGGGAAAAAAGGGAATATGTTTCACCATCGTGGCTTGGACTCAATTCAGAGAGATTATCCCAGCATTGAACTGAGAGATTAAAATTGTGTTTATGGCATTTCTGCTTTGTTTTGATTGAAAACACACCAGGGTACGGCAGGGATCATAGACAAGGGAGGATATTATGTGATCAAATTTGTGAGCGCAGAGTCAAAGCCACTGAGCTTTGAGGGCGAAATGCTCTCAAAGAGTACGTTTTAACAGGTTTTCACATTTAAAAAAAAAACGTAACCTGCTCCGTAAAGCTAAAATAAATGTTAAGGCTGGCAGTCTGTCTCTGTATTGCAATTAATTAGAGGACAACCTGAAGAAAATTAAATCAATTTTTTAAGAAAATGAAAGAACTTTTATTTTTTTTACTTCAAGGCTTCTGTTTCTTGCTGAAGGCCGAGAGGCTGCAGCTGCGTAACAGTAACTGACTGCAGGCGTTATCCATCACACAGAAGAGCATTATATTCCCCCAGAGACCGAGCCAAACCACTTGTGGTAACAACAACCTATAACGATAAATGAGAGTCGAGAGGAAAACCAAAGTTGTTTTTCCAGGTGTTTGGACGAAACTCCAGTGTAGTGCAGTTTTCAAGTCCATCTGAGGTTCTCTGGCTAAAACCATTTATGTCTGGTGAAAGGAGTCTTGTAACGTTCATTTAAACACACGACTGTGCACAGTCTGCGAAGTAATAATGTTTATTTATAATGTTATTTACTTTGCTGAAACTTTCTGTATGGATTAAGGTAGAAGAGACAAATGTTTGAATTTTCATTGTTTGTGTGATGTACCTACAAATTAAATAAGTGAAGCGGCAGATCTGTAGATCAGAAACCGGGACTTTTTGCGACCTGCGGCTGAAGTGGTGTAATAGTTGCCATGGTTGCAGCATGCCTGCTCGGTTTCCTCGCTGCTGCACGGCATGTAGAGAGGGGACCAGCCCAGCAGGTGGGCTGCGAGAGGTAGAGAGGAAGAGAGGTACAGCCGAAGAAAAGACGAGATAGAGAGAGAGAGAGACGGAGGAGCAGGGGCACATCACTCCAGCCGCTGGGGTGACAGGAATTAAACAGACAGAATAAATTATAGCATGGAAGACGAGAACAGTCGGAGCACGTCTCTCTCCACTCATCTATTCATCTATGTATCCATCACACCATCTTTTCCTCTATATTTGCTTATCCAGGATTCAGAATTAACTTGTGTTATTGTGATATCTTGTCGTGGTCTCTTCATCCATAACATATCTGTCAATGAATAGGAGCTTAATCCTCCCATCTGTCCTCCTCTCTCTGGTTTCTTCTGTCGCTTTTTGTTCTTCAGTCTAGAATGTAAATGTTTTGTGATTAGACGATTAGATCAGGAGAGAATAAACAGAAATTACAATTTTAGTAATCACTTAATCAGAAGTCACTAGATGAAGCTTTTGTTCTCTGGCTTTGTTTTTTTTTTAGTCCATTGTGGTGGTGAAATGAATATGTTTTGGTTTTTGGCTCTGAGAAATTGTGATGAATCCTTTTCCTTTTTACCAAGATTCTTAATTAAAGCCAGATAAATTAATCAATTAAGAATGAGACGCAGTACTACTTCAATCAGTCATTTCCCGTCTCACGTCCCACTTCAACAATACATTTTCTGTTCTAATATATCTTAATTCAAGCCCACTCTATTAGCAGGAAAATACTTGGTGACACAAAACAGTCAGTCTGAGCAACATTTCATTAACATACCAGTAAATCAGTTTATTAAAGGACTCAGTTGAGCACAGACTTTTTAGTAGCAAAGCTTTTCAGGGATAAACTGCTCTGTTATGGTTCTGTTTTGTGTTGCAGAGTTGTTGTGTGCTTCCCCCAATTTCTGTTTGTCATCCAGTTCAGGTGTGTGGCAGGGAGTGTGGCTGTCTTCTGAACTGGCAGCAGACGAGGCTCACCTGTTTCTAATCAGCTCATCTTTATATAAGCCTGGTCTTTTCTCTCCTTGGTTGCCAGTATGATTCTGTGCGTTGGGTAGTGCACAACTATCACCTCTTGTCCTCGCTTAGTGATTTAATCCTCTAGTTTCCTCTGTTTCTGCTCCATAGGATCTTCCTGTTTGTGACCTGCTTGACTCAGTCTCTGCTTTGTGTTTCTACCTACAAACCACAACATCATATTTTTTGCCTTGAAGAAGCATTTTCGGCTGTTGTAGACATTCACAAAAAGTCACAATTTGTGAAGAATACATGATAAATAAATCAAATGCAAAGTCTGTGCTATTAAAGAACAGAATTAAGCGGAACACTAGACTGTTGTTGGCAACATGGTCATCCATGTGCAACCACCCCGTCAACACCCTGGCTGTCAGACATTTCTTGCCAGTCAGTTCCTTTTTAAATACACAGATTGAACATAAACCTTTGAAAAGTTCACAAACTGTCTTTTTTAGTCTTATAATTAAAGATGCAAATGTTTATTTAGAACATCGTTAGAGAAAGCAAACATTTGCAACATTTTTACCTTGAAAAAATACATAATAAGATAAAATAAATTAATTACTTAAAGGTTTGGTTACCATAGGTTACCATATCTGTGCATTTCAAAACAAACAGTAGCTGTATCTTTGTAATGGAAATTTGGTTTTTACTCAGAAATAATATGGTTGAGATAAACGTGAAGATAATTGGTTCATCTAAATCTAAAGGGGCAGTGCTTTAGAGTTATGACCAATGTGACACTTTTAATGTGGTATTTGGCGGCCGTAAGTTGTGTAATAAATAGAAACATGCTCACAGGAAACTCGTCACTGTGTGGCGGCATTTCCCATTTGGGCACATGGTCTGTTATTTAGTCTGAGCTGGTGAGTGAAAGCCGTCTTCAGCAGCCGGAGAGGAAAGGTTTCAGAATGACTGAGCAATTGACACGATCAGTCATCGCAGCAGGGCATCGGACCACATAACCCGTGGATGGGGTCGCGATCACATGCGGGGGATCTTTGAGAGGAAAAAATAAATAAAAAAGAAACACAGCTCTGATGCCTGGTGTTTCCTTTCCTCATACAGTACAGTATGTAGGAGCAAAAGGTCCATATTATTTACTTATTTATTTTATTATGAAATAATTTTATATTTAATAAATCAAGTCAGATAAACATAGTTGTGGAAGTTTGACATTTCACACTGAAAACAATCCCTGCCGGCTTGTCTGAGAATAAATGCAAACACTGACGCCTTCTTTGTTGTGGCAAACCATTGGTGCCTCTTGGACAATGCTGTTATCAAACCTCGAGATTTTCTTGCTTCTGTTAACTGGCTCCCACAGGACAGACAAATATGGATGTGGCCTGAAGCCGTCGTAGTATCTATTGTTTGAGTAAACCGAACCCTGGAGGAAGTGTGTCTCAAAGAGGATTTATGTCGTCTGTGGTCGTCTTGTTTCCTCTCGACTCCCTGTGTCAATTTTTTTTTTTTTTTTTTTGCCTCGGATGATTGCAAAAAATGTCACAAACAAGTTGTTAGTTGTGGATGCTCTGATAGAAATAAACAAGTACACCATTAATTAGCGCTTTTTTAAGACCAATCATTAGAGGTCATTTTCTGCACAGTGAAACCGTCACCGCAGTCGAGAAGAGAAAGTTGCCTGCTTGTCTGTCTCCGTCCACTCATTAAGAGAGTGATAACTCATTTCTAAATGCCAGTGCACTGGCTGGATCGGATTTTGCACCCAGTCATATCCACATCCCCCGGAGACAGATGCAGCAGTATCACCTCCCTTAAAAAGCCGAAAGGGTTTCTCACCACACTGCTTCGGATTTGTAATGTCAAATGAAGCATGAAGAGTGAATCTCTTTTCTCTGTTTCTCTCAAGTCTGGCCTACACCGCTGCTTCGATTACAACTGCTGGCGCTACCTACATTTCTAAGACTTCTGCTGATGCTGCAACTCTTCCAGTTGTGTTTGTAAACGGAACTGTCAAAGATACATATACACATATATACTTAAATAACTATATAACAGTAAATAAGCACGCGGGTTGAGAGGTGAAGATTTGCACCAAGATCTAGTTTAAAAAAACATGGCATGAAACCAACAAGTCTTCCAGGTTGAAAAAGCACATGGGTCATTTGTCCCCATCCTTTAATAAGAACCACAAGGCATCTTTTGAAATTGGGCCCCACTGGTAGTGGGTGTAGTCGCTGTAGCAACAATAAAGATGTGGTCAAACTTATAATACAGTCGCATTGGTGCACTTTAGGCAGAAAAACTATTTGGTTGGGTTTGGAAAAAGAAAATCGTTGGCTTGCTTACTTAAGGTTTGAGATAACACCATTAGAGATAACACCGGTTGACAGTATTCACCTTTGCCAAAGTTTGTGTTGTGTAATGCCTCGTAAAAAAAAAAACACTAATATCATCGTTCTCTGTGAGTTTTCTGAATAGTGAGCATAGAAATACATGCAGTACAAGCACAAAGCACTTCTGTCTGTTAGTTACAAGGAGTGGTTACTGATTCATCATGGCCACAGCCCAGATGTTCCAGCAGTGTGTGGCAGAAGTGGACGACGGTGTGTGTTTGTGTGCACGTGCTGGTGTGTGTATTTCCATGGACAACACTGGGCGTGTCTTTCTTTTTTACATGCAGTCATACCAACATATGAGCATTTGTGTATGTGTGTGTGTGTTGGTAATTGGGGAGTGGGTAGGCCTGTTGGAGGTGGGGGGGTGTTTGGCCCTTTTTTAAACATAGCCGCGTTGTTATGGTTCCCCGAGCTTTGATGTCGCCCAAACCTCCAACTAAGAGGCTCTCATTTCGGGCTCCTAACTCTGGAACGGGCAATGACTTCCAGATTGGGAGATGTAGTCACCACGCGAGTCTGAGTGCTGCGGTGAGATGGGCAGTGGGGGGTCACTGCGGTCAGGGCAGGTCAGCCTTGAACACAAGTGTAGATCTACACAGTGTGAGATGTTGAAAGAAAAAAGACCTTGGTGATGTTTTAGCGTGGACTATTGATGCAGCTGGTGAAATTCAAGGAAACATATATGTCGGAATTAAATCCTATATATGTTTTTTTAGTCAAAGAGGACTGTTCCAGAGTCAGTCTGGTATTAAACCAGTTTGGCTGTGCACGTCTGTATGTTAACCTCCTTTTTGAATGTCAATAAAGTCCAAGGTTGAGTCGAATATCAGTCTCATCTAATATAGGTCTAATCTAGGCCTGGAGGTCTCATGGGATCGAATGCCACATCATGTTCCCGTCTTACTCATGCGTTCTTCCTCTTCTGCTCACTGTCTCCTGTGTACGCAGGTGTGGGGAATTTTACCGCGCTTTTACACTCAGAGGGTTTCCCCTCCTGTTCACCCACAAACGCAGCATTTGTGTAGATAATGTATGCACATACTCGTTGGGTCTTTAGGTCTTAGTGTCCTAGCCATGGCAGTTTATCCATAAGAGAAGCCACCACTTTCATTTTGCTGTAATAGCACATTTGTCGTTACAGTTAAGTTATGATGTGATACGTTTAATGAACTTCATTTGACAGTGCTGTCCCCATTCATTTGATGACTACACATGGCGCCATCATATTCTGATCTCTTTTTTTTAAAGCGCTTTTCTTATAAACTGTTTGATTGCAGCCACTTGAATGACTGCAGAGCACCAAGGTGAACGCACAATCAATGCCCAGCTCCTGACCTGATCTTTTTTTCTTTTCTTTTTTTTAACCTGCCACACCAGAGCAAGGACGAGAGAGAGAAAGAGCGCAGTGGCTTTTTTTATGTGTCCTCTCAGTGAAATCTGAGATTAAAGACATTAGACTCAAAAGCACTCGGAGAGGTTGGACAAAAGAGAGGGTGCTTTAATTTCCGCTTCAAATATGAAAAGAGATGTATCTACTTAGTGTGTCATGTGAAAAACTAAAGAATACATTAGTTGTTTTATCGGCTTAGGGTCTTCTAAATGAAGGTGTGTGTGTGTGTGTGCACTCATGAGTATGCAACTGCGTTTCTTTGCGCCAATGTGTATGTGACATGCATACATACAAACGTGTGTGTGTGTGTGTATCAGGGTCAAGGTGGAGGGCATCGTTATAAACAAGTGATGTCTGGGATCCCATTAACTCTCTTATTCAGCGGCAGATTTCTGTTCAAATAGAGTGGAGATAAAAGGCAGCAACAATATGCAGCGAAATCAAAGGCCTTTCAAGTGAGATGAGACTACAGAGGGAGTGAGGGCGCCATCTACGATTTCCTGTCGCACTTAAAAAGGCGTTAATCTAATTGGATTTTTTAAAAGTAATCGCATCTTTGAAGTAATTATATCTTTGATGTAATCAGCAAACAGGTTTATTATTATCCAGCTGTCGCGCTAGCCATTTGACGGCGGGCATCCTCGTGTGCATTGCTGCTTACATGATTGGCGCGTGTACAGAGACATCCTTTGATTGCACATGTAGCTGGTGTAGACTAGTGTCAAGCCGCAACCAATTTATTATTTATTATTAATTGTATTATTTATTATTAAGTTATTACAATTCACTTATTATTGCAGTTCATCAGAGAATATTTGGCAGAGGCGGGATTATGAGGAAATTTGTGGAATTTTCTCTACCCCTTTTCCCACGGTCTGTGTTTTCCTGAATAATCGCCGCAGAAAGTGGGTGTGGCTAATTCATCGTGCGGTCACAGAGATCATCGTAAAATATAAAAAGATAGTTTGACCTTGCTCAGACAGTCCTACCAATGATCCTGGGAGATCTTGGGATATATTGGTATTGGGTTACAGTTAGTGTTTGCTTTCTGCAGACGGGACCTCACACACTGTATTATTTCCCTATTAGAAACATAAATAAATCTAAATTAAGTAGGTCACAGTTAAAACCCCTGTATTTACTATTGATTTGCACTATGAAGTTATTCCCTGATGATTTATGTCAGCTTTTGAGAGGGTGCGTAACCCCTTGCAAATTAAAGGGTGGGTGAGCACTTTTTCCTCATCCGAGTGTGTGTGTGTGTGTGTGTGTGTGAGAGAGTGCACCTGAACCTATGCGTAACTCTCCAGGTTTCTTTTGTACCAAAAACAGAGCTGCATGTTTCCAATTCAAAGATGCCGTAAGTGAGCTTTTGCAAGTGTGTGTGTGTGTGTGTGTGTGTGTGTGTGTGTGTTTGTGTGAGTCTCACACGTGCATGTAGACACTCGTCTCCTCCAGCTAAGGTAATTATGTGTGCATTTTGTGTGTGTATGAGTATGTGTCTGTGTGTGGGGTGGGGGTAGTGGGGAGGTGAGAGGGTGCGTAACCCCTTGCAAATTAAAGGGTGGGTGAGCACTTTTTCCTCATCTGAGTGTGTGTTTGTGTGTGTGTGTGTGTGTGTGTGTGTGTGTGTGTGTGTGTGTGTGTGTGTGTGTGTGTGCGTGTGCGTGTGCGTGTGCGTGTGTGTGTGAGTGCACCTGAACCTATGCGTAACTCTCCAGGTTTCTTTTGTACCGAAAACAGAGCTGCATGTTTCCAATTCAAAGATGCCGTAAGTGAGCTTTTGCAAGTGTGTGTGTGTGTGTGTGTGTGTTTGTGTGAGTCTCACACGTGCATGTAGACACTCGTCTCCTCCAGCTAAGGTAATTATGTGTGCATTTTGTGTGTGTATGAGTATGTGTCTGTGTGTGGGGTGGGGGTAGTGGGGAGGGTAAATACAGAGGGTTGATAATTATGGGTTAAATGAGTGCCCTCAGTCAGCCTCCCTCAGTGTGTGTAAAAAAAGGAAGGCGCAGCGAAAGCCACTTCAAGGCCAACTAATTACCCCGAGGAAGAGAGGAAACATAAATGGACGATTTTGCGGCTATAATGTTACAGCAAAATGGCTACATCAACCTCAGCACGTGAATCGGAGCCACAGCTACTTCTTAAGGCTCCGAGCGGCCCTGCACAGATGTGTGTGTGTCCATATGTGCAGAATCTGTCGAAAAGCACAATAAGTGTGCGTGTCATACAGAATATGAAGAATGTGTTAAGATGATCCTGTATGTGTAGTGATTTGCACCTGTGTACATTCTGTATGTGCATAGGATTCCTGGAGCTCCACTACATTCATCTTAACTTAAAAAACGTGAAATCAAAAGAAATTTGTTGACTCTTGAATTTGCTGCCATAAACATTTTTTGCTTTAAGAGTGGGTTTGGCACTGATGCTTTCAAGAATTAGTCAGATGTG
Organism: Trinectes maculatus; assembly: GCA_016785345.1. NCBI lineage: Eukaryota > Metazoa > Chordata > Actinopteri > Pleuronectiformes > Achiridae > Trinectes > Trinectes maculatus. Next base: position 279,088 of record JAFBJQ010000665.1, read on the forward strand.
AATGTCGTGTAACCTTTATGCACATGCACGCTGATGGTGTGCGCTGCTGCAAACTGCTCAGGTTTGGGATTTTCCCAATAAAATGTCATTGCTGAAAATGTAAATCGTATCTTTTGCTTTTCCCAGGACGTAACTTATGTGGCTTCATGAGTTAGAAGATGTTTAATTTCCTCTGTGGTATTAATTCATCCACCAAAAACTAAAAAAAAAAAAAAAAGCCCTAAATGTCATTTTGAATGTGAGTGCTTTAGGATATAAGTAAAAATGGCAACTAAAACATTATGAAGAATGTGAGTAACGTTAAATTTGAACAACTCAAAATAAGATAATTACATATTTCTTCTTGGCCGTCAGCTTGACTACATTATTAAATAGCTATATTGGGTTACTAATGTTAGATAAACCTTGGTCCTCATCGCCAAAACACCAATAATTAGCTAAACCTGGCTTCTCTTTTGATAAGCCTTCTTTTTCCATCGCATTACGAGTAGTACCAGACGTTTGCTTCTGTGAAACAGTATGGAAATCCCCAACCAAATCCCAAATCCCTGCTTGACAGGACTTATTCCTTAGTTATGTGACGTATGAAACTTTGTCTGAACCAACCTTTTTTAGATATGAGATGTTACACTGCAGTTCCAAGGTGGAAGTACACAGTTCTGTCTGCTTATTTCATAATAACAACAAACAGTTACACTGCAGTTTTATGGATTTTTGGTCCATATCACCACGTCCCGCTGCATCTTCCATAAAACCACACAGCCTTTAATGTTCTGCTTCTGGGGTTAATATGAATGCACACAACCCTGTCTAAACCTGCCCCCCCAGTGCACCTCCTTACCCACCATAACACCACCCGCTCTACGTCTCTGTGGTACAGAGGCAGTGCGTTTTGTTTTCATGGGTCTCAACATTAAAAGCAGTTTAGTAGTTTGATCTGAGCATACACACGAGAGTACATTTGTGTGTGTGTGTTTGGCCAGGAGAGAGAGTTTAATGGGGAATTGAGCTGTTGAATATATGTGTGTGTGTGTGTGTGTGTGTGTGTGCGCGTGTGGAAGTGCTGCCTTTAAGTGATAAGGTATTCACTTTGTAACTCAGCAGGAGGCCCAACGAGTAGCACCAGATCTGCCCCTCTGTAGTGCTCATGTTACACACACACGCACACACACAGTTTAAAAACATATGCAGTGTAACTCTGTGTGATGCTGCCTGGTTAGCTGGCTCCAGCATTACAAACCGCTGCGACATACTGTGGGTGAGCCAGCGTGCTTTGAGCATTAGAAATAACCAGATTTCACCTAAGTTATTGAGAGCCATTTGTAAACAGACACATGAAAGCAAACACGCCTGCACGCTGCGTTACTTGATCATCAAAGCTTTATCGATCAATGGTCCACCTCCTCGTCCTCCTGCTCCTTATTCTGCTAAAAAAAACCAGCGGTAGCAAAGTCCGTCTTTCCTGATTATTCTGCACCGCGCTTAAAGTGTCCAGCTTTCAATCTCCCTATCTTTCATTCTTGTCTGTGTGTGTCCTGGTTTTAACAAATGCAAAACTGTTTGACGCTGGCAAATGTGTCTGACGATGAAACTCTGGAAATCTGCACAAAGTCATTCAGTCTGAATTTATTTGGTGTTGTTTTGTCATTTGTAACAGTCCAACAAAGTGTCCGTGGTGCAGCAGTCTCACGGGATGCACCCGCTGACGTCTCTCCTGCCCTACAGCAACGACCACTTCAGTCCGAGTCCTCCACACCTGCCCACAGACATGAGCCAGAAGACAGGTGACCACACACACGCTCACACACACACGCACACACATGCATTTATGCATAATTCCATGCAAAAACAAAGGCAGTTACTGCATTGTACTGCTGTGGACACATTACATCTACACCAGCACAACACAAACACATTTCCACAAGCGTCGCCTCCTTTGACTTGACACAGTCGAGACATAATTCAACAAAGGCAATATATTCATACTCTTTTTTTTTCTCTCTTTCTGTTTTTAATCACACACACACGCACACAAAACATGCACACACACACACAGTATTTGTTGATCTCTCCTCCCTTCACACACACACACACGCACACACACACACACACACAGCGAGTGAAGTGGCAGCACCGGCTCCGTCAGCCTGTGGCAGTCCCATGGCCGCTCTGAAGTGGCCTGCTCCTCTGAAGGGGCCGCCAGCCACACGTGCGCACACACACACTCACACACACACGGAAACAGTTAGCGTGACAATCATACAAGCCATCGCAGCAGCACACACAAGGTTCTCCTTGGCAAACACTGTACACATAAACATACAATTCTGTGTTTTGAAGTCGCAAACAAACACAGTCTGACATTTAAATGCTGCAGTGTCTTTGTCTTGCCAGAGGCTGCGACAGACAGACAGACGGTGTCTGTCTGTCTTGAATTCTGCTGCAGGACGAGAAATGCATTCATTATTGTTGAATGTATTTATGATCCCCCAGAGGATGGGTCATCTTGGCAACTCTTAGAATGTTTTGACTGGCAACGCAAAACCCTGCCTGTCAAATGGAAACAGCAGATTGTCATTGAAATCTCTCACAACAGTCGTGAGTCATCGATGATACATGAAATATGTGTTGAGTGACCCGGTCGCGGCAGGTTTATCTGTGTTTCTGAAGTTGCTCAGAAGGTGGAGCAGGATCACGCTGGGGTTGGTGTTTTCACACAGACATCATCTGTTTAGTGAAAGGGAAGAGACAGGAGTAAAGTTGTTGGGAGCGAAATAATGAAGTGAAGGAAAAACAAGCATCAGGAGATGAACAAAAGTCCTCTGTCAGCTTTGATTAGATATTAGAGTCTGACCTCAGGCAATCTCCTGCCCGCCCTGTCTGGAAATCCCCCTTCCCCCACAAACACACTCTCCTCGTCTCATCGAGGCATCTTGTGTGTGTGTGTGTGTGTGTCTGTGTGTGTCCATGGCTGACGCGAGCAAAGTGACTCAACCCATAATGACAGACTGAGCCACCTGCTCCTAGCCCCTCACGCATACACACAAACACATGCATATACAATACTAACACCTGGCTCCCACACATAACGCTTCTCTCACCTCACCTTATTTCCGACTGTTTCCACTCTCCGCTCAGTCAGACACACACACACACACACACACACACACACACACACACACGCCACGTTACCTCACTCGTATCATTCGTCAGGTCGTCACAGGTAGGGGTTACCTCATCGTCGGTGCCCTTTTTTTTTTGGCACAACTATCTAGTCCTGTCCTCAGACTGATCTCCTTCATCACTGTGGTTCATTTAACAGGTCACATGTAAGCCCCGCTTTGTGTCATCACCTTACTGATATAGCTAGAGACTTAAATTAAGAGATTTACAGAGACAATAATGGGGATTCGATGCTGCCGTGTCCTTTTTTAATCAGATTTTTTATTCCTTTTATTTAATTTCTGTTTCTGTGTTCTCGTGCTGATACAAAAATTACATGGCAGCCAGGTATATGCTCGGTTTGATATCACTGTAGTATGTGATGACTGCGCAGATCAGGGCGCCTGTGCGAGGAAACTGAGGAGATGTATGTTTGTGTATAATAAGGACAACGATTATTATCATTCAACATGGAGCTGTCACAAATCGAAATGAAGAAATTGCGCACAAGCCAGCTGGTCGGTCACTTTGGTTGTTTCCTCTGTCAGCCATGACACCACATTCAGCATGTGAGTGTAAAGTCACGCTGTTCTCACTTGGTTGAGCATCAACACATTGCTTTGACTATTTTTTTTAGATATGACTGTTGGCTGAGACAATAAAGCATGAAAAGCAGAAGTGAAACATCGCTGCATCACTGTCACACTGCCATGTTCAAGATTGACACCTATTGGCTTTACGATTATATGTGTGAAATACGAAGGCTCAGTAACCAGCAGCATTTTGTATTCACCACATCAGTGCACTTTTTAAAGTAAATATCACCTGAAGGATAGGTCTGCAGGTGATCTATATTTTTTCTGTCACAGAACAAGAAAAAAAAAACTGCGTGTATCCAAAGTCTCATAATTCTTATTTCTCTGCACAATAGGAATTTATTGTTGGTGAGATAAAAACACACAACACAGTTGGATTCAAGTTCTGAAGTAAACTAACATTCTTTAACGATCACTTTATCAGTTCAAATACAAATACACACCAGATGTGAGACATGAGTTAAAAACATTTTGAAACAAGTTTTAAAAAATAAAAACAAAGTCAATAATGACTAAAAATGTAACATTGTAAAAGTAATGTCCTGTCTTGTTATATGTTACATGTTTGTGTTACATTTTCTTTTTACATTTGTGTATAAATGCACAAACTCTCTGCTTAAAGGTTTGAAAAAAAAATGCATAGGCAGTGAAATGTGAATAAGATTCAGGAAGAAATTAAGAGTCATATTAGGCCCAGCCTTCTATAATGTGCCACTTTGCATTGTAAAAAAAAAAAAAAAAGAACTTTTACTATTACTGCGACTTTTCATTTTTGCTCTCGACAAAAGTAACAGTTCCTGTACTTGAGTAAAATTGGTCGGCTCCTATTCGTGTCCTTACTGTAACAAAACACTACAGAGTTTCTTCTGGTCTTGGGCTCTTTTATGTACACCACACGGGCAGGTTGTCAAGTCATTTAAAGGCTCGGATGCTGCAGCACTTTCACTCTCAGTGGTTATAACCACCACAACACATTATCAGTGCAGGAATACTATTTTCAGCTCCACGACTCTCGGTTTAACATGTACACGTTCTGATAGCGAGCTCAAGCTGAGCCGGTTTGACTCAGACGGTTTCCCTTTGAAGTGTTTCCCGAGCCGCTAACATTGAAACCGTGAGATAGTTTGCTGCAGTTGTTATTAGACGGCTGCTTTAAAAGGGGCATTCCAAAGAAAACTGCCCCATTACTGCAGCTAATTTTCCCCTCCACGTTTCCCAAAAACAAGCGGCAATGATAGCGTCGAGCAAGAACGTGACTTACAGGAAACGACTTCGTGTTTCCGTCACATTTAAAAAGTGGCAGATCAGCAGCTAAAACAAAACCTTTGAACACTGTGTGCAGGATCTGTTTGGTTGGTTGTAACCTGTGCCCTCAGCTGAAAGAATAAGGGTGGTTCTGGAAAATTAACATTCCATTTTATCAATCTTCCAGAAATTATTAATTAATGACATAAAACGTTTAATAAGTATTTTAGTGGCGCAAACTATTTAGGTTCATCAAATTTGATACATACAAAAGAATCTGTTTACTTTTAGCCCTATACAAATAGTAAAGGAGAGAAAATCTATACTTGACTCCGGGTATAGACGGAGAGCCTTTGGCATAATATTACATATTGGTGGTTGGGTGTGATGTACAGGATACTAGAGAGTGGATTAAGTTTATTTTGACAGCTGATGTAACAGCTCTCTATATATCACACCTAAGGCAGGACGGTAAGTTTCCTGTCTTTGAAGTAGCACTATTTTATATGCTTAAGGCTGTCAGCTTGATATAAAATAGATCTGTTTTCCCCCATTCTGCAAAAAAAAGAATTTGATTAAATCCTCAACACAGGACTTTCCTCACCTGTGATGCTGCAAAGCAGCAAAACCCCTGTCTGCACTCGCACTGGAATCTACCCTCTTAAATAATGATGGACCTTGTTGTGTGACGAGAACTCGATACACACTGCTGAGAAAACTCCTCCGTGATGAAACATGCGTGCATGCATGCAGACTTGTGATGAGAAGGTGTTACTGCAGGAATCACGCGATCGAAAGTCCCTTCATCTTCTCGGTGCGCTCTTTTAAACACCGATATCACACCTGCAGGGCCGTGTTGCGAAAAAACCCTGTGCCGGCCCGGTAGAGGGAAGGATGAGAACGAATGAGGGACATATGGTTGAGGCAATAAAGAGAGATTCGGGAAACAAAAGGAAAGATCTGAGGTCTGTAATAAAGGAGTGAGGAAGGTGAGAAGGGAGGGAGGTACAAGTGCAGGATGAGTTTAAAGGTAAGAAAGGGGCCAAAGATGAGGAGGTGGAAAGGAGTGGAGGACAGTGTGATGGGAGGAGGGAGGAGAGGAGAAGGGTGGAAGGTGTGGTGGGACAGGGAGAGGAGGAAGGATCCGAGTGGTGAGATGGATCTACTGACTCACTCACATTCCTGTCGTCCAGATTTATAGCGGCTCGGGGTCCTGAAACAGGCCCCGGAGCCACGGCCAAATTACAGTCATCTACAGCATTCCTCTGCTGCAAACACAGGTTAGCAGCCGGGCCACGCTAAGTGCTAGGTGCTGCCTGTTGACAAATGACTTCCTTTGAAGGGAACAAAGAGGGAGACTGTGTATTTAGTGTGTGAGGGCAGAGAGTCGGACTGTCTGTGTTTCTTTTGTTGGAAAACATTTTTGCTAAAAGTAGAGATGAAGAATGTTTGTTTGTGTGGATGTTTGTTTGTGCGCCTGCCCCCGTATCTGCTCGTGTCTTCAAAATGTGGCTTTTACCACGGGCCCTGACTCGTGTAAAATAAACCAGTGGGACCAGTCCGGAGACATTGGGTCCCAGTGGAGGGTCCCATCCACACACATCACACACATTGTTACACATACACACACTCAGACGCACACTGTTGAGAGGATGGGAATGGGAGTGTGTGACCTATGTAAAGGGGCATCTTTGTGTTTAATGCTAGGTTCCCAGACAACTAATGGTCCTAATGGACCAGTGGACTCAAGGTAGGAGGCTGCTGACCTGACCTTGTGTGTGTGTGTGTGTGTGTGGGTGTGTGTGTGTCCTACAGGCGTTCACAGGCACCAGTCCCAGGACCTCTCAGGGTACTACTCCCTTCCTCCAGGCGGTGTCAGCCAGATCACTCCCTCAATGGGCTGGTGAGTCGCTCTCTCTCTCTCTCTCACACACACACACACACAGCTGCACACACTGTGACTCACACAATCCTTTGTAGACTTGTGATGACCTTGCACTAACTCACATTCATACCTGAACATTAAAGGAAAACACCAAGTCTGAAACTGTTCACCAGTATAACTAACATAACCCCCCGGCCCTCACATATTGGCTTTTAAAAATGAAGCTGTAATTTAAAGTTGTCTGCTAATGGTCCCAACCATACATCATCATCATCATCATCATCATCATCATCCTCGTCTCACAGCATTACATCACAACGCACAAGGCAAACACACTCTGACCTAGATCAGCGGTGCATACATCACTGTCTCACCTGGTGAGTGGCTAACCTAAGGCCCCACTGTCATGGAAACCACCTCTTTGAACCTCTGTGTTTTGACCTCTGCTCCAAACAAAAGGAACATGCACAACTCCAAAACCCAAATGAAAAATCACCCAAGTCACTATGAACACAAACTCTGCAAATAAGGAGTTTTACTGACACGTTATGTTAAATAGACTCAAATGATCACAATAAAAGGCTTTTTGTGATTTTGATAATAAATCATCTCACAGAGGAGAAAAAAAAACAAGACATAAATATCTTGGTTTTACTTATAGTAACAGTTCCACATCTAAATATGCAACTTGCTGTATCCCTCAAGTAGTGGTGGATTCTGGGAAATGTTGGCAGGCCCCAGGTAGATTCTGGTTTTCCCCAAACCTCAGAAACTATATATTAAAATGTGTGTTTTTGGTTTTTGTCCGCTGCACTATGTTTTGGTTTAAGGCAGTGGAACTCCTCTCAGCCTATGTGTTGGTTTTCACAGTGACTTCACATGGGGACAGAGCAGCAGCAGCGGCGGTGCAGAAAACTCTGCAGTGTGGGACGTCGAACATCTGCTCCATATTCAGCCCTTTCATTTATGGTTTCCATCATTTTGGAGTCGATTGTGAGCTCGCGGTGTCATAGCTGGTTGATTGTGAACTTCTTCTTTTAAAGTCAGACTTCCATTGATTTATGGATTAGCACAAATCCATTTATTACAACCTACAGTATCTGTGCCTGGACGAAATCCCCTGCAGGAACACTTACGGGCTTCCATCAAATGTCACGGAGATTTGCAGTGGAGGCTTGAGACTGTGTGTGTGAATTTGCTCACATGTGTGTTTAGGGCAGCTTTTTTTCCCCCCGTTCTGTTTCTGTAGGACAAGCGATCTGTCCCTGGACAAATTTCAAATCCCCGATTTACAAGCATTTTTATCTTTTTTCAGACAAGAGCACTGCAGTGTGGATTTCCACAAGTGCTGTGAACTGCTAATCTCCTCCAAGACAGATTATCTGGTTGTTTCGGCCTCTCGTCGCGCACCGCTTTGTGCAAGGGAGACAAGAAAAATGTCAACCCGTTGTTCTTCATTGTTATGAAGATTAGCCTGATTCACAGCCTCTCCCTCCCTGACCATCTCCATGAGTCAACTGGGCACCGGGACGGTATATAAAGCTGTGGTGGCTCTGCAGTGGCACATGCTGTGGTGGGAGTCTCACAAACATCATGCAATATTAAATACAGAAGGGGAAGACATAATTGTTGGACTTAAAGCTGAAGAGCAAAGCCATTCATCAAGTGACCAAAGGTAGTTATGAATGACTGGGGTCAGACAGTTACAGAAACGAAACTCTGCTCCTTCCAATTTCTGTGTCGCAGAGGTGTAAGGGGTGTAATTAAAGTTGCATTTTTAAAATGTCTCGCAGAGTAATGTCGTAATAAGAGACTGAAAGAGCAAAATATCCGATTTGCTTATATCATCGTCCTCCTCCACCATTGAGGAACAGAAAGGTTCACAGGACTGGGAGGTTTGAGATTTAAGTCGCTTTTGTTGTTGTGGTCAAATTTCTGTCTGTTCTTTCTTATGTCAATTCTAAAAGACATGAAAGAAACCGGGTCTCATCAGGGTGGTGAGGCCTGTAGTGAGTCAAATCGGTCTCATGGCCACTGAGCCGCTGACCAGAGCAGTCTGCTTCACTTTTTCATTACATTCCCAGCATACCTCTGTCCAGTCATGCTTTTCGCATGGGAGGCACTTTCCTGTTCGGGTTTGGCGTCACCAGGAAATGCAAAGTGTATGATGTCGTAAGTTTGCTGCGGTTTGTTGGCTATTGACCAGAAATTTAATCGCACTGTTTGCCGGTTTTATGGCTGCTGAGACGTGTGCAGCTTCCTGGTGGGAAAAAAAGCAGCACGGCTGTTTAGATTGAACTGCCTTTATCTGAACAGCCCTTGACCCTTATTGTTGTGTGACCTATGGTATAGAAGAGGATTATAGCACGAATGGTCCTCCAAGATCTGATCCCTGTGTTTCTGCGTCTCTTCCCAGCCCACGGCCTCCGGTGCTGGGCTTTATGTATCAGGCTGCAGTTAATAAGAAGACGGTGGAAATGTGTGATGATAATGATAGTAACGATAACTGGGTTGTTAGAATGCAAGATGTGGATTGGGTTGCATGTGTGTGCATATGTTGAATCATAAGGGTGACTGGGGGATGGTTTTAATGGCTCTCAGGAGGTAGTGTGGTTTTCTCCATATCAAAGGCCCTTGCTTACATCCTATCTCCACCCTCGACCCCCCGTGGAGTGTGTGTGTGTGTGTGTGCGTGTGTGTGTGTGTGTGTGTGTGTATTTCCAGTCCCGGTAAGCAAAGTATTGACATACCGCTGTCACCACTGCTGATCCAGACTCTCACCAGAGCAGCTGAAAAGCAAACATAAGACCATGCAGATTCACTTTATGGAAGAATTAGCAAATTCACTGTTTAATTCTGTAGTTAATCTATTTATTTGCTCAGCAGTGTAAACGATACGTGAATGAAACATATCTTAACGCAGACAGTATAAATAAACATAAACAAAAGAAGACATTACTAACGTAACTAGATGATATTTATATGGACAAATGGTGGACAGTATGCATGTTTGACCTCCAGAGGACCAAACATCCCGCCAAAGCTCAACAAACTGTTACATTTAAAGCTAAAAGGCACCAACTGTTGCCATCTCTTTCCTCTGCTGTGATGTGGCAGGCAGAGCCAGCCAGTCTATCCCACCCTGTCCCCCTGTGGATTCAGACAACCGTACTCCTCCAACCTCCCCAGCGCATCCTCATACTCCAGGTACCGTAAGCCAGCTGGCTGGGCCGAGCCGAGAGAGAGAGAGAGAGAGAGAGAGAACAAGATAAAGACCAGCAACGCTCTGCATCATCGACTCCTGTTTATAGCACATTTTAAATGCCCGGGCAGGAGTTTTCCATGCACCGTGGCAAACTCTGCATTCGGCCTCTGTGTCGGCTTTCACCGGACGGCTGCTGTAAAAGAACTATTAAAGAACTATTAAAGCCAGTGTGCTGTAAACAGGACGAGTTCAATGTTCCTGCAAAACAAGCCGTGCCAAGCTGATTGCTGCTGCAGAATACAAAAGGCTGACACACACACACACACACACACAGAAGCACACACTCTTTGCCACCTTGAGCACCACCTGCTTTTTCTTTGCCGTTGCTTCCTTTTATCTCTCCTCTTCTTTTTTTTTTTTTGATTATTCGATTATGATCCTGATCTTTGACAGTGACGGAAGGACGTGCAGCAAGGACTTTAAAAAATGTGATACGGCTGTGAGTGTGAAAGAATTTCATACTGCTCTCCCATTGAACAGCCAGTGCTTTAACTTTTTATTTATGATATTTGACCCTGGCTCTTCGTCAGCTGCTGCGCGCTGCCAGCAGCTGATGCTTATTGCTTCTTCCTTTGCCCCCTTTATCTTCTCAGCGGGAAAACGTACTGAACAAACTTGTGCTTTTAAGTCATAAAACCTTTTCTGTTTTTTTTTTTTACCTAAAATATTCCGGAATAAATATCTGTAAGAAAAAAATATGTTTTGGAGAACTAACAAATATATTTAGATCTCACTGTGAAAGGTTACATGCGGACTGACTTCATAATACCTTCCATGTTTACTATAATCTCACTCAGTAAGGACAGGGCGACCTCTAGTGGAGACAATTCTTATATCTCTGTTCTATCAAAGACCATGACATAGTCAAACTGTGTCCACACAGACAGGAATCTTGTGTCCAGTACCACACGTTGCCCTTGGAAAAATGAATTTTCCAATCATTGCAAATGTAACAGAACAACACTTCAAAAACAGTTGAACCTACCCAGGCAAAAAAAAAAAAAAATAACCGTCATACACGAGGTTGAGAGAGAAAACCAAGAGGCTTTTCCTGCTTTAACGCTCATTGCTTAGCTCTTGCTTTGACACCGGTCGTTCCCTCTGCACCACGTCTCAGCGCATTTCTCTGAACTCACTTTGTCTTCCCCTACCTTTCTATCTGTGCTGTAAACAGGTTCCCTCACTCTCTGATGCTGGGCCCGTCGGGCATGCATCCTACAGGGATCCCCCACCCAGCCATAGTGCCCCCTTCAGGCAAACAGGAACATGAACAGTATGACAGGGGCATGTATGTGTAAGTATAGACTGATCTGGTATCATCTATGATGATGTATGAAGTAGCTTTACTCCTCCAGTCACCACTCATACCCATTCATATTACCCCGACTCTCCGTCTTCAGGAAGCAGCAGGTGGAGCCCAAACGGGAGAAGGAGCCCAAGAAGCCAGTCATCAAGAAACCGCTGAACGCCTTCATGCTCTACATGAAGGAGATGAGGGCAAAGGTCATCGCCGAGTGCACGTTAAAGGAGAGCGCTGCCATCAACCAGATTCTGGGGCGTAGGGTGAGCAGTGCTCGCACACACACACACACACACACACACATACACACACACACTAAACTGAGACAAATCCTGTTTCCAGGTCAGTCCATAATTTCACACATGAAGAACATAAGAGGGCTGTGGTGATTTAAATTGTGTTCTGTATGTGTGTGTGTGTGTCTCCAGTGGCATGCACTGACCCGAGAGGAACAGGCCAAGTACTACGAGTTGGCCAGGAAGGAGAGACAACTCCACATGCAGCTCTACCCGACCTGGTCCGCCAGGGACAACTACGTAAGGACTTTGTTTTGTTTGTTTTTTTGTTTTTCTTTTCTCCTCCACATTAAATCACTGTTGCCATTATAACTCTGGGTATTTATAGTAGTGTTAATCCTCCAGAGCAAAAACAATCATGTTGTCATGAACTTGTTAAGAAAACAAAACCAAGAAGTCATAAAAAAGTCCTTGGTCGCAGCAGCACAACTTATTTTCCTGATACAAACATACACCAGGAGCAGCTCCAACCACCTGACTTCTTACCTCAGAGCTGAAATGATTACTTCACCAACAGGCTACTCCCTCAACAGCTTGTATAATTATTGGTGCTCAGACAGTCAAAAGTCATTAGACTAGTCATAAAACTATGGCACAGATTTATTTGAACAGTTTCACAGAATGCAGGGGTAAAACTAAACTGTGTGGTGCATGCATGTCAGTCTGATGTTTTGGGGATGTGCAGTATCTCGGCTGCTATGTGCCTCTCATTTGTCAGTTTGCTGTTGAACTCTTGCAGGAGGCGGGCCTTAGCGGGGTCGCGGGGGAAAAGAGTAAAGCTGATTGGGTAGGGACACATCTTATGGTGGATTTATGCCTCTGTGGTGGGAAAAAAAGGAGTATGTGAAGGGATGCATGAAAGGGGTTGTGGGTACTCCTGCACAAATTTTGCATGCACCTTCCAACACGCTCACATGGTGGACTCACAAATAACACACGAGCAACACCAGCTGCAATAAGGAAGTCTAAATAGTCTGTTGAGATCTGTGTTGCACGATGGGTTATGATTATGAGATGGTTGAACTGTTAACCAGTGAATCACACAGAGGTATAAATCAGCCCGTTTTGCTCAACTAACAGAGAGCAGGGCCGCATGGCTGGCCCCACTGCCTGCTGCCTTGGTTTCTCATGTATTTATGTTTCTCTTTCTGAGGGCATCCTTTTCAAATATAGCTACTTAATTCTTATTATTATAGCAACACAGTGTATTTATACAGGAACAGCATAGTGATTCAGTAGTTAAGTAAAAGCCTGTGACGGAAACACTGTTATTGGAGGCCGTTATTGCAGTGTTTGAGCAGATATTTCAAAATAAAACACCCAGCCGTGTCCATGGAGAGTTATTTCCAAGACGCTATTCAGAACCTCCTGGTTTATGATATGTTTTGCAGGTGGAGGAGTTTCTGCTGTATGCATGGAGCTTTGAGCACCGCATAACCCTGTTTGCTTAGGTCATATGGGCAAATGTCATGACCTTAACAAAGGCTGTATGTAAACAATCATCAAATCAAATGGCGACTAAGTAGAGCTTATACAGTATTTTTATGGTGCATTGGGCAGTGAAAACTTAATAGTGCATGTTTTTTGATGGAATGCATATATATATATATATATATATATATATATATTTAGAGAACAATACAATCACTGGGCCAAACAGGAAGCAAAGTTCCACATGTCACCCCCGCAGCTGTGGAGGGTCTCTCCTCCACATTGCTGCCAAAACATATAGTAGACGCACACACACATATACACATACGCCCACAGATAAAGCTCCAGATAGGTGCAGATTGTTGTAACCACATAGACACAGTGCTGACAGCGAGCTGATGAGGGCAGACACTGACGCGGAGGCAGTAGATCTCTGTGCCCACATCCTTCATCTCACCCAAATATGAGGCCTCACTTCACATCGCTATGTTTGTGTGAACAGATCTTATGTTTACCTCAGCAGTTACATCTTGCAATCAGCCTGTAGATAAATCAAGCATGTATATAAAATATGAAAATAAGATTTTGGGGTCAGAGGTTCTCCACAAGCCACAGTTATTTAGTGACTGATATTACAAGTGCATGAAATGGGTTTTCAGTAATGCTAATAATGCAACGTTTTTTTTATGTTTGTTTTTTTATTTCTTTCATGCTTTTTCTTGCTTTTGTAATGATTAGTTGCCTGTATGCTGCATTTAACTTTGCAATTTTCTATACACAGTTGATTCACATGTCACATGAGAAACCTTGTTTACATACAGTGCAGATTGTTTGGTACCAGGTCAAACTATGATCACCCATTTGAGAACACTGATAACATTAGAAGGAAGATTTCACATCAGTGATAAATAAGACATATAAGGAAATCAAGAAAAGTTAAGAGAAATACAAACACATTCCTGGGGGCCATACCACAAAAATCCATTCACAAAGAAGGAGGGAGTCCCACCATCTTTACACGAACTTGCTGAAAACCCACCAGTCAAAATGTGTTCCTGCTTGACTCAAACCAGAACGCCACATTCAGAACGCTGCTAATAATTTCCAGGCTTGATGGTGAATTTATAGCAATTAAGTCATTTCAACAGCTGAGCTGAACTCATGTCTTTGTGTTTCTTCCTCACAACAGGGCAAGAAGAAGAGGAGAAAACGGGAGAAGCAGCAGGACTCCAACACAGGTAAACGCGAACATTTCGTCTTACTCTTGTCAGGTGACATTAATGGTTGCAGGGTAAAGTCAACGGGGGTTTTAGAGAGTTCAGTTAAACCATGGTGTGCATTGGCGCTTCGTTGCAAAACATTACTGTTGTCTTTGAGGCAGGATGTGTCTCTAACGTCAAAACCACCCACCCACTCTGCTTTCCATGTAACCCGAATGACAAACAGTGTAATCCCTGGTGCAGAAAGCTTTTGTCCATACCGTAGCTGGTTCACGTTTGAAATGTCAGTCGGACGTCATGGACCGCTTTCCATTTTCCACATCAAGGAAAATGGAAACTCAGCTTTCGTCACAACCCAAATCGGTGATGACTTACTGTACAAGTGTTTATACTAACACTGTAGCAGCAAGTGGCGTTTAGTATGAAACAGAGTCGTACGAGTTTCAGAGCCAAAGAATACAGATGTGCACAGCTGTTATTTGTCAGTCGGTAGCCAATCAGGTTAGATAGTGACTTAATGCAAAAGTAGGTTGAGTGTTCTGCCTAGACCCAAACTCCAGCAACCAACAGAGACATATTCACATGCATGTCCGGATTTCTCATGAACCAGTTAATGACTGTCCTCTGCCGTTGGACTGAAAACCTTGTGCCACAGCATGGCGGCCCTCCCTGAGTCTGTCTGTCTGTTTCTCTGTGTGCCTTAACAGCCTGTCGCAACGATGACTGACGTGTTTGTTTAGTCTGTGTTGGGTGGTTGTGCCGGTGGTTGCTGATGTTTTGCTGTGCTGTAACCAGCTACTAACAGTTCAACTTGATGGCTCTCTCTAAGCAGACTGCCCTGTCTCTCTCTCTCTCTGTCTCTCTCTTTCTGTCTCTCTCTCCTCACTCTAACCGTCTTCCTCTGCTTCTCTCTTTTGTTGTTTTTCCTCCTTGTTTTTGTGCATGCTGTGCATTGTGCTCAGAACCGGGTTCTCCTAAGAAATGCCGGGCTCGCTTCGGCCTCAACCAACAAACGGACTGGTGCGGCCCTTGCAGGTGTGTACCGAACATCCATGTCCACTCCCTCCATAGCACCGCGCTGCTGACAAACATCCTCCCTCTCCACCCATCTAACATCTGTTGCATCAGTGCATCATTTCTCTCTCTCATGAAATATTTCATCCTTTGGATGTTTTTGCAAAGGTGGAGCTGCTCTGCAGGCTGCATTCATGTGCATGATTCACAAGCAGATGGAATAAAAGTCTTCTTCCTCGTATGAGTGAAGATGTTACCAAGCGCCACCCGACACGTCGGTGAGGTTATGTCAGCATCAAGACCAGCTCCACCTCCAAAAAACATTCGAAAACCCACCCTGAGCTCTGCGTGTCTGTCTGATACTCACTTGCTTTTCTGCAAAAGAGGAACCATTGCAGCCACATATTTGTAGTAATGCAACTGTTCCCAAGTCAGTGACATGAGGCCGTGTGTTATAAGCAGGACAAGGAGGTTTGTTCATCTGCCAGAGCTCTGCATCCAAACTTACTGCAGAAGTCTCCATACTGATCCAAGTTTTTTTCTTTTTTATGTGACCTTTTCTCAAAATTGCAACAAGTTCCCGCTCTCTGTAATAAAGCAGAAGGACGGTAACAATACAATATAAATCATCAGTGACGAGCTTGTCGCCACCTTGGGCAGCACTGTTTTAGTCACAGCAGGATTTACAGTAGACAACAGTCAACAGCTTCGCGGCGGGAGTCAGGAATCTGACTGTGTGGTTCTGCAGAAAAAAAAAAAGCCTCCACCACAACAGCAATGTAGCAGCCCTGTCGTCTTCCCCACCATCACGTCATGGAAATGTGTGTGTGTTTCTTTCAGTTTGCGAGAACAAAGGGGGGTGAGTGTGGTTAGAGCGAATCCTTATCACCACAGCTCAACGCACATACACACTCCCCGCAGCTTTGCATTTTGACATCGTTCTCATGCCCATCTGCTTTCAACTTTCTCCATTCATGCGATGTGGTAACAGGCGCCTTTTGATGGTGAACTCTAACATTTAGAAATCACTTTCTGCTGCACTCCTCCTCCCGCTCTCCCTCTCTGTCTCGGTCTAAATATGGCCCAGTGCCTTTCCTTGCGGTTAAACCTGGTGACTCATATCATATTCTGGTAATGATCATGGGATCCTGTTAACTGCTTTGATGCTGCGTTCAGTGTTACACGAGTCGGCTTTTAAGTATCTCACCTCACTGAGCACAGCGTGTCGCTGCTGTTTGCATATTAGACCGATGCAATGTGTCTGGTGCAGACGAGGAGGAGAGTGCACATGGTTTGGATTAAAACCTTTAGGACACTGTGTCAACCGTTTGTTTTCATGACTTCATTATTTAATACTAATAGTCCTAATTAAAAAAAAAACAATAGCACATGTATAGTCTATTGACTGTACTCCTTATTAAAGCCCTATGAGGCAAAATGCAATCTGTGAATATGAGCTATACATACAAATAAAATTTGATTGATTGATTGATTGATTGATTATAAAGATGAAGTTTCTCTCTTTCTCCAAAATTCAGACATTTTTCAGTCAATCATTCCAACCTTGACTTTTTTTTTTTTGCAGTGTAGAAATTGCATTGTCGTTTTTTTTTGCAGGCAATTCTTTATTAAATAGACAGTCGACATTTTTCTGTTGCTCAGTGTGACCATACACATGTCTCCATCTTCACTGACATTCATTGAGTGAGTGATGCATCTTCATTGAAGCCTGCTGACATTTCCCATCCACACTTTATTCACAGATAACTCTCTCTGACTGTTCCTAGGAGGAAAAAGAAGTGCATTCGCTACCTTCAAGGAGGAGGCTGCCCCAGTCCAACTTCTTCAGATTTAAGTGCTATAGACTCTCCCCCTTCCTCCTCCCCCACCCGCCACCCGCTCTACCCACAGCATCGCCAGCACCCTTCCTCCCCAGGCTGCTCCCCAACGCCCACATCCCCATCCACACATCTCCCCCTGTCTCCTCCAACGCTCACACGCTCGCGCTCACACTTAACCCTCGGGCAGTCCGCAAACAAGCACAGCAACCTCCGGCAGCCCATGACCAAACACCCCCTCCAGGAACTGTCCAGCAGGCAGAGGCACATCTCGGCGACGGCGCTGTCCGCCGCCAAGGCCGCAGGACTTTCTCTTAAAGTGCTAACAGAGACTCAGTGATCGCTCCAGTCCACCCAGGTCCATGACCCCGTTCACCTCACCTGCCTTCGTTATCATATTCATTAACTATACATTTTGTCAGATTTTTCTAAACAAGTCATCAGGGTTGACGGGATGGTCGGTCCATCAACCGCGCCCCTGCTGCGTTGTCTCCAAGTTACTGATTAACAGCAGACTCAGTTCAGATTCTGGTTTCTAGGCCAAGCACGTTATTAATGAGTCAACAAGGTGTAGTCCTTCTTAAACACTCCTTCACATGGTCAGTTATTTAACCGTCATATTTACTAGACATGTGGTTCGTAGCAACCATGATCGTGACCAGTGAAAAGCCACTGCAGAAGGTAAACTGTTACCAACTTAGACATGTTGTTTATGTCCGGGGGCGATATGAGGATCATCGATTAGAAAGCAAAATCAATTGGGCCGAAAAAGGAATTATCTCAGATGATGAACGACTCGTTCATCTTGCGTTCGTCACAGTTCATACTGTAAATTAGGTTTAACCCCGTTGTTTATTTCAGGGTTACATAAGGACAATTTATTGGTAACACATTTGGAAGCTGATTTCCCAAAGAAAATGGGAGGGGGACGGGGGGGGGGCAGGATTGGAGACGGGGGGGGGGGGGGGGGGGCAGGATTGGAGACTGAATCCTACCAGCTCCAGACCACACAGGTCCAGTTGTATGGGGACATGAGTGAAAACAGAATTAATCTGGTGCCAAACACAAATGATTCTTTGGCTCCACCTGCTGCTGTTACAGTGTTTAAACTATTTGGCCCATGTGCTTTCACCTCCTTGACAATCACATATTGTTTTGAAATTGAGCTCTTACTCAAATCAACCACGTCAACAAAGACATAACTGGAAGGGCACTCGGAGAGTACATAGCTTCACCAAAGCCACCGGAGAACTCGCCATGTGAACGGGTTCTTCGTTACATCGTGTCCCACTCCCCCGCAAAGTTTCATGGAAAAAATGGTTCCATAGTTTCTGAGTAATCTTGCCAACAGACAAACAAACAAAGCAATAACGTCATAACAACTCTGCGGAGACAGAAAATTCCAGATTTATTCACGCAGAGAGAAGCTGAGCAGTGAGCAGCTCATTTGGCATCAGCATGAGAAGATTGTTTCCAAACACTTAGTGCTGATTTGTACATGTTTTTCTTCACACAATGGTATCCATAGCAACAAAGCATCCCCATCACAGCTGTCACTTTGACACGTTAACCACCCTCCGTCACAGTTACTGAGACCATTAATGAGGGGATGAGGGGAGCAGAGATCAACAACCAGGCAGCCTGACCAGCAGAACCTCAACTCTGATGAGGGACTGATCCAACTCTACAGTTAACTGTTAACTGTCTCATGACATTTACTGTGCAGCTCACAGACAATAACTAAACAACAGGTAATAAAGAATCATACAAGCAAATTCCCTCTTTACAATGTTTTAGGCACTTTCAGGCTGTCAGTCTCTTGCTTTATCAATGCTTACATTTTTTCCCTAATTTGTGAGCATTTTTTTCAGTGACAGTTTTTTTTTCCTTTGGCCTGGTTGTCCTTTGAACATCTTGCAGCTTCATAAACTAATCTGAGACCAAATGGGTACTATTATATTGCGTTTTGTTGTAAAGTTTTTTTTAAATGTTGGAATTCCCTATTATAAGGAAACTTTTATGTTTTTATGTAAAAAAGAAAAGTGAAATAACTAAAAAAAAACTTAGTTTCCACCATTTTGTAAAGCAATACAATTTGTATTTGTCCTCTTGTGCAGACTTACTTTTGATGGTGTTACTGCAGCAGCTTTCAGATATGTTCACAATCTGTGCATGTTCCATCTTTAACATAACAAGAAGACAGTCGGACTAAAGGCTTTCAATTTTTGTTCTGCTTGCAGATTCAGACTCAGTTTGTCGCTTTGGACAAACTGTAGGCTGAGCATTTGTACCGCAAAACCATTTCCCTCCAGCAGAGAGAGCTCTTGTGCTAGAAATAGCTTGTTTCAATTTGAGGACATAGACACCACTAGTGGGAAACGCCTCAAACATGTCTTCTGTGTTTTTTTTATGCCTCAAACGCCTCTGACGTATTACTTGTTTTTGTTTTTTTATGTATTAAAAGTGCTTTGAATATCTTGATCTTTCGCATATTTGCTGTAATTAAATCAAAATGATCACAGTGAAACATGATGCGCCACAGTCCTGAGTACCTTCAAAACAAAGACCAGATGCCAACCTTTTTATGTTTTATTCACTCCATCACTATCAGTGTTCATCCCAAAAGCATGGGCCAGCGTCAAGGCTCATCTGAGAAGTTTCCAACATGAATTAGGAAAGAGTTACCCAACACTGTGTGACAACACAAAAGTACTTCAATTCCAAAGGCCATTATGCCAAAAAAAAACTTCCCACCTCACCTCTTACTTCTTCTGTTCCTCTCTTTACATGGTTTCACAGAACATGTTTACAAGGCAATAGTAACATGATAAAATTCACCCTTTAAATTCCATTTCGAAAAAAGCTGTTTTATTTAATCAATTAACCTAAAAGAAAACATGTGTCCAGTAAAAAAAAGACAACCATAGCTGTTAATAACATGGATATCAGGGAAAATATGAAAGGACTATCATCTAATCTTTAAGGGTACAAAGCCACGGAACCTGGACTATTTGTTTTATGTAGCTACACAACATGATGGTGTAGTAAAGGAAAAAAACATCTTTACTTAAATTAAAAACACCTCACAAGCAAACAAAATTGCCATGCTATTGGTATATGGAAGTTGAGGGAAGGGGATAGGGGGTGTGATGTGGCTTTAAATATACTAAATGTAAATATTAACAAGTATGAACAGTGCCAGTGCAACCAGTTAGCAGAGACAATCCTTTTCAGTGTGGTAGTGTTGGCAGAGTGTTGTTCCTTACTTCTCTTCACACCACTGGTTCTCTTTGCGTACCTGTAGACAAGAACACAGACAAATGAGCAGAGTTTTTGATACCGAGTGAACCACTAAGAAGACCACTAGTTTAAATTGCAAGTGTTCAATTCTACATCGCTTCAAGCTGGTTTAAGATGATGCAAAGCAAAAGAAAGGTGTAAGCGTGTGTTTTCTGTTACCCACCTGAGCTTCCTCCTCCTCTGTAAAATCATTTTTGATGTTGAAAGTCTTCCTGATCTCCTCAGGGGTTTTGCCTTTAATCATGTTGGCCACTGTCTTGCAAGTGACGTCTAACAGGCCTTTGATATCCAAATAGTTGGCAGCCTACACAGAAACAACATCAGCGAGATGAAGTTGGTAGTAACCCAAAGGCTAGAGGGAATGACTGACAGCTTAACAATTTGAGGGGAGAAAAAAAAACACCACAAGTTTATAATAGAAAAACAGTCATTTTGTTACATAACACGAACTGGATTATCATAAGCCATTAATGTAGGTGTAAGTGCACACAAAAGGCATTATGATCAGCAAAGTTGCACTTCATCCTCTGACTTTGTGCATGTAAACATACTCAAAAACCCAGACGGGAGAGCGAGAGGTGAATTAAGTCATCTGTGACGGACACTGTGACTCCTGTTTCACTTCCTGGAAGACCACAGAGGCATCGGCACCTATTTCCCAATCCCTGCTTGGGTTACCCTTTAAATGTTGTGCCTGGTTTACTTGCACATGTGGGCCAAGAAAAAATATTCATGTCTAAGATTATTCCTGTTGTTGTTGTTTGTTTTACATTAAAACTATTCAAAACCTGTGGCGGTCAACCAAATCACCAGTCTCCCAGATACTGCTTAATAAGTTTTATGTCTCAGTCGCTAAGGACATCTCTCTTTTTTTTGTAGGAATGTAGAAATGTAGGCCGCTTTTAATGTAACCTGTATTTACCAAAATGAGCTCAAACAAGGTGCCTTGGTCGACTTTGAGGAACTCCTGGTCCCACACAGGAATGTCATCTGTCCTCTTCTCCTTGTTCTCATCATCCTCAGGGGGAGGTGGGTCATCTTTGTGATGGGTGCACCACTGAATCACCTGAGGGAGATACACAACTTAAACTAAACAAATATTTCATTTTTTCCAAATGCTTTTATCTTGTGTTTTGTCAATCTGCACATTATTGCATCTGTTTGCATTATTGTTTTGGCAGACATGCAATATGTAACTAACAACTGACAAACAAATGGGTTGAGAGCAGAGTTTTAAAAACACATTAAAAGCACATTAAAAGAACAGACTTGTAGATGAGACAGAAACAGGTAAAAGCACATTAAAAGCACAGACTTGTCGATGAGACAGAAACAGGTTTTCATTCTGCAACCACAAATATTTGTAATTGGTTGACTGACAGTACCAGTTTATCAAGGACAAACGGAAATCAAAAACATGTTCATAGTGTGTGATAGGTTAACAGTAGAAAGTGGGATAATCACCTTGACAGAATATGAAAACAAAACATGATTCATAGCGGTCATAAAAGGGAATGTGAATCATTGTCTCGCCGCAAAAACACAACAAATCATATTAAAACTGGATATGTCTTCAGTTTACTGTACAAAGTGATGGTCTACTGTATTTACCTTCTTGAGGATGGCAGCGTTCACATTAGGGAGAGGAACTGGGTCATCATCTCCTTCATCATCCATTCCCAGATCTGCCAGAGAGATAGATTAGATGAGATATATCAATATGTCAGTCTGCACATGAACCACCAAAACATACAAAGTGAAAAACTAGAGCTGCGAGAAATGAGCTGTTTGTTTGCTGTGACGTGTAAACTGTACCTTCTAACATGGTCTTGATGGTGACAGACTGTTTAGCGATCTCAACATCCACCTCGAAGATTTCCCCGTCAGAGCTCTGTAGTTTTATCGTGGGCATTTTCTGTAGAATGGAACAACTGAACGTTAACTTTCAAAACTCACTTTCTGCGTACACACTTTGATTAACGATCAAAATAAGCTTGTTTTACTGAATTACATTAATTTTACGCTCGGCTAATGCTAAAGCTGCAGCTGGCTAATGCCGAAGCGATCTTTAGTTAATAGGTTATATGTTATCCGACCATAAATGGTTTATATCATTGATAATAATATATATACATCTTATTGGTTACTGTTATATTGCAACAATATTGATAATTTCAGCACATATGTTGACATCATTTAAGGTTTACATCCGTGTCCGTTTCTAGCGCTAACGTTTCTACCGTGCTAAGGAACGACTGTATCATTTCTATTTAATGGCTGATGCTAACCGAAAGGCAGTGCTAATGCTAATGTTAGATCAATATGGTGACTATATAGGACTTCCGTTTAAACGTAAATGAGCGGCTTCAATGAAGAACAAAATCATCTGGTGTCGGCTAGACAGTAAGCTAAGTTAGCAGCTAGCATTACCATGCACGATGCTAGCACCTTCTTAGCTTACCCTTACACTAGCGCCAACGTCAATGAGGCCTCTTAGCAACAGCACGTCAAATACAGAAGCTCACAAACAGTGAAAATCATCGATTCAGTTCGAGACTTCGCCGGTGAACGCAACATAAAAACGGTATATTTGGGTCTGCAAAGCCACGTACCGTAAACGTTTTTTACACAGATCCAGTGGTAAAAATCCTCTGAGGCGATATGACGTGCTATGCCGAGTCTTGGGAGCGTGACGAGATATTCACTAATCTTTTATGCAGCGCCTTGCAACGCCTGTTTCTTTAAGGGAGATTGGCGTCACCGATGACGTAACGTAATGTTTCAGGAAGTG
Source organism: Trinectes maculatus (assembly GCA_016785345.1). Taxonomy (NCBI): domain Eukaryota; kingdom Metazoa; phylum Chordata; class Actinopteri; order Pleuronectiformes; family Achiridae; genus Trinectes; species Trinectes maculatus. Next base: position 302,431 of record JAFBJQ010000665.1, read on the forward strand.
GTTTGAGTGTTGAATTGATTTAATAAAGCGCAAGTCCTCCATACCTGACGCGCCGGTGTTTACAGATATTTTATTTGTTTATTTTCGTTTCAAACTTGTACGTCACTTGTATATTATTTTAATTCAGGTCATTTCATAGCATTTGCACCGCAAGTTAGAGAGTGGTGTTTATTTGGGCTCATCGCATGGAACAGGGTATTAACGACGATATTTACAAAGATGACAAAGTCATGTAATATTTGAACAAGGGATTAAAAATACTCTATCAACACTTCAGTAATAGAGTCAACAACAGCGTCAAATATGCTGTATTACAAGTAAAAGTGTATCAATTACCATTAATTTACATGGCTTAAAGTGCAAGTGTATCATCAGTGCATCACAGTACTACAGACTGAGGGTACTCTGTTAAACCGAGGAGCCAAAAATAGTGTTTAACTACAGTAGTTTGGTATGTGTATTTGTATTTATTTGGTATATATTGTATTAAGATTTGTTTTGTACTGTTATTTCCATATTGTTAGGAAATATTATCCAGGTCAATGTACACGACGACCATGCTCAGCCCTGTAATGATGCCATAATATAATCTACCATGGAGTGGCGCCTTTCCCTGCTTTTCCACCCAATCACGTGGGGCATTCAAGTATTGTGCATGCACACTGTATGTGTCTAGAAGTAAACATCACACAGTAGGGACATATTAACGAACCTTAGCCAAAAATACCAATTATATAAATTATTTACCCTAACTTCTAAATGTTCCACATATGCTGGTGCTACATGTCAGAACCGGTTTGTGGGAGTTATAAAAATGATACCTTGATAAAAATTAGAAATCCCATAGATACTTAGTTTCAAGACACTTCAGTTCACATTACAGTGACACAAAGGCAGCCATCAGTGTGCAGATCTCTCAAAAACACATCCCAAACTAATCCCCTCAGTGTAGCACTGCCAGCCAAATGGCTGGACAGATGGCTGACATACTCGCTGGCTAGTGAACTGGCAGTTTTCCATCTGATTACATTCTAAATTAATTAGTGTCCTTGTCATATCATGAAGTGTAGTTCAATTAAAAAAGAAAAGAGCACATTCACACGAAAGAATCACCTTTGTCTTTATTACTCAAATGGTTTGGTTAATACAGACTCTGTAGGTCAGAGGGGAGTCAGTGAGTTGATGTGGATGAACACTCCATCATCTGTCAGTCATATACACAAAGCTGGGTAACTGCATAAGGGTTTTGCTTATAAGTTATATAGGACAAAAAAAAAACTTTGTGTAAAACTTGCCTGATGGGGGCTTTATTTGTCATTAAAAAAAATCTAAAAGAAAAAAATCTGTAGTGTTGGAAACTTTTTTCCTTTTTTCTTCTTTTGACATATGTTACATTTCTTTAAATTTACAAAGTGCAAACAGATCATGTTTCCTTAACACAATAAGCCATGGCATGTGGAACTCACACAGCCGCATTTCTAATAGCAATATTTTGTCTTGGACCTTGGTGCCATCAGTCAGCTACACAGTTACATGAGGAAATTAAACATCACTGTTGTATTACATAGTGGGAGAGAATTTCAATACAAATCCTCAGCAATGAATATTGTAATGATTATGGCACACACCTTTTGGTCCATCCATAGACACACAAACATTGGTTTTGTTAAATGCATAAATAGGTCTTTGTGTGGATATACAATGTGCACTGCTGTGTAGCCCCCTCGGTCTCCCACCATCCCCATCTTCAGTCATGTTGTGATCAGTTGAAGGTCAAACATCATGGCAATACTGGAGTTGACTGTACAAGGGTCGAAGGTCAGAGCTTACAGGAAGTAATCTGGGGTGCGGCGAGTGACGTGAGGCTCCCCTCTGCGAGGAGCAGGATCAAACTGCAAGCTAGTTAGAAGAGGGTTGGGAAAAAAACAAAATAAATTAGATCTGGAGACCAATTCCAATTATTTTCAGCTAACATATTTTAGTGTGTTTCCTGTGTTTATATACCCTTGTAGGTAAAACGTGCTGAGCTGAGTGTTTCATTTGCATATTATAATTACATGCACAAACTCTCGTTTCCATTTTCCAATATACTTACAATGAGTATTTAAGGGTGTCATCTAATTCCATGATAGCTGCCTGGTTGCCACAGCGGTAGCAGTAGTTGGGGGCACTAAATATTGTCACCACATTCCTCTCGTGGCACCAGTTGTAACCCTGTGGGAAACAGATGTAATATTCATTTGAGATGGATTATTCAGGAAAAAGTACCACTATAATGCAAATCTTAACTGCAGGAAATGTAATTAGTGTGAGAGAGCTCGTGGTATAACAATGTGAACAAGTGCCTGTTATAGATTATAGACCTCTAAAGAAGTACCATGAATTAACTGGATTCCAAGATTTAAAAAATGAAGGAACACAAACCTCCATAACCAGCTGGTGGGCGCGGGACACCAGTGTGAGGCGGTTGGCATGGTTGAAAGTCTCGGAGATGTCTTGGCCGAAAGTGTAGCCAGCTCCTCGAGGAGAGATGCCCCAGCCGCCGCGGTCATCGGGGTCTGACCACAGCAGGTCACACATGGGACCCTGTGGAAGACAAAGAGGAAGACAAGGGGGAGGATGTGAGCATATATTGGTCATAATCAAGTTACTTATACTGACAAATATTTGCTGATGACAGTATTAATGGAATCTTTACCTCATGTGGTACTTCCTGTAAACGGTCCAGTGCTCTAATGTGATCCAGTGTGTCTATGGATGGTGACAGGCCTCCATGAAGGCAGAAAATCTGCAAGGAGAAGAGAATTTCATCACTATGTCCGTCAGCTTCTGAATTCATCACAATTCTATCATCTAAGCAATACTTCGTCAGTGTTACATGTTTTATTTTACAGACCAACGTTCTGTTATGACATTGAGTCTTGTCCAGCCACGTAAGCAGCCCATTCTATATTTATATGTGAGAAGGTAACCCACGTGTATCTCACCTGAGAGTCTACCAAGGCAGTGAGGGGGAGGTAATCAAACAGGTCTGTGAAGTACTTCCAAACGTTGGCGTTACCATATTTTCTTAGGCATTCGTCATAGAAGCCATACACTTGTGTGATCTGTCTGCTCTCGTGGTTACCTCTAAGGATTGTGATGCGCTCCCGGAAGCGTACCTGAAATACGAGCAGAAATTAGAGCAATGTGTTGATTTCTTTTTTCCAAGTTTCAATTTTGGATCAGGTCAAATGTGATAGTAGTATTTTAATTTTTACTCACCTTAAGTGCAACTAGTAAAGTGACGGTTTCTACAGAGTAGTACCCTCTGTCCACATAGTCTCCCATAAACAAATAGTTTGTATCTGGAGATTTTCCTCCGATCTTAAACAGCTCCATTAGGTCATGGAACTGGCCATGCACATCGCCACACACCGTCACAGGACATCTCACCTCCTGGACATTTGACTCCTTTGTCAGGATCTCTTTAGCCTGGAAAAACATACACATGTTTAAAATGCAGCCCATATAAACAAACCCAGAGGAAAACATCCCGAAACTCATATGAAACATGTCTTACATAATCACACAACTAAACATGTTATTAATAACCTGACGCTTTACGAATATAGCATATTCCCTTTCTATGTGTGCTGTTCTGTGTTCTCAGTCGAATGTGGGGAAATTCATGTGATGCTGCACCATAATCACATGCTGGACACGCAGTAATTTTCTATCTCATTCTTTGTTCTCCATCTTTATTTCAGGAACAGACAATTTCCTGCCAGTCTCTGCACAATTTCCACATCAGCCTCCAGTAGGGTCCACATTAAGATGTTGCAGAGTGATTACAGCACAACCCCCAACATCACCACCAGAATCTCTCCAAGGAAATAAGCCCCTATGTATGTCTCTCTCTCAGTGTGTGTGAGTGTGTGTGTGTGAGTGTGTGTCTAGCTTCCTGTGGGCCTGCCGTGCAGCACTTGGAAGGACAGCTCTGGTTGCACTGCAACATTTCCTAAAATCAATTAGTGTGGTGTTCCAAAAGCCAAGGAGAACAGAACAGAAGGCAGAACAGCCATTGTTAGTTTTGCATGTTTAAAAGAGTAAACCTGAAATAAAAGATATGTTTGACTGAGTCTGTTGCCCACAGCTAAACAGGTTTAACAGGAAACAGCCATCTGTAGTCAATGATGAAAAGCACTAAACATAGAAAAGCGGTTTTCTCTCGTGAATCAGCTGTTGTAGAAAAAAGGTTACAGGGCATCATTTAGCGTTGTTTAAGATCTGATTCTCCTCATTTAACATATGGAGTGTTGAGCTTGTGTTATTTTAACAGCATGGCAAAGTTTTAAAGGGGGTCAAAGGTTACATTTCTGTCTAATTAAAAAAGGAAAGCAAAGATCCTGTTGAAAATGTCTGATGAGCAGGTGCCAAGATGTTTCAGCTGGACTATTAAAAGAGAACTAAAAATAGGGGGAAAACTTTACTTATATTAAACATACTAAATCTGGAGACTCACAACAGGGCCTATTCCTGGAATAAGTTTAGCTTGGCAGGCTGGCCTGACGAAGGGGGTCAATCAGCCGGATGAGCTCTTTAAGAAGCGTTGGAGCAAACAGCTGAGGCAGAAAGACACTCTCTGAGCTGAATGACCATCAGACGAGGTGGACAACAACAACAAACAGGACCAGTACGAGAGATACACAGAACTGTGACAGACAGAATGCAAAAGTTGGCCCGTCACGTCAGCAGATGGGACAGAGAGAAAGACAGAATCAAAGTGACTAAGATAGGGCTGCACAATGCTGACCTATATTTTACACACAGACACACACACACACAGCCTCCATGTGTTCCCGCTGACATGTGGCAGGAGGCCTTTTAATGACTGAGCTCTGCACAACAGATTGACCAACCTCTGATGCATCCGAGTTGCTAAGCCAAAGAGAATATGCTACATGCTCGTACTAGAGCAGAACAGCAACATCATTTTACTCTAAGTTCTATCTCTTCAAACCCTGATTTATTTACATTACAAAGTTGATGTGCCAGTGCATGAAACTTAAAATGGCCTAAAGCTCTGTAAGCTTATTCAAACTGTATGTGTGATATGGTGAATGATTAAATCAGACACCACCTATGTCCTAAATCAGGTAAACTGAGATTAAACTGGCTGTTTAATAAGCATTTGTGTGAGCATAGCACATTGACAGTAGGTATATTATTTTCCCAGAATCAGATTCACTCAGCCACATATTTGACTTCTATCCAGTTTTTTATAATCCTCTTTTTTACCTGCCCACTATTATCTTTACCGAGAACCTGATGAAAACAACTGTTACGCAATTTCATGTTACTGTCCTGATACAGTACAACAAAAAGAGGATGGAAAACAAATCAAGATTATATTCTGAAATGTGAACTGCCACTTCTGACACCAGGGCAACTTCTTCAGAAGTCATTCCACAAAGGACAGAAAGTCTTTCATTCCGGAGCAGGTTACATCTCATACCACTGATGCCAGTCCAGTAGTGAATGAAAAGGATGACGGCAAAGGTTATGCAAGTGCCTCGCCCAAAGTAAACAGCAGCTGGGCGGCTGTAGGGAGGGAACCTCAGCCCTGATTATAACTACACCCAGAACATCAAATGCCACACTGTTAAACTGCTTCGTCTAGTGCGGAGAACTTAAGTCAGCGATTTCGTAGCTGCCGCAATATAATCCTATTAAAGTGAGTTAGACACAGCCAAAGGTTGTCCACGGGACAGGTCAGGGTGAATTACGCACACGTAGGCAAAACTACGACCACAAATGATGACCTCACTCAAGATGTTTATGTAGGTTAAAGATTAAGCCTCTTCCTGACAACAGGACTAGTCAGCGTGGAAATCAGCATCACAAGCAGTAAATGATGGACTGGATTAGTGTTCAGCTTTTCTACCACGTGCTGCAGAATTTGCTGAGTCAACCCCATATGAGGGTCAGCCATATTAACTGTTTTCACGAGGGATCGCTATATGGCTTCATATTCATATCCTTGTTTTTGACATCTATTTTTAGATTTGGCTTTCAGCATATTTCAGTGTATAAATTCAGTATATCAGACAAACAAAAAGCTATCGTTTGACAGTTATTTTTTTGTTGGTAAAATGGTGACATCACCCTGTCAACAAACCTTTATTTGCTGGCCGGACAAACAGCAAAGAGGTCACACAAGTGGACTTCGCCTTCAGGAAGTGGGCCAACCAAAACCACACGCCCCAACTGTTACATCATTCTGGCACACTGCAATTATGTCAGCCGCCTTTAAGTTTGAAGATGAACTCTGATGTTCTTAGCTTTCACAGCTAATGTTTTTTTATTCATATCCCAATGCCATTTGTAAATCTCTCCTGTGTGTAAAGCACTTTGTAATGTTCTCCTGAAGATGGTTTACTAGACACAAGATGGATGCATGTAAACGTCAGTAGACGGTGCCTCATAAGGCTATAAAACAAACAATGTTATTAATAACCTGACGCTTAAAAGAGAACAAACAAAATAGGTTATGTAACTCTCAAAAGGGTTAGTGTTGAATGATGATGCAGTCTGGAAAAACAAACTGGTCACTGAATGAATGTGTCTGTTCAAAGCATGTTATATATTTAATTATATTTGTTCAACCTGCCAACTAGAAACACTATTATTAAGTGATCAAACAAATGACATCATCACTCTATAAACAGACTATATCCACAAAGCACGCTAGCAGCCATGAGAGGGCAATGGAGAAACTATAAAATCCGCAGTGGTTCTGGTAAAGCGTCTACACTTTGCCCTGTCACTGTTCAATAAGCCTCCAGACAGACTCTCTGCCATGTTCTGCCATGTTCTGCCTTTACTGCGACAGCCATAAACGCAGAAATGAAAAGACGGAGCACATTTCATTCCTCCACGCCCCCAGCATCTCAAAACAGAGACAACCCGATCTGAGTCACACTGAACAGTGTTGTCCTGAGTCACACACTCTGATCGCCTTCACAACAGAGGCTTTGATAGTGTTTGTAATGCAACTCAAACAATCATCTGCTCTGCTATTTTTAAAATCGGGAAGGATGTTGTGTAGGTAGATTTTGCTGAATGTATTAAAATTCGCTGGTGGATGGATGGATGGGTAAATAATTGCAGAAGACAGTAGTTTTGAGCAGCGTAAGTTACGTCAGTGATACAAGCACGGGGGGAGGAAACAGTGCAGCTTTCCATTTTCTCTCTTTTCTGCATGGAGGGGCAGTAGAGAGCAAGTGCTTGTTGATTGTGATTATTTTGCATCAGATATATGATCAATAACTCTCCACAAATCAAACTGTTAACCTTCACAATCCATCACAGATATATGTGGAGCCAGCCTTTATGCCACTGCACTGACCACTGGCCTCTCCTCCAAGAAGAGGGTCCACATTCCATTTTGGGATCTCAGCCCACTTTGTAGAAATAAAAAGGCTAAATGATGCATTTAAAACTATTGTAAGTAATCATATTAGAGCTGAGCAAAAAATAACCGCGAGTGGGACTACAAAACCACTTGAGAATAGCACAACGCTCCCTTGACCTTCAGTGAACAACATTCCAAACATGGTAGTGAGTTTGGCTTTTGTGTCCTTTTACGAGCTGGGGTGGATGTAGCTGCACTGTCGAATGTAAAACCAATCTGGCAAATGTTAAAAACTATCTGGTAATAGTGTTTACATGGACTGCTAACTGAATTTAAAGAAGAGAAAAATAATAAACCAACATAAAACCAATCGCACAATAAAGCGGGTGTTACAGGTTTTCAGGTGTTACGCTCCAGTTTAGAGAGATAAAGTCAAATGACTTCTTCTACATGAAATAATTAGATTTCTTTATGTGTCCCTGTTTCTCTGACTCAATGGCGCATTAAGCAACTGGCTGGATCTGGTTGGACCTGTACACAAGAGCAGAGAACGCAGGTTCAATAAGGGGTCAAAGGTGAAATATGACTCACACTAATGTCCAATAACCCCATGTTTAAAGTTTAAAATTTGACTATTTCACGGCCTTGTGAACAAGTCGGAGTCAACGCTCGATGACGTCAGATGTAAATAAGAAACCAGATGAGGGAAGAGGGGTCAAAGTTTGATTATAACTCTTTTTTTGTTTTTAACCAACACGTAAACAAATGATTAGGAGACACAACGCACGCTCGTAATTAAATTATATCAGCAATAACAGTAGCCGTTAAATGGGATTATATAGGGGCCCATCATTAGGCTGAGAAAGACGCCACAGGTCACAGTGACAGTGGGGATGAAGCGGGCTGTAAATGTGCTATGTGGAGTGAATTAGCAGTATGGCTGACCCCGGCTAACCCTCACTAACCCACCGCATGTGTTGCTAATTCCGGGTTTCACTGCGTCTCTCTCGCCCCGGCTGTGCTAACAGCGTGAAGTAGCTAGCCGCTCGTAGCGATGGTCAATCATACGCACCGCGCAGTGAAATGTACACTATAGACGCCATTTTAAGAATGTCTGGAAGGCGGCGGCGAGGAGAGGGGGGAGACGCTGACAGTTACTTTGAGGCTAACGGGGTGAGTATGTTTTTAATAGCTCACCTTTTCGCACAGTGTTTTCACTTGTCCCTCCGTCAGCTGCTTGCATTCGTTGAGCTGCTCGATCCACTGATCCAGCTCCTTCGTAAACGCCTTTTCGTCCATTTCTGTGTGTTCTGTGGGTTTTTTTCGGGACCGATGCAGTTGGGTCTGCCGACACGTTAGCTAGTTTCGTTCCGGGTGGGGGGCGACTCCCTCAACCGCTCTTGTCCTTTTCCGGAGCTTACAAAACGGCCGCAAACGATGTTGATAGCTCGATTAGCAGAGGACGCATGGAGATCTGGCTGCCAGATCGCTATGATTTAACTGATATGAGGGTGGGGAGAGGGAGGGAGAGACGTCAGTTTGTGATCCACCCTGGAAAATAGTGTGCGTCGAGCTACCACGCGGTACTGCTTTTCCGGCTTTGGCCTTCACAATAAAGGTCCTTCTGCAGCCCAGTCGATGCGCAGCGTGAAAAGGTCATACGCGGATGACTCGTGTCCATTGGCTGCATGAACAAAATACTCAAAATCAGATAATCAAATAATAATTATCACCTTTCATGTTTTTTTCAAAGGCAAATGCCTTGAAATGCCTTCAAAGGAAGGTTTTATGTATGATGACATACTGCAGTGTATATTCATTCATTCATTCATTCATTTTCTATGTGGTGATAATTGTCATATTGTTTCAGTATGTGTGTTTCATAATAACAAGTTGATTTTATATTTAGACTTATATTTATAAACTTGAATCGGAGTGATCGGACTCTTATGTGTTTTAGATTCTTTGTACGAGAAAGTATGATGTTGTTGACATTTGGCAGTTTTTACTTCCTGCTTATGGGCTAACCATGTTTTTCTGTTAAGTTATTTTTTTTATTATTTCTGAATAGGAAAAAAACTTTTATCAGACTGATAAAACAGTCGGAGTGCGAGTTTTTGTTAAAAATGTATACATCCGGTGTCTCTGGTTTGTTGGTTGTATGTATGTAGCTTGACGCAGAAGCACAACGCCGCCCGACGCAAATAGCAACGGTAGAAGGATGACAGCAGCTCCGCCATTGGTTCAACTGCTACTTCCTCTGCTCCTCTACTGGTTCACCGTTTGATAGAGAAGCTCCCAATACACACACACACACACACACACACACACACACACACACACACACACCCATCAGAAACAATACATCATCGCTCTCTGAGAGCATGTGGGGGATTTTATGGTGTTACCATGATGTCACTGTTCAACACACAGAAGGTAAACAAATAATTGGCCTGCCCCAATATACCTTATTACAGTTGGTACACAAGTTTCTGTTGAGTCATTTACAAATGTAAAGTATTTAATCGCCACTTACTAAAATTTGTGATTTGTTTTATTGTAATAAGGACTGTAGAATGTGTTTGGTCCAATTCATATTTGTATTCCAGTCTGTTTGTAGTCCCTGTTCTCTGTTTATACAAACAGGGTACAGTCTTTTCCTCTGTGCTTTTAATTTCCATTGCTGTCCAATAATTCTTAGTAGTTGTATTAGGAGTAACTTGATGTTTAAGGGATTTTGGGAACCCCAGGCAATAGGTACACCATTTAAGTATTTTTTCATATGTGGCGACAAACATATGGAATAACACCACCTTTACACAATTTTTCATATCAAAGCTATTGGGTTTGAATCATGTAAATATGACAGCAAACTCTCCAGGCTATTTTTACACAGTAGGGACTTCCTTTATTGTTAGTGATCCATCAGCAGCCAAATCCACAGTCATTTGTGACCCTTTTCTCTTGTTGTTATCACACCATGTAGACGCCAAGGGATGTGTGTTATTGAATATAAAGTAGCTTTGTACTGAGAACCTAAGATCTCTTGCATAAGAATCACCACAGTCATTTCATTTGGGCATTCAGTATGGGGCAGTGTTATCTAATATTAAACAGAGGTTTGCATAACATGCAAAACCCTTTTTTTGTCAGCAGCCTGTGTTTATGTTTCCAGTGTAAAAAGATAAAATCCAGCCTCAGACAATGATTCACTGATATTGTTTCACCAACCACAGAGAAAAAAAATCTGACACATCATCTCCCTTGGTCTCAACACCATAATCCTGAGAGGATATATCTGTCTAAAGCCACAAGGGGAATGTGACTGGTAAAATATGTTCTCTGAAAAAAATGTTCAAACAAAATATAACACTGATAAGGGAGCAGTTTAACATTTTTGCGACACATTCTCATTTTCTTTAATGTCAAAATGAGACAAATGATTCAGCAAGTGGAATAAATATTTTAAACCTTATATTTCCAAACACAGCTCTATTATATTCTTGGTATGTTTAACCCCAACGTTCAAATGCTGAGCACAAAATGATACTGCACATGAAACAAAAGCAGTGATCAAAGCTGAAACCCACTCTTCCTTTCATGGCTGCTGGCTGATGCACTGAGACATGCATAAGTATCAGGCTAATTAAAAATCATTCTCTCTTAAATTAAACCTGTTAGGTCTCCCCAAAACACACAGTGAAGTGAATTCTGAAAGTTATTGTTTTCTACATCATACTCCACTGCCTTCTGAACCATGAAAAGCTCTGTTTATTTCATCTTCATTCATTTCATCGGGTTTCAAGCCACTTAAACTGTGACCCTGTGGCTTATTTTAGATCATGATAACTCTGGCTTGTTGTTTTGAGCATGAACATTTCATAGATCACTCTGGATACAAGCTCAGCCTGGCTGTCTGATTGTTGTAGCCCTGGCCTCCCTGGCCAGTGAACCAGGCACTTTCCGACCTGGCACAGCCCAGCACTTTGTTCACCCCGATCATGTGACAGACTTGCCTTTATATAACTTTGTTGCTTAGTGACATTTTCAGCCAAACTCCTGTTTATATACTGTCTTCACGCCATTGATGTCTTTGTGTTGCCTGCTTGTTGAGAAGCGTCACAGAAATCAATTTGTTTTGCCTTTCCTAATGAAAATATTTTTCCTGTGATTAATTTATTTTGTGTCTCATGGATTTGGATGAATTTTTTTTTCTTATATGTGATAAAAACAGAGTCAAATATTTTTCTCTTCCTTTCTCTACTTTTTTTTCTTGTAGTAGTATTTGCAGTTGTATATTATTGTATATTATTATTGTTGCACACAATCAGTTGTGGGAATTACTCATACTAAACCACAACATGGCATCAATCACATTACAAAATGTAAACTAAATAGATCCACTGGAAAAATCTATTTGTAACTCGTGGATCACACCGTCGGTTATTTTTCACCATTCAGCTTTATCCAAGCACATGAATGTTTCCAGGAAAGACAGTGACCTAAAGGTCTTTCTCTCTATATTGAAGTGATGACATGTTGACCACATTTGTATGGAGAGTCAATTGACAAAGGCCGGCAAAACAATACAAGAGCTAAATCCAAAGTAACACAACTCTCAGCTGCACGATGACAGGATGGACCCACTACTGGCTCCAACATGCCATAAAGGTACAAGGATACAGGAGCCTTTTATCACCACCAATCAAACTGCAACACTTTATAGCCGTTTGGTTGTAAAAGCAAGTCAGGTGCCTGCTGCTGATGAGCAACATCTAAATTTAAATTCTGTGTGTGTGCCAAGGAGGTTTGGATAAAAGCCCCTTTAACTCCAGGCAAACAGATGCAGACTGCATGTCTGATACTGATGCCACTGGTGTTAATTATGGTAAAATGGTGAAAGCCCACTGTAAACAACAGTCGGAGCAGTATGTTTAAAAACACATTCATGATAAAGTCATTGTTTTGGAAAGTTCAATGACGATGATACTGTTTGTGGTATGAGGGGAAAAGTGGAAAAGTGGAGGCAGCATGTGGGTGGGACAGTGCACCCCCCCCCAAAAAAAACAATGTTGTACAATAACAACAGGCATACATAACATTACTTCACTAGTGCACTGGAAAGTCATGTGATGATTACCCCTGTATAACCTCGTGAAGGGGCAAATAACACTGAGGAGACAGACCAACTGGCTGCATGAGACTACATTCATTACCAGAGAAGACTTTGTTCAGTAACAGCTATAAAAAAAAAGGCAATATAATTACACAATACAGAAACAGTATATGATATGAAGAAAATGTACTGTATAATTGTATATACTAGGGCAATATATAGTGCTTAAGACATTTTTATTACTTTAAAACCCTTGGTTTTTCACTTTGCATTAATCTGTCTCATTTTATTTGCATTTTAGAGCAAATTAGCAGATCTTTTCTTAAAATCTTTTTTATTTCCTACTAAATAGGCACAGGTGTATAAATATATAAATGAAAAAAAACAGATAGAGAAACAATCTCCACCTCACCCTCTTTTTCTTTCCACCAATTAGCATCCAGTACAGTCTCCAGGATACCTGAAACCATGACAACAGCAAGTTTCTCCGCTCATCTGAGATCTTGAGCGCCATCTGCTGTTGACAAAGAGGAAGTCCATGCTGATTATTCTCAGGAGGATGGGAGCAAAAACATATTGCCACAAAATTTCTGTATGTTGCATCAGTAAAGCCCAATGAATTGCAACTCACGGTGACTCACATTGTTATGATTTTGTTAATGGCGATACATTCCAGTAAGGGAATGTGTGAAGGTTTGTCAGTTGCATTCTGGGTGCATGTGTGTACACGAACAACAAAAGTGAATGTATTTTGTATTGAGTTTTTCAGCAACTCATGAGACATATGTTCAAGACAAATTTCTGTATGGATCACAACTCGTAATATTTAATCTGTGTCTTCAACACAATAGTGTTGCCAGTGAATCATCTAACCTCACAATATTTGTCCCATATCTTGGTGCTGAATAGATTTAATGGTTTGTTACTGTGTCTGAGGGAAAAGGTTGTATGTGGTTTATTTGATGAGTCTATATTCTCCCTTTATGCTTTTCTGTGGCCTCTCAGACCCATAATGTTTTGAATTAGACCAATGAACACTTAAGACATTCTGTGCTACACCACTAATAGATAAGCTGCAAGATAACAACACTATGAGTCTGCAGCCACATCAGTGGTTGAATATATGAACTCAGCCGGTTAACATGGTCACAAGGACAATTCTAAAAAAATTATGTTAAGCAAGAATGATTAACATCTTCACAATGTGATAATGTTAACCAACAGACAGCTGTTTTATTATCTGTCATTCTCACTGTGACGCTAGAGGAAAAGTCAGTGATCGCAAAAATAAATGGCTGCCCTTCACTAAAATATGACCAAAACTCTCTAACAGCTACAGGCTTAAATGACTGCAAGAGCACTTCCCCAGGCAGGTGAGTAATTTAATTAGCGCCATTGCCCATGCAGGTGTAACGAGACAATTAGCTTGTACTCTCTCAAAGTTTCTCTCCTCATTAGTGCTGATGGCTGTTGTACACGCTGATGGCTCCGGAAACGCCCAAACACTCAGACTGGAGTCTTACAGCTGACTGGTTTCTGTGGAGACTAATGGGTCATTAGATTGAGACTGAAGAGAGAGAGGTACAAAGGCCTGTGTGACCTCTCCATCCTCAGAGCACGAGAGAGAAGACTTCGGAAAAACATACATTATGGCTATTTATAGATGTTACATCTATAACAGCTTCCGTGTGGTTGACAAATATTTTTGTTTCAATTAGAGCCACACAACTCAGATTAAAGTGACTGTTGTATTTCATCAAATAATTAAGCAGTCTGTTTCTGACAAAACTAGTTTTGGCATCATTATATAGCACATTTAGGTCACTTTAAAGCGGCTATTTGGCTAACTAAAAAAGTTTAATACTCCTAAAATCTTCCTGTGTTTCAAACATAATATGTTGGTGTGAGAGAGCTAATTAAAACTTACATCGCTGTCATTATTTCTGCCCTGTCTATTAAAAGTACCTGAGCTCAGCAGTGATACTCTCATCTTACCCATGTTAGCTGGATGCAGGCCTTTGTCCAGCCTCTGGCAGCCACAGGGGGGTTTCATTTTTCTGCAGTAAACAGCCAGGCACAGCGGTGCATCAACAAAATGAAATTATACGTTTTAAAATGTTTTATGAATAATGAAATATCATGCATAATAAACTGCTTATCCATCCTTATGGTGTGTGTGTGTGTGTGTGTTGTACAAAAATGAATTACTGTTTCCATGACAACAGACAAAGATGATATTTGGTGTCCATATGCCTAGTGTCCATAGATGCACAGGATCTCTTGGTGTGGGATAAAAGTGGAATAAAAAGCCTGTCATGCACTGAGGTCCATTACAAAATATCAGAGAGGGGCCGTAGATTAGAGATAATTATATACATAATAATGAATATATTTATACAGCTTTAAAAACAAAACTTATATTTTACTATAGAAATTCACATCATTGGTGATAGCACACGTATGCTATTATGGTTTTTGCTGCATATTATAAATAACAGGATAGAGGTTTTTATATGAATTTGTCATCAGTATGGGTTAGTGGCTTTGCAGTAGGGTGATTGCAGCTCAGCAATATAATAATGATAGGACAAAAATAGAACAGGTTTTAATGAGTTGGTGTTAGACAGCATATTTCTCTAGGATATATATCATCCTAGAGAAAACAAACAGAGTCTGTTTCATGTGTGAATCGTATTTGGTTTTTCGGTTGGGAAACATTATAATCTTATTATTATAATACTATAATTATAACCTTTTGTTACATCAGCATCGTCCCTGACATGAAAGGGGCTGTACCTCTGATGGCCTGCACTCCCAGCACCGACGTCACCATAAATAGCTCGCTAGCCAGTTGTTTTGGGAGAAGAAGAAAAGGGCTACAAGCGGAAGAAACCCTGTTTTTGGTTTCGGACAGTATTCGGTTTATGAACCTGGTTTTTAACACACTTTGAATAATGTCGACCCCGGCGAGGAGACGGCTTATGAGAGATTTTAAAAGGTACCGCAACGTTGTTTTTTTTGGGCTTCGCAGTCATCGCTTGTTTGTGTGTTGCTAGCCGCGTTAGCCGATGGAGCTGTCGGTGGCTAGCTTAGCATAGCGTTAGCTGCTGGTATGCAAATGATACTGTATATAAAGGTAGACTGGAGTTATTGTGATTTAAGCTCGTTATTTAGCACGGGTTATCTCGGCATGTTGTGTCTACATGATTGACAACCTCGGCATAAGGTGTTTTTTAGTACTCTTTGACAATATGAGAGAAGGCGTTTTAGCGTCATGCAGTGTTTGATACCCAGAGGATAACGTTTTTCCTTGTCTTATTTATTTTTATGGCCAGTGTGTTGTTTTTTTGTTTGGGTAAGGTGCAGTTGCAGCTTAGCGGCGGTTACCTGTAGCGGCTATCAAACCCTTTGTCTTAGCACATGTGGCCCTGATCAGATTCGTGATGCGACAGTGTTTATAATGATTACTTTGGCTGTGGGTGTCGGGTTTTCTGGTTTAATGGCAACATTCAACTAGCCAGCTAGCAATTCAGTTTCAGTCGCCCCTCGGCAGCAACGTGGCTCTCATGTGTTGCTTAACCCGAGAGTGTGGTCGGTCATGGGGTTGCTCTATCATGTGCCAACCAGTCTCTCCCTGTAATGTTTTCTATAGCAAATGAGAACGCCCCTTGCATTTAATTAACCTGATATTGTGAGACAATATGTGAGGGTTTCTTTTGAGAATCCCACCTGGCAAGCGGCTGCATATAATACCTGCTATTTCCAACCTGTTACTTTGCTCCATATGTCCTGCACAGTCTCCCACAATAGGCGTGTTTGTCATTCACACACACGTCAGTGAAAAAAAAGGGATGCTAAGCTATTTTACTAAGAACAGCCGTTGAACCAGGGGGATAAGGTGTCCCTGTAACTCTACTCTGCTGTGCCTGGCCCCAGGTGGGAAACTGTAACACACTGAGGCAAGGAAAACACAATGACACATTCCTGGATCAGCGTGTGTGTCCGCACCAAGTGATTGAACTCGGCCCTGTGTGATATTGCTTAACCTGCCTTGTTTGATGTTTAAATCAAGTTATTTGCTTTAATACTTTTACTTGAAGCTGAGCTAAGTCATTGTTTGTGCAGCAACAGTTTAGTGTGATATTTTGGCACAGTGCTTTGGGCATTGGTGTTTGGGCACTGTCTGTGTAAACAGTGCTATGAACTGGTCCCTTA